>JAMXBD010000523.1:0-600000 GCA_024138025.1 Combretum micranthum
TCTTTCTTAAGCTTTATTTTGTCTTATTGGGGACTTAACAAAAGGGAATGAAGCTTGTTTCTTTGTCTAAAATATGTATGATTTATTAATACCATGTTACTCTTTTCCTTATAAACTTGCTCTTGCACTTTTTTTCCTCCTACCTTGCTTTTGATCCTCTTTCCTTTGAATTTGGTATCAGAGCCGAACTAGTTATATTATCATAGATCTACAATACTTAGCTGTTATTGTGCCTATTTTTTGCCATGGTAAGGCTTGTTGTTGGCTTGATGGTTTGTTCAAGAAGTAGAAGTATTAGACTAATAAAAACACTTTTATATTAAATGGAGAATAAAGGAAAGGCTAAATGGGAGGAGCCTAAGAAATTATTGTTACATAAAAAGAAAAGAGGTATAACGGATTTAGTTATTGAGAACTTCTATTGCACCATCGATGAGATCTAACCATTAAAATAAATATAGCAATTGAAACATTAACCATTTTAGTGATTTGATCATGGTTGAGTATAGTGTGAGCCATTAGATAGTGACGGAATTGATCTCATCAAAATTAATGACAGTACCAAAGAATTTCCCCTAGTTATTTTAACAGAGATAACATCTTCGAAATACCAAGTAGTATTAAAGTATCATAAAGTCTTTCAGTTAATATTTTTATTGTGGTACATTGCATATTGTCTAGTAACTATTTATTGTTTTTTTATGTTAAAAAGTATTTATAGAAGAGAACTTAACAAATTAAGAGATCATCATATAGAACCATATGATTAGATAGTAATAATGAAGAACAGATCCAAAAAATAATAAGACTTTTGAGCAGACAAAAATCCTCTATTAGATTACATAGTTTATTGACTATATTAAGACAAAGAAAAGTTTTCTTAGAAAGAAGCCTAGAGGTAACAAAAAAAAAAAAATACAAAAGAATAGAGTATATACTTGCATGCCTTTAAGAAGATTAGTACAGATATAACAATAGATAATAGATCTACATGTTAGAAATAAAAGAAGACTACAAGAAGAAATCACAGATTTTCAAGGACATCTACGTAGAATACAACTTTGCATAGAAGAATCATTAAGATATCTAACAAATCTAGATATGATAAAAAGAAGTGAAAAACAAATAAGACAAATTTAAAAAATTTTAAAAAGAAAGGAATAAGCAATAGAAATAATTGATTATTATATAACAAGACATAGCGATAATATTAATCGAATAATTATATGAATGAATTGATAAGTGTAATATTGAAGATTTACATTTATATAGTACTAGGAGAGTAAGGGAATACATAACCAAATTAGAACAAGAAATACAAGATAATTTGATAACTTTCGTGGAAATTTATAGAGAAGAAGTTGAAAACGTGGATGTAAGAGCTTTTATAAGTAGAGCTAGATTTTCAGATTCTTGTTAACAACATTTAGACTTTATTTGAAAAATCTAGAAAGTAATCATCCTAGATCTTTAAGGTCTTTTTTTGTGAAATTTACCACCTCATTTTATATGAAATTTTGTAAAATAGTAGGAACATCAATAATTTGTGTATTAAACTTAAAAATAATAGTTTGTTATAAAGAATATTAAAATAATAAGAGTGATACTAGTGATACACATTATTATTTAGATTATAAAAGTGATACTAGTGATTATTATATAAAAACATATTGGCAGTTAGATTCAGATTAACTGATTAGTTTATTCATATGTTAGATTATATAGACATATTAAAAGAAAAAGGCAAATAATTGCAGCACCAGAAGAAAATGTTAGAAGATTAAAACAAAATTTAGAAGGATACGAATATGAAAGAAGGGTGTTAGAAGAAATAATTAGTGTTGAAAAACTACGCATCACTAGGCTTAATAACATACACATATTGCGAAAGTGGAAGCAACGAGGCTAGTTTTTAAAACCGATTTTAAGCATATTTAACCAACCATTATCTATTTAATCTTTTTACACAAAATTAAAACAATAATAATAAAAGAGATAAGGGAAGAAAAAGATTACATCAGATTTAATATGGAGTTCGTCCCACCCCCTGGTCTCTACGATCCATAATTTGCCTCATTTATTGAGGACTTCACAACATTTTATTCAACACAACAATTGTCTCATGAAGAAGACTTCACAAATACCTTATAAAGAAGACTTCACATTGCACTTTACTCAATGCTATGACACAAGGACTTCACACATGCCTACAGATACGTAGGACTTCACTCAGGTACCTCAACACATGCGGACTTTACTAAAATACTCAAATAAAACATGTGATTAGTGCCTTACAATATTAGCTCACTAATATCATGAATGGCATTATTCACTCGAAAAGAAAAACACAAAATGAGAGTATTTTTACATAATATCTGCAAGTTAAGCTCTGCTCTCTTCTTAAAAAATCACCCCAAAACATTTTGTATATATCAGTTTAAAAACATAGTCGTTCACCTTAAAAGAACCTCCAATTGTCAAATTCAAAAGTCTGCAACGGCTAGTTTTTAAATTTTTGCCCTGGAGCATGCCGTACCTTAACTTGTCACGCCTCAATTTAGCCCTACACCAAGTTTGTTATCTTTATCTCGTTGAGCTTAAGAGATGAGCTTGCCACGCCCTAACCAATTAACATGTCGAGTCTTCGACATGACCTGTGACCAAGCTTATTCAACTCGTTTTGTTTCACTCATTGTGCCTTGGTTTTACAGTTGTCACGCCTTGGATCAAACTTGTTGAGTCCTTGATTTGCCTTCGAGTTTAGGCTGCAACTAAGGTTGTGCATTTATAAATTTGTTCATAATAAAACCTACACAAACCCCATAAAAACAAGCAATATACACGTATATGCAGATTGAAGCTAAAACATATAAAAAGTAAGTTTTGCTTATTAAATATATGTTAATTAAGTTGAGCATTTGTGCAATACGTTTTTTCATCAAAATAAGATTGTAACCAACCCTGGTTCATCAGTCTCTCCCTTTTTTATAAGAACAATTATTGCACAACATTGCTCTCTCTCAACTTAGTACTCCTCCTAATTAAGCATTCGGGTAAAAGCTCACTTATAAAATATGTCATCCTCAATTAAAGGTTCGTAAGCTATATATAATAAATAACTTATTAAATGCAACTTAACTCCTTCAATTAGACATTCTGGGTAAAAGCTCATTTGCAAAAATATGGTGCTCAACTAAAAGACTTAAATTACATTTAATAAATGACTCATTTTTAAGCACACAAAAACATGGAAGCATGGTATTTTCAAAAACCATAAAAACTTTTTGCTAAGATGCGGTTAAGCATTAACCTTATAGACCTACTTTAATACTAATTGTTGAAAATCATGCATCACTAGGCTTGATTACACACACATATTGTAGAAACGGAAGCTACGAGATGAGTTTTTAAAACCGATTTTAAGCACACTTAACTAACCATTATCTCTTTAATCCTTTTACACATAATCAAAACAAAAATAATAAAAAGATAAGGGAAGGAGAAGATTACACTAGATTTAACGTGGAGTTCGGCCCACCCCTTAGCCTTAATGATCCATAACTTGCCTCATTCAGTGAGAACTTCACAACTTTTCATTCAACACAATAATTGCCTCACAAAGAGGACTTCACAAATGCCTCACAATAGAGGACTTTATGTTATCTCAACAAAGGACTTCACTCAATGACTCGGCAGAAGGATTTCACAAATACTTACACACAAGTAAGACTTTACCTAGATGTCTCAATATATGAGGACTTAACTAAAACACTCACATAAAAAATGTGAATAGTGCTTTACAGTATTAGCTCACTAATTTCACAAATGACACTATTCACTTGACAAAAAAGGAAAAAACATAAAAGGAGAGTATTAACCTCCAACGGTCAAATTCAAAAATCTGCAATGGCTAGTTTTTAAATTGTTGCACCCTGGAGCATGACGTGTCTTGACTTGTCGTGCCTCAATTTAGTCATCGACTAAGTCTGTTATCTTTATCTTATCTAGCCTGAGACTTCAGCTTGTCAAGTGCTGGTTTTGAGCTTATCGTACCCTAACCAATTAACACGTCAAGCCCTTGACATGGCCCGTGACCAAGCTTATTCAACTTATTTTGTTCCGCTTGTCATGCCTTGGTTTTACAATTGTCACATCTTAGATCAAACTTGTCGAGTCGTCGATTTGCCCCTTGAGTTTAAGCCACGACCAAGGTTGTGCACATATAAATTTATTCGTGCTAAAACCTGCACAAACTCCACAAAAACACGCAACATACACATATATGTTGATTAAAGCTTAAACATATCAAAAACAAGTTTTGCTTATTAAATATAGCTTAACTAAGTTGTAGAGTACTTATGTTCTCATCAGAACAAGAATGCAAGCAACCTTGGTTCATCAATTAGAGCATGAAGAGCACCATCATAATTTGAAAGATTTTTTTCTTAGTAATTATCAACGGATTATAACAGCTTCAAAAGAATTAAGAAAAATAAGACACATACTTAAACTGAATATAGAATATCATAAAGGACTGATAAGTAGTTTAGTAGTGTAAAAATAGGTGATATTAGAAAATTTGAGTGGTTAGATTTGGAAATATATAGTCCAAACAGAAAAGTAGAAAGAAATAGACAGTTCATACATATTTGTTATTTTCAGCAATTTGAGCATAACAAACCTAATAATTAGTTTAGGAAAATTATTAGAAGAAAGACATATAAGTATTTGTAGACATTTAAGAACAATAGAAGAACAGTTGAGGAAAAATAAAATAGAGTTTGAAAAAATAATAAATAATATTAAATATATCACAGATTCCTTAAGGACATATACATACAAAATGCAAAAAGAAAAACAAAAAGAAGATTACACCAAAAAAATAATAAAATAATTAGAAAAGATAAAAATCGGGAAATATATGGATATTATAGAAATTAGAAAAACTAAGATATTTAATAGAAGGAAAATAAGCCGGAGACCCATCCTAGAAATCTTGAAGCTCTATGGGATATATTGAGGATTGGTAGTTGGATTTTCATCATTTGACCCACCTATAGAAGCAGACAAAACAATAGTTAGACAAAATAATACAATAATATAGCTTCATTAGTTACTTTACATAATAGAATAGAAGACTTAAAAAAGTAAAGAACATTAATGGATAGAGAAGTAATAAATATAAAAGAATTAGAAAAGGACAAGCAGGAAGATAAAAGACGAAACTATAAAAGAATTTTGACAAAATTTTAAAAGATATACAAGGAATGAAAATAACAAACAAGAAAAAAGAAAGAAAAGAGTTGGAAATAAAATTTGGAGGATATAAGGAAAAAGATATTTGGAAAGATGTCTAGAACTGAAACCCATATGGTATTTCAAGGAACAGGAAGAAGATTAAAAAATGGATAAATTATAAGAGAAAATACATGAAGAAACAGAGGAATATTAGGAAAATTAACAAAAGGAAAAAATAAAATTTTTTTTCAACAGATTGATGAGTTAGTAGACATAGAAATTTATAGTAATAAAAATATAAATTTACTAAAAGCTAGAATATTATATAAAGTAGGTGCTTGGAATTTTAGAAAAACAGGATTAGTCAGAGCAAATAGAGAAGGAAAAATCACAATCATAATAGAGCTTGTAAACAAAAAATTATAAAGTGAAACAGCTGTAAATAACTTGAAAAAAGAAGGAAAGAGTTTATTACATTAGGAATGATAGTAACAGAAGTAAAAGAATTAGCTAGAAAAGAACCAGGAGCAAAATTATTGGTAATGATATTAGATAAATCTTGTTAGAAAGATATTAGAAAAGTAGTTATAGGAACTATAGAAATAGATATGAATGAAAATAAAAAAATTTTACTATGTGCCAAATTATATGATCAACACTGTAAAGAATTTAGAAATAGGATTACGTGTTGAATTTGTATGTTCAATGTGGATTTTGATGGGATAATTAGTAGCATAATTACTATTCAATTGTATTAAACTATAATTGATCAGTCAAACAACTGGGATGATAATATGCTAGAATATATATGTGTTTTTGTGAATGTGTTGTTCTCTAGAGATTATGTAGGAATCAGCAAGTGTAAATTCTTGAGCATAGCTTAGGTCACAAGTCACGTTGAGGGCTCGACAAGTTCATTTACGACAAGCTCAAGTCTCAACCTCGATGAGATCAAGATGCATAGCTTTGGTTGTTGGTCATGTCAAAGGCTTGAAAAGTTCATTCACTAGAGCACGACAAGCTCAAGTCTCAAGCTCGACAAGATTAAAGATGCACAGCCTTAGTTGAGGGGTAAATCCAAGGCATAACAAGTTAAGGCGCGACATTCGTTAGGGTATGACAAGTTTGAAGTCAAGGCTCAAATAAGCATAGACTTAGTTGAGGGTCAAATATAAGGCACGACAAGTTTAAAGGTGCAATAGTTAAAAATATGGAGCCGATGCAACATAAAAGAGTCATTATGCGCATTTAATGCTTGGCGACTTTAAGACATTATCTTTAACGGATATTTGAACTTTTGAACATTATAAATACATATTCCTTTGGAGGTCACGGACGATAGTGAAAAAGAGCTTTTATTTGCGAACAAACAAATCTGAAAATTCTCTCATTATCTTTGTGTTCTTATTCATTAATTTGCTAAAATCTGCCAAGAGAGAAAAATATTTAGGTGATCAGTTCTTAAGCATCTTGTGAGTGAAAGGAAATATTTTATTTTCTATGTATTGTAAAGCAGTGTATTGCTCAGTTTGAGCTTGTGTGTTTGTAAAATTAATAAGGGTTAGTAACCCACTTGGTATCTAAACTTTGACTAAATGAGCAATCAACTACCTAAACTTTTGATTTGATCAATTTCATACCTATATCAACTTTCCATGTACATAAAAGCTACTTGAGCTAACACTATTAGTTCTGTTAGTTAACATGGCATCTTCACCTATTAGAAGAAGCCACATGTGATCTGAGATGTCATTTTCTTAATATTTTTAATAATTTATTCATGATAATTATTATTTTGTTTGTTTTGAATATTATTACCACCATAATTATAATTAATATTAGTTTTAATTCACTTAAAACTACATAAGCAATTAAAAAGCTCGTAAGTAAATTTTAGTGCAGCCCACAACAAACAAACCCACTTCCAATAATATAACAGTTCAAGTATTAGCTCATCAAATTATCCGTTATAAAGATGAATGTTTGCCAAAATCTTAGTCATGTGGGACAAGAAAAAAATCTCTTGCCCTTTATAATCCTCCACCTTCTTCTTTCTTATTCAAAACCACTCACCATCAGAATATGAAAAAATGATTTTTATTCCAAAAGGTATTAAAAGAATCAACTAATTATATAAAGAGGAAATCTCTCCATCTGTGCAATTTTCAGAAGTGATTATCATTCCAATGAGAACGATGATACGTCTTTTAGGATGTATAATCTAATATGATTGGTAAGCTTAGATTTAACCATCTTGGTCTCTGCAAACTTTAGAATCCACAACTAAAAAGGGGCTAATATATATAAAGTTATAGAGGTCCAGTTTCTATTATGGATAGAAGAAAAGTGTCTTCCCTGCAATCAATTTCAAGTATGTTATCATCCATCATCCTAATGCTCTATTTCAAGAAACAAAAACAGAGCCAAAAAAAAAATTGCATTTCATCGCAACAAAAAAGAAAAAGAAGAAAAAAAAAACCACTAGCAAAAGCCTAAAGCCTTAATCTACTCTTCTGTGATAGTAGTGACCGAGCAACTATTACGGTCTTGGATCTCACTCCTAGTTGGTATTTTAGGGAAATGAAATACAATATCAGTCAAACATCATAACAAACGTCACTCACCATCACTAGGAAACTAACCTTCGAGGAACTTTAGGAGCATTTGATTGGATATCTTTCAAATGATATGGCAATTGATCATGGTTGATGATGCTATCTTTTGCAGGTTATGGTGATTGTGGTAATACTTAGCAGATATGGAAGAAAGTCATACGTTGTTCGAAGTGCAAAAGCTTGTTCTAACAAGTCCCACATTGCTAAATTTTTAGCAGCTATTCACCTTTATAACAAGCAATGTGAAGAAATAGTGTCGGCATAGTAAAACTGTACCATGGGCGAGCTTACTGGGTTATGTTAACTTGGGTTTGATGTCATTTTCGGGTGGGTTTGGATTTAGTTTTTTAACAAATGGATTGCAGGTTGTTTTATTGTCATAAATTAACATTAATTATAATTATGATAGTATAATATGGTGAGCAAACAAAATGATAATTATAATGAATAAAATAAATAAATAAATAATAGTAATATGCCACATAAGCTTACATGTGGCATATTCCCATAAGGGGACAATGCCACATTAGCTAATGGAGCTGATGGAGTTAGCTCAGGTAGCTTTCATGTACACAAAAAGTTGATATAGGTATAAAATTGATCAAATCAAAAGTTCAAGTAGTTGATTGTTCAT
This sequence comes from Combretum micranthum, assembly GCA_024138025.1. NCBI lineage: Eukaryota > Viridiplantae > Streptophyta > Magnoliopsida > Myrtales > Combretaceae > Combretum > Combretum micranthum. The sequence goes on from JAMXBD010000523.1 coordinate 8,488, forward strand.
CTAGCCAAAATTCAGGTACCAAACGGGTCATTAACCCAATTAATAAAGTGCGCGAAGTCCTCGATTAGAGGCGATTGGTGAACATGAAGAGTAGGAAGTGGGCTAAACTCCACGTTAAATCTTGACTCAAATTTTCTATCTTTATCTCTTTCTATTTCATCTTATAATCTGTCATGACTATATCCGTTGCTATTGAAGTTTAATTTGATTGGATTGCATAAAAATTAATTGTTTAAGCATTTTCGATCAAATACTCAATCTATCCCCTGTGCGGGTATTTTCTAGTGCATTTCATTTGGCATCAGAGCCTTATCTCTAATTTTCTGTACTTAATTACATATAGAGTAAAATCATGGCATTAAATGCACTAGGCTTTTTAGAAGGTCAAGCTATTAATAGACTACCTCTTCTAAGTGGGGGTAACTACCCATATTGGAAGTTTAGAATGAAATTTTTTTAAAAGCTCAAAATAAATTGATATGGAATGTAATAGATTTTAGGCTTTTAACCATAGAATGAAAAAAAGAAAAAAGATTACAATAAAAAAAGATTGAAAAAGATTAAATTTAAATGAAACAGCTATGAATATATTGCATTGTGGGTTAAATGAAAGTGATTTCAATAGAATCTGTATATGCAAATAAGCTAAAGAAATATGGGATTAATTAGAGAAGACTTATGAAGGAACTTCAAGAGTAAGAATACAAAAATAAGTCTTTTGTGTGGACAGTTTGAAATTTTCAAAATGCTTCCTAATGTATCTATAGATGAAATACTTAATAGATTGATCAATATTATAAATCCTTTGAGTATACTTGGGATAATTTTACTAACTTGTAAATAAATTTAAAATTACTCAAATGACTGCCTAAGGATTGGAAAGTAAAGAGAACAGCTATTAAAGAAGCATGAGATTTGAGTGCCATGAGCAAAGAGGAACTACTTAGAGTACTCAAAATACATGAGCTCATTAAGAAGCAAAGAGAAGAATCAAACAAAAAGACCATTGCTTTAAAAGCTACAAGTCATGATTCCAGTGAAAGAAGATGATGATGATAATAAGGAACTTGTCTTGATGGCCAAAAGGTTTAAAAAATTCATGAAGTCCAGCAATAAGACAAACAGAGTGGATGATGATAGTTGCTCATCAAGATATAAAAAGAAGAATGTGATAACCTGCTTCAGATTTCACAAACCAGGAAACATCCTACAATACTGTCCATTACTTAAGAAAGCATCAAAGGGTTTCAAAAAGGAAGCTCTCATAGCCACTTAGAGTGATAATGACTCGAGTGACTCAAATGAGAACGTGTGCTTTATGGTACTGGATGATGAGGTGAGTTCTCTATTTTCTCCTTCTTATGATAACATGTGTGCTATATATGATAAAGTATGTAGTAAGTTAGTGAAAGTAGAGAAAAAGAAAAACATGCTTAAAACATTAATGATGGATGTAGGAGAAGAATTGGATAAATTTAGAATTAAGCATGAGGAGATTAAAATAGAAACTAAAAAGTTACGTGAAGAAATAAATATTTTGAAATTAGAAAATGAAAAGATGAATAATAAGTGTAAGAAGTTAAGAGAAAAAATGATGAGTTAAGTAAGATAAATGAAAAATTAAAAATTGAAAATGACTTGCTTGATCTCAAAATTAAAACCATAAATAATAATGATGTTGCATGTGCTGGTAATAGTAGTGACGAAACCTTAAAAAAGCTAAAAGAATTAAGAAATAAAATTATTCTATTGAAAGCTAGCTTAGATGATTCAAAAGCAATTATAGCCAAGTTCACTAATGGGAAAAAGCATTTGAACACACTTCTTGAAAATCAAAGGTATGATTTAGATAAATATAGAACTGGCTATAGTAGAGAAAGTAGTTGCAAGTTCCACAAAACTCGTTTTGTAAAAGCTACTCATGGGATATGCAATTATTGTGACAAATTTGGTCATATTGCACATAATTGTGCAATAAGTCGAACCATGCATTTCAATCATAAGAGCAAACTAGTTTAGGTTCCTAAAAGAGAAATCATTTTTCCATGATGGGAATCGACTTGAAGGTCCTATTATAAGGTTGAGAGTTAAAGGATTGCAAAATCTTGTGTTGAAAGTAATGATAGATTGTTTGAAGCAAGATGAAGAAAAGTTTATCTTTACATATAGATTGTATGTGGAGCATGATTGTTTGCATTATAATATGTTAATATTGAAGGAAGAACAGGAAGGATGGAGTAATGAAAGCAGAGGAAAGAAGCCCTCGACTTGTGCCTCGAACATATTAGTAGTAATATAAAAGAATTCATTCATTGGAAGTCATCGAGGTCAAAATGGGAGTTGTGGCGCCCAAAAAGCCTTTAATCGAGCCCTTGACCCTACCCTCGATAGGGTCTGTTTGATATCACAGAACAGGTCGAGGCCTAATATATCCTTGGTCGAGCCCTTGACCATGCCCTTAACAGTGACTGCCAATTAGTTTATGACCGAATAATTGGTCGAACACTAACATACCTTTTGTCAAGCTTTTGACCACACTTGACCATGCTCTCGACAGAGCCTGGTTAGGTTTAGTGGATGACATGACATTACTTAAATCAAGATTTACTCATGGATCAGTCTGCGATGTTTTTGGCGTGTGAATTAGAATAATTCTTAGATAGATTTAAATCTACTTTCCTGTTGTATTATTAGATATATTTAAATCTTTTGTTTATTAGTTACTTTCCTATTTTATCGTTCTTATAGAGATTGATATTTTGTTACATTCCTATTCTTTTCTTTAGTTATCTTTTCTATTTTACAAGTCAAAAATTAGTATAAACAGGAAGTTCTATTGATGAATAGACGATACTGATTTAGTGAATGAAATTTCTTTCTCTTTAAGAAAACGGTAATTCTTATCAATCCTCTATGATCTTATCAATCTTTGAATTATGGTGAGTTCAAACATTAACGAGTAGTCGTGAGTCATATCAACTTCTTGTTAGTGTTATATCCTTTTTACATTATTTGCGCGTGTTTTCTACGATACGTAATATTCATTGTTTCGTTATCCTTGTCTTTTGTGATGTCCTAGTGATTGCCTTCTTAGGCATATCATAATTTTTGGTATCAGAGCATAAGTTCACGGTTAGTTGTCTCTACGTTATGCTAATCATGTCTGATTAAGAATGTCGAATGAAAGCGTACATGGCAATTTTGGTGAAGAGGTTAATAGCCGAGTTCGTGGAAACAGGGGAAACCCTAACAATGGTAATAATCGTGTTGAACGGAGTATGAGTCAATGGTTACAGACTTTGAATGATACTATTAATAACTTGGTATAAACAATGTAACAACTACTGCACAAAACTGTCATGTATTAACATCTTGAGTAGAAGCACCACCACCACTACCGCCACCTAATACTGGCAGGCAAGGAGATGTTAGAAGGGATCAAGCAGAATATGGTGATGCCTATGATAGAGAGTTCGACCACCAAGGGGGTTAGAACATGTGAAACTTCATATGCCTTCCTTTTCAGGAAGTGGATCCCCTGATGATTATCTTGATTGGGAAGATAAGGTTGAAGGATTAATTGAGTTGCTATGATATTGGAAAACATACACGGGTTAGATTAGCAACAGTAGAGTTTATAGGATATGTAGTGTTGTGGTGGAATAATCTATTATCTACCTGTAGCAGGGATGAAGAACCTGAGATCAGGACATGGCTAGAGATGAAACGAGTGTTGAGGAAACATTTTGTTCCTATATACTACAAACAAGAAGTCTATATGCACCTTCAATCATTGAGGCAAGGAGGCAAGAGCATGGAGGAGTATATTCAAGAGTTTGAGTCATTGAAGATCAGAAGTGGAGAAGTAGATACACCCGAACAAACAATTGCAAGGTTTATCACTGGTTTAAAATATGAGATTGCATGTATTGTGGAACTACAACACTATGATACCCTAGAAGAGGCTATTCAATTAGCCTTCAAGGTTGAGAGATAGCAAAAGAATAATCCCCATAGCTTACTGCAGGTAAATATTATAATCCCTAGAAATCTCATTCTTCTGATTCTAGGAGGAGTGATAAGGAATATTTTAGCAAGTCTAATGATAAAATAAGTGAGAGTGTTGTTAACAGGGGTAAAGTTGTTATTAATATGGATGAGAATAAGAAAAAAGATAGTACTGTTAATTTTAGTGGGAAGAATCGACATATTAAATGTTTTAATTGTCAAGGATATGGACACATTTCTTCTCAATGTCTTAATTGAAGAGTTATGATGAATATTGGAGGAAAGATAGTAAGTGAGGATGAAGATGATGAGTCCATAGAGTCTAGTGATTTATTAGCAGCCCTTGATGAGTATTATGGAGATGAAGATGCTAAAACTTATGAAGAGTAGGGTTCAGAATAGTACATGAGTATTAATGTACTAAGGAGAGTACTAAGTGTATCTCCAACTGTTGATAAAGAACAAAGAGAGAATTTATTTCATATTGCTTGCAAGATAAAGGAGAATTTATGCACACCCATTATAGATGGAGGGAGTTGCACTAATATAGTTGTTGCAAGCATTGTAGATAAGCTGAAATTGGCCCTTATGCCACATCCAAAACCATATAAGCTTCATTGGTTGAGCGAGCAGGGTATGTTGCATGTTATGCAGCAAGTGATAGTTCCTTTTTGTGTTGGGGAGAAGTATAAAGATGAAATTACTTGTGATGTATTGCCCATGTGTTCATCCCATCTGTTACTAAGAAGACCATGGATGTTTGATTAAGTGCTTTATGACGGATATCAAAATACCTATACTTTCCAAGAAGATGGTAAAAGAATAGTCTTGAAGCCTCTATTACCCTCAAAAGTGAGGGAGGCCCAGACAAAAATGAGCAGAATAATGAAGAAGAAGTCACTTTTCATGACTAAAGGTGATGTTTTTCAAGCCATAAAGGTAGGGGAACTTATTTATATGCTTTAGATCAGACAAGCAATGGAGATACAAGAGCAAGATTCTTTTCCTCTAAAGATACAACAATTACTTTCAAAATATGCTTATGTATTTCCTGAGGATTTGCCTACAAGATTATCACCTATAAGAGAAATAGAACATGTCATGGACTTGTAACCTGGGGCTGTTTTACCCAATCAACCAGCATATCGAATGAATCCAAAAGAAGCAAAGGAGTTGAAGAGGCAAGTTGATGAACTAATGGAGAAAGGATACGTCAGAGAAAGTATTAGCCTTTATGCAGTACCTGCCTTGTTGGTACTAAAGAAAAATGAGGCATGGAGAATGTACATTGATAGTCCAGCCATTAACAAGATTACCATCAAGTATCGTTTACCCATACCATGTCTTAATGATATGTTGGATGAGTTGAATGGAGCTCAATTATTTTCAAAGGTAGATTTTAAAAGTGGTTATCATCGAAGAGACGAGTGGAAGACTGCTCTCAAAACCAAACATGGTTTGTATGAGTGGTTAGTAATGCTATTTGGCTTAACTAATGCACCTAGTATTTTTATGAGGCTGATGAACCATGTATTGAGAGAATATCTGGGAAAATTTGTAGTAATCTACTTTGATGATATTCTGGTATATAGCAGAGATTTAGACAATCATATGAACCATTTACAAATGGTGTTTGAAGTTTTGAGGTCTTAAAAACTATATCGTAAGTTGAAGAAGTGTTCTTTCTATTAACCAGAGGTTATCTTTTTAGGATTTGTGGTTAATGGAGCAGGAATTCGAGTAGATGGGGAGAAGAATTGAGCAATTATTGATTGGCCAGTACCTACATTTACTACAGAAGTAAGAATTTTTCATGGACTTGCGTCATTTTATAGACGTTTTTTTCAGGAATTTTAGTAGTATTGTGAGTCCACTCACTAAGCTTACTAAGAAAAATGTTGCCTTCGTATGGAGTGATAAAGCACACAAAAGTTTTGATGAGAATAAAGCCAAATTGACTAGCACTCTGTGTTAGCACTACTAGATTTTGAGAAGACTTTTGAGTTAGAATGTGATGCCTTAGGAGTTGGAGTTGGTGCAGTATTAATGCAAGAGAAACGACCCATCACTTATTTTAGTGAAAAATTGAGTGGTGCTACATTGAATTATTCCATATATGATAAGAAATTCTATACTTTGATTCGAATGCTCACAGTATGGCAACATTATTTCCTGCCTAAGGAGTGTATCATCTATACTAATCACATTACCTTAAAGTATTATAAGGGTCAACAAAGGCTATCTCGAAGACAAGTGAAATAGGTAGAGTTCTTGAGAGTTTTGCTTATGTTATTAAGTACAAGAAGGGGAATACCAATGCAGTTGTTGATGCTTTATCACGAAGGTATACTCTTATCAGATCTCTACAAACTAAAATGTTGGGATTTGAATTAATGAAGAATGAGTATGCTAGAGATGTCATCTTTGGGTCTATTATGACTAGAATTGTGGGAGGAACGGCCACGCATGGATATCATTTGATAGATAGATTCTTTATAGATATGGGAAGTTATGTATTCCAACTGAATTGTTCAGGAATTATTAGTGTGTGAGGCACATGCGGGTGGATTTCTAGACATTTAGAGGAAAAGGACATTAGAATTATTAAAGGAACACTTTTTATTGGAAAGGAACGATGAAAAATGTTCATTGAGTGATTGAGAAATACGCAGTTTGAAAGAAAGCGAAGGGGAAGAAAGAGTCTTGGGGAGAGTATATGCCATTGCCTTTACCTACATGGCCTTGGAGTAATATTTGTATGGATTTTGTTTTAGGATTGCCTAGAACATAGAGAGGTCCGGATTCGATCATGGTTGTTGTGGATCGATTTAGCGAAATGTCACACTTTCTACCTTATCATAAAAAGGATGATGCTTCGTATGTTGCTAACTTGTTTTTGTAGGAAATTGTTCGATTGCATAGTATCCCATATAGCATTGTATCTGATAGGGATGTCAAGTTTCTTAGTTTTTTCTAGAAGACTTTTTGGAGAAAATGAGGAACTAAGCTGATGTAAGCACTTCTTGTCATCCTCAAATAGATAGATAGACATAAGTTTTAATCGAACTCTTGGCACCTTACTTAGAGCTACAGTTGGCAAGAATCTTACTGATTGAGATTTGTGCTTACCTATTATTGAGTTTGCTTATAATAAGTTGACCCATAGGTTTACTGGAGAATCTCCATTTGAAGTTGTATATGGTTATAACCCTACTATCTTATGGAATTAGTAGTCAAGCCAGCTGCAAAAGAGGAAAGAATTAGTGGAGTTAAGCGAGCACATGGAATTTAGAAAATACATGCAAAGGCTTATAAGCATCTTAAGAAGACTCAAGAGCGATAAAAGTAGCAGGGAAATAAGCATAAGAGATCAAAGTCCTTTAATCCATGAGATCTTGTTTGGATTCACCTTGGGAAAGATAGATTTCCTAATGAGAAATCTTAGAAGTTATCACCTAGATTTGATGGTCTTTTTTGCATCATTGAGAAGATTAACCATAATGCTTATTGCCTTGATTTACTAATAAACTATGGAGTTTCTATAACTTTTAATATCTCTGATCTTTCACCATATGTTCCTGATGATGTTGATGAGATTATGTTGTAGAACAACCATCGGATTTGAGGACAAATCTCCATCGACCCTGTGTAGATGATGGGAATCGACTTGGAGGACTATTATAAGGTCGAGAACTAGAGGATTGCAAAATCTTGCATGGAGGGTAATGACAGATTGTTTGGAGCAAGATAAAGGAAAATTTATCTCTAAATATAGATTGCATGTAAAGCATTATTGTTTGCATTAGAATATGCCAATATTGAAGGAAGAACGGGGAGAATGGAGTAATGAAAGCAGAGGAAAGAAGCCCTTGACTTGTGCTTCGAACATATTAGTAGCAACATCAGAGAATTCATGCATTGGAGATCATCAAGGCCAAAATGGGAGTTGTTGCGCCCAAAAAGCCTTTAATCGAGCCCTTGATCCTACCCTTGACAGGGTTTGTTGGATACTATAGAAGTAGTCGAGGTTCAATATATCCATGGTCGAGCCCTCGACCATGCTCTCGTTAGCGACTGTCAATAAGTTTGTTTGCCTAAATAATTGGTCAAGTCCTTACATATCTTTTGTCAAGCTTTCGACTACACTTGACTATGCTCTCGATAGAGCCTGATTAGTACTAGTGGATGATGTGGCATTACTTAAATCAAGATTTACTCATGGATCAGTTTGCTATGCTTTTAGCATGTGAATTAGAACAATTCTTAGCTAGATTTAAATCTACTTCCCTGTTTTATTGTTAGATAGATTTAAATCTTGCCTTTATTAGTTACTTTCCTATTTTGTCATTCTAATAGAGATTGATATTTGTGTTACTTTCCTATTCTTTTCTTTTGTTATCTTTCCTATTTTACAAGTGAAGAATTAGTATAAATAGCAAGTTCTATTGATGTAACAGATGACATTGATTTGATAAATGAAATTTCTTTCTCTTTGAGAAACTCTTAATTTTTATCAATCTTCTGTGATTGTGGTGAACTTTACTCTTATCAATCTTCGGATTGTGGCAAGTTTAAACATTAACGAGTAGTTGTGAGTCATATTAGCTTCTTGTTAGTGTTATATCCTTTCTACTTTATTTGCATATGATTTGTAGATACATGAGATTCATTGTTATGTTATCCTTGTCTTTTGTGATGTCCTAGTGATTGTCCTCCTATGCATATCATTCCACTAACCAAAAAGGACCCAAACTCAAATGGGTACCAAAGAAATAATCCTCTGTTTTGTAGGAATCTTCAAGTTAGAACAATAAATGGTACTTGGACAGCGGCTGCTCTAGGCATATGACTGGAGATGCTTCCAAGTTTACATCTTTGGACTTGAAAAATCAAGGAATGTTACATTTAGAGATAATCGAAAATCAACCGTTCTTGGTGACGGTAACATTCTTGTAAACAAAGATTTAATTATTAGAAATGTGCTGTTAGTTGATGATTTAAAACATAATTTGCTTAGTGTAAATCAATTATGAGATAATGGTTTTAAAGTAATATTTCTTACCAATAAATGTTTTATTGAAAGAATTGATAATAATCAAGCTTATTTTGAAGGGTATTGATAAATAAATATTTACAAAATCAAACTAGATGATTTTGAATAATCAAATGAAACTTGTTTTTATTCTCAAAGTGATAATAGTTGGCTACGGCATAGAAAATTGGGACATATTGGTATGGATATGATTTCAAAACTTGTTCAAAAGAATCTTGTCAAAGGTTACTAAAGTAAATTTTCAAAAGATAAGATTTATCAAGCATGTCAACAAGGAAAGCAAACTAAGACTTTTTTAAGTTTAGGAATGATATTTACTTTTAGGCCAGTAGAACTATTACATATGGACTTATTTGGTCCTACTCAAACTTTAAGTTTAGGAAGCAAAAAATACTCCTTGGTTATTGTTGCTAACTTCACTAGATACACATAAACTTTCTTCTTTACATCTAAAGACGAAAATACTATGTTTTTTTTAGATATTGTAGAAAGTTTAAAATGAAGAATGTCTTAATATTGTATCTATTCAAAGTGATCATGGAGGAGAATTTAAAAACTATGAAATTGATGATTTTTGCAGTAAATATGACACTAAACATACTGTTTCAGCACCATGAACTCCGCAAAAAGAAAAAAAAAAGGTGTAGGTGAAAGAAAAGTAGAACTTTAATTGAAATGGATAGAACCATGTTGTATAAAAATAATTTACGAAAATATTTTCAGGCTGAAACTGTAAACACTGCATGTTATATATTAAATAGAGTTTTCATAAGACTAATTCTTAAGAAAACCCCCCGAGCTTTGGAAAGGAAAAATCCCAACATTTCTTTTTTTTTTCATCCATTTGCACTAAATGTTACATATTAATAATGGAAAGAACAATTAGCTAAGTTTGATACTAAAAGTGATGAAGACATTTTTATAGGTTACTTTTTAACTAGTAAAGCATATAGAGTGTTTAATAAGAGAACCTTAGTTGTAGAAGAATCTATTCATGTTGCTTTTGATGATTCTTTGCCTCATTTATGTTCAAGTGATGATGTGGATATTGTTTGTGCTGATTTGAATAAGTTTTCTCTTGAAAATAATAATAAAGAAGAAAATGAACATAAAGTAGATGTTGTGAATGAACTTGTTAACAATGATCTTCCTAAAGAATGGAAATATGCTAAATCAAATCTAAAGATCTAATAGTAGGTGAACCTTCTAATAGGGTATAAACAAGATCCTCTTCAAGAAATATGAGTAATCTAGTTTTTCTATCACAAACCGATCCTAAAAATACAAAAAAACTTTAAAAGATGAGTTTTAAATACAATCTATAAAAGAAGAATAAATCGATTTACAAGAAATGAAGTTGGAACTTAGTTCCTAGACCTAATAATAACCAGTTATTGGAACTAAATGAACTTATAGAAACAAACTAGATGAAGCTGGAATAATAACAAGAAATAAAGCTAGATTAGTTGCAAAATGATATAATAAAAGAATATATAGATTTGGATGAGACTTTTGCCGCGATTGCTAAATTAGAAGCTATTAGAATGCTTTTGACATTTGTGTATTAAACATTTTACTTTTTTTTTTTTAAATGGATGTCAAAAATACTTTCTTTAATGCTTTTGTAAAAGAAGAAATCTATGTAGAGTAACCATCGGGTTTGAAAATAATGAATTCCCTGATCATGTTTACAAATTAAACAAAGTTCTTTATGATCGCAAGCAATCTCCTAGAGCTTGGTATGAAAGATTCAGTAGCTTCGTTTTAAACAAAGGATCTTCTAGATGAAAAATTAATACAACTCTTTTTTAAAATCACAAGTCAGATACATTGATTATGCAAATCTATGTGATGATATTGTGTTTGGAGTTACTAACATAAGTCTTATAAATGAATTTGTTTAGAGTATGAAGAATGAATTTGAGCTGAGCTCAATGGGAGAACTCAATTATTTTCTAGGTATTCAAATAAAGCAATATAAAAATAGGACCTTCATAAATCAATCTAAATATGCCAAAGAACTCTAAAAAAGGTTTAAAATGGATAATTGCAAAACAAGTCCTACACCTATGAGTCCAAATGTAAAACTTGATAAAGATGAAAATGGGAAAAATGTTTGCAAAAAACTTTATAGAGGCATGATAATTAATTTGTTATATCTAGCAATTTCTAGACTTGATATCATGTTCTCGGTGTGTATATGTGCACGATTTCAATTTGCCCAAAAGAATCAAATTTGAATGCAGTAAAAGACATATTTAAGTATTTTAGCACTATTGAAATTGGCCTGTGGTATCCAAAGTTTACCCTTTTGATTTAGTTGGATTTTGATGCTGACTTTACTGGTTACAAAGTAGATCGCAAAAGCACAAGCGACACATATAACTTTCTTGGAAACTCCCTAATATTTCGCACTCAAATAAATAAATTCAGTTATACTTTCAACTGTCGAAGCGAGTATATAGCTATCAGTAGCTGTTATGCATAAGTTTTATAAATGAAACAAACTTTGCTAGATTATGGTTTAAAATATGAAAATGTTAATTTAATGTGATGACATAAGTACTATAAACTTAACTAAAAATCTGATCAATACTCAAAGACCAAGCATATCAAAATCAAACATCATTTAATTAAAGATGTTCTAAATAGAGATATTAGCATGGAATTTGTTGATATAAATAATTAGATTGCTGATTTTTTACAAAACCCTAAGTGAAGATTGTTTTTGTACTTTGTGTAAGAATTGGACATCATCAAGTATGATGAGTGCTAAATATCATGGAGACAAGTTGATCTAAAACTTGATTTATGGATCAAAGAAGCTATTATTTTATATATGCTTCTATGATGTTTGTAATATGTTTGTTTGCAAAAATCTGTGATATGTTATTTATGTGCATGTTCAAACCAAATTTTTACTACAACTAGGTTTTGAATGTTTGAACATGCTCAGTGATGCTTTTTAACTTATTTGAATATTTGAGAATATTTAAATATTGTTTTAGATTTTTTTGTGCACACTTAAGAAACCTATTTTGCAACTTTCTGATAGCAACTTACACAAATTTTGAGTTTGTCTTCTTACTTTTGATGGGGACAAAAGGGAGATATGTTGTATGCACAATAATATCAATGAATTATGTTTCTAATGAGTTCAAAGGGGAGAAAGAAATGTTAAAACATTGAATGGGGGAAACAAATGTTGATGGTGACATAGGGAAGAGATATGTTGAATACACAAATTAATATGTTGAAAGTGCTTAATGTTGTTTATCTGTCCAAATGGGGAGAAAAATGATGAGTTAAGGGTAGCTTGCATTTCCATAGAATTAAAAATCAATTCTTTGAATCAAATTTGAAAAAAATTCCTTTGAAACTAGACGCTTATTTGGAGGGGGGGGGGGGGGGGGGGGGGGGGGGGGTGGTATGCTTAATTGATACGGAATTAATTATGCATGATTGTCCTCATAAAAAAGGAGGAGATTATTGAACTTGTATGTTTAATGTAGATTTTGATGAGACAAGTAGTTGCACAATTAACTATTCGATTGTATTAAATTACACTTAATCAGTCAAACAATCGGGATAAATAATATGCTATAATATATATATATTATGTGGTGTGTATTTTTTTTTTTTATTTTGTGTATGTGTTTTTCTCTAGAGATTATGCCGGAATTATAGGTGCAAATTCTCGAGCACAGCTTTGGTTATGGGTCACATCGAGGATTCGACAAGTTCATTCACTAGAGTGTGACAAGCTTAAGTCTTAGGCTTAATGAAATCAAGATGCACAGCTTTGGTCACCAATCATGTTGAAGGCTCAACAAGCTCAATCACTAGGGCATGACAAGCTCAAGTCTTAGGTTCAATGATATCAAAGATGCACAACTTTGTTTGAGGGATACATCCAAGGTGCGACAAGTTAAGGTGCCACATTCATCTCGGTGCGACAAGTTTGAATTCAAGGCTCAAAGAATCACATACTTGGTCAATGGTCAAAACATAAGGCACAATAAGTTGATGTGTGACAAGTCTAAAGGCACGACAATTTAAAATATGGAGTCGATGTAACATAAAAGAGTCATTTTGCTCATTTGATGCTTGGTAACTTTCTCTAATGAACATTTGAATTTTATAAATATATATTCTTTGGATATCTAGGTGTTGGACAATAGTGGAAAAGAGTTTTTATTTGCAAACAAAAAAAAAAAATGAAAATTCTCTCATTATCTTTATATTGTTCATTAATTTGCAAAATTTGCAAAGAGAGAAAAATATTTAAGTGATCTGTACTTAAGCATCTTATGAGTGAAAGGCAATATTTTAATTTTTTGTGTGTTGTAAAGAGATTTATTACTCAGTTTGAGCGTGTGTGTTTGTAAAATTTAATAAAATGCATGAATGCCTCGATTGGAGGCAATTGGTGAACGTAGAGAAGAGTAAGTAAGTTGAACTCCACGTTAAATTTGGGCTCAAATTTTCTATCTCTATCTCTTTATATTTCATCTTGTAATATGTCATTACTATATCCACTGCTATTGAAGTTTAATTTGATTGGATTGCATAAAAATTAATTGTTTGAGCATTTTAGGTCAAATAGTCAATTCACCCTCCTTGAGTATTTTTTAGTGCATTTTCATTATAAAGTAAAGATATGAAGACCAAGTAGGAGAAAATATACTGATTAATGTAGGACTAATAGGAAGAATTACAGATGGTAGTAATACACAATATAAATTGAATATAGATGGGATAATACAATTGTTGTCAAAACTGGCTCGGACGGCTGGTTCGACCGGAACTGACACTAATGTCCGGCCGAGTCTCGCCTAAGGCTCGTTTTTGCATTGAACTGGCGAGACCCAATCGACTGGGCAGTCGAATTGAGAAACCCAAGAGGTCGAATCGGTTGACCCGGACCCTAAAAAAAACTAGAAAGTTAAATATTTATTCACATTGTATTATCAATTTATGAAATATAATCATTACATCATGTTTATTTAATAATCAGTAGGTGAATTTGATATATATATTTAATTAAGTGATGCATATATATTGATCTTTCATAGTTAAATTATCTCCTATATTTTTAATTTTTTTGTAACCTCGGTTTGACCCTTATTGAACCCGATTGGACCCCTCGACCCCTTATCTTGTCCGGGTCAAACCCCAGTTCAGTTCTTACAACATTGGATAATATAAGAAATTGCTAGCTCTAGAATAAGATTTATAAGTCCAATAAAAATATGAACGAAAGAATTAGATGGATAAGAATGGGAAATGTCAAAACATATGAAAGAAAATGATAATACTAGTAGAATTCCTGAAGAAAGCTTGATGTTTAGAAATCTAGATGGTACATATAGTATAAGATTTTTAAATTATAAAGATAAAATATTAGAAGACCTAAAATGTGATAGAGAAACTGATAATAAAGAAATGCATGAAGAAAAAATGTTAGAATTAAGTGGATACAAACCTAGATTTTGGGGAATATAAAAATAATCCAATGAAAGGAAGGTATTTAATAAAAAATTGGGAAAATTATGAGGAAGCAATTCAATAATTAAGAGAAGAAAAATATTTAGAAAAAGATGAAGAATATTATTTTGTTGAAAGAAAATATAAAATGGGAAAAACTTATGTTAAACATACAATGATAGGACATCCATGGAATATACATTTAATTAAAAAATATGAGATTAATAAAATAGAAAGAGATTATAAGAGAATACATAAAAAATTAATAGATAAATTTATTCATAAAAAAGAAGAAGAAATATGCAGATATAACTGTGGAGTATTTAGAGAAAAAGTGTTAAAAAGAAGCTTAGATATGGAAATATTAGCATTAATATATCGATTAAACATTTTTAGATTATTTTTAATAAATAAAAAAGAAATTTTAGTAAGAATAGGTTGTAAAGCAATTATAAAATTCTTTAAAAATAAAAACAAACACGCATGTCATAGAAAATATGGATTAAATTTGTAGGTACACTGATCAATAATGGATATAATGTAGAATTTGAACATATCAAAGGGAAAGATGATAATCTTTAATGATACTTTGAACGGATTCATAAATGGAAGAAATAAGGAATTTTGAAGGACCAACTTCTAGACAAATTATATAGATAGTAAAAAAACATATCCATAGACTATTTGTTTTTCATATGTAAATACTTTTCCTTTTACTAGAACTCTAATCTCCAGGAAGAAATACAGACCTATAAATAGTGGTTATCTTGTTCAAAACTGGACACCACCATATGGAAAAATGAATTTTTGGAGATGTCAAACTTTTTGTTTAAGCTTTTGGATGTCTAAATAAGTTCAAACATGCCAAGCTGTTGAATATGACAATTACAGAAGAACATAAAGTATTGATTGATGCACTATGGGTACTGCAAATATTGAATAAGAATAAAGTAAGGGTTTGTTAACTTTATGCTATTATTTGCATAAAATAAACACAAAACCTAGTACTAATTCTTTATCCAGAGAGACAAATACCAAAATTTACTACTATGCTGTAATAAATGGTTTTTATCCGTTTGCATAAAGAATTAGTACTAGGTCTTGTGTTTATTTTATTCAAATAATAGCATAAATCTAAATAAAACCTTATTTTGATATACACTCATATCACTGTGCCACCTTTGCATAATAGATAATATAAAATGAGTGAAAAAATAACTTTTTTTATTAATTGATTAATTAAAAAATAATATTAGTAGGGATGGTTATATTCCAATTTGATTAAGTTTATCTTTTTTGACATAAGCGATTTATAAAGATGTAAAAAGTTGAGGAAAAAACCATGTCCTTGTATTCATAAGATCCCACTTTGAAGGTGTAAGAAAGAGGACAATAAAAAATTTATTTATCACGTGAGTTATTATTTTAGTATATATAAGGTCAGGAAACAAGTTAACCTAAGATGAAAAAATATATATATATATATTTATATGAAAAACATTGACAGAATTCAATCATTTGATCATCAAAATAAATATAATAGGCAACATATAGTAATTCATAATGTGCATCATGGTTGGATACGGTTTTGAACTATTAAATAATTGATGGGACTAGTACTGTTAAAAAAGAACTATAAAATTTTCAATATATTAGAGTCAACACTTTGTACAAGCAAGCCATCATATGCAATTATATGATTTTTGTATGGATATGGTCATTTTTAGAATATTATTTTTGAAATAGAATTATTTTAAAATTTAATCCCTAATTTTCTAAGGAGAAGGTAGGTTGTTAATTTGCATTTACACATAAGGTAGAAGCAATACATGAGCCTTCAACGCTAATGTGAAGATGCAACACTTCCTTAGTAAGTAAATTAGAATATATAATATACCTAAAAAGGCATACATAACCTAAAAGAAAATCACTCTTTGAACTTCCACCACATCATTGATGTCAAACTACTTCACAAATGTATAATAATATCCTCATAGCCACTTGAAACAACCAAACACAACTATTTCTATAATTAGACGTTCATACTCTAAAAAGTTATTTTATCAAAATGAGTGCAAACAAAATTAAATATAATCTAAAGGCCATGAAATCAAATGAACTAGAAAAAAAGTTGGGAAATTAGATTTAATATAAATGTTTCACTATAAGCTACAAGTCAAAACTACATATTGTATAACAAGTTCATGTCCTTTCTTTTTCTTGTGCTCTTTTGAATGAAGGTACTTGTAACTTGAAATAACATGGATATATAAGAGACTACCGTGCTCTTGTTTGGCTCGTTAAATTGACAAGTGCAGTTAGACTCATCTAACTAAGATGGTAGAACCATGTCACACCTCCTAGATATCTGTATTGATGTTCGATGGCTTGGCTCACCCTTTATGAGGGGCGGATGGAGTTGGCAAAGGGTCCATGTAGTACTTGGAAGATGGAGTCACATATGAGCTTTAGACGCTTAACAAACTCCCCCATAATATCCCATAACATATACTTGATGGATACTATCTTGGATACGATGAGACAGATATTGCATTAAAGCTCTATATGGGGATGTGTGGACCTCTTTGGGACAAAAGAAGTACCCTGACATCCATCAGTAATTTTAGGTCCATGTTGACCTCTTGCACAAGTTACATTCACCTTCTGTTGTTATACTGGCTTACCTTATGCTTGAAGTTCTATTGGATCTTCCTGCGATCCCTAGTGTTTGGGTTTTAGGAATGGTACCATCCTTCTATCATCTTTAATAAGTTGCACTCCTCAATTAGCAAGTTTGGTGGGAAACAATAGATCATGAGCCAAGCATATTGAACAAAATGTGTTAGCTTATAACAAAAGACAAAGCAAAAAGTGTTAGAATTGTTTATGCCATCAACTTACTTGATGAGTGCCAAGTCATGATATACCAGTTGTCCAAGTAAAGCCCTTGTGCATTTGATATTTGGCTACTACTCTTTGATGATACTCTTTCCATAATGCAACCCGATTGATGTCGATTCCTTCCTATAGATTTATTTGAGAAAGCTTTATTAGTGTAATCAAATTCTTTAGGATGCAATAGAAACCACCAAATCAGCAAAAATTATGCCATAACAAAGGAGGTTGTCAATTGTTTAATGCCTCAATCACTTCAGATATTATATCAACTCCTTGATTGGGAATAAGATAAATAATCTTGTTACCATGATTTCAACTTCTTAAGGAACCAAACCCATATGTCGATGGTTTCTTTATTAGTGATACAGAATGCTAATGGTATAATGTCATTGTTCCATCAATGCCACAAGCAACCAGGAGAACATGGCCATACTTCTTAGTAAGAAAGGTGTTGTTGATGCACACTATGAGCTTAGGATATCTAAATGTCTCTATGCATGGACAATAGGTCCATAAGACTCACTTCAATTTTAATTGCTTGCAAATCAATGTCCTAGTCCACCCCAGTTTCACTCGTGTCTTAGGGTTTGTAATTTGGGATTTTGTTGTAAGACTTATCCCAAACACCATATGCAATTGCAATGGGTTCTCTTAATCTTCCACAATCATCAACTTGTCTCTTTATAAAACTATTATGTATATGCTATCCAAGTCAGCCTGCTTTAGATCAGGATTGATATGATGTGATTTAGAAATCAACAAGCTAGAATATTAAAGTTCACTTGGAGATGTTCTTGGGATATATTTAGATTGACACAATTGTGGGGTCCTTCCACTTAGTTATCATGAAAAGCCCCTCCAATTGCTTCTTGCAAGCCCATAACCTTTATGTGCAAATGTTGTCCCCATGAGCATACTAAAATAACCACATTGCCTTCTTGGATTCTTCAACTCAAACGTTGCAAATGTTTCTTACATGACACATCTTAATGACTTGAACAAGCTTGTGCTTGATGTTGAAAATCTCAACCTCCTAATTAAGTCTTCACTATTGCATAAATTATTACACACTATCATTTTACACTCCTCAAAAGTAATGTAAATGCTTCCACCACTTATGTTAAAGAATGGAATAGTATCCATAATAGCCATTAGAGTTAGCTAAATTTCTGGAGGATTTTCAATTGATTGTATTATGAGTAGTTTGCTAGGAGATGGTGTTGGAGCTATATCATTTACAGCTTGTTTATTAATCGTTTTGCCATCTTCTAAGCTATCATTGGCCTCCTAATACTCACCTCAAGGCCCTCACTATCTTCTAAGTTGTCCTGTTCATTTGATCTAGCAATATCGTTTATTTTTTAATTGATTATAACTTCAATTTTGGACAAAGATTCATTTAAATGTATCAAATTATACTCCTCATGATGCATTGGAGAGCACGTCATCATACCTTGCTCATGTAAGCTATATTATGCAGTTGCGTTTGCTTGAAATTTAGAAGTACTCATCAGTATTTGTCTTGTAATTATCAAAAAGGTAATTGGAGGTGTCCGCTTGGATTTGGAGAGATACAATTAAATGTATTTCCTTTGTGGTGCATGATGTAGAATTGTTTTTATTTAATTTGGTATGTTCGATTATAAGTTTTTATTTGTTCAATTTGATAATTTTTTCAATTCAAATCATAAAAATTAAAAAAATTATAAATTAATTTGGTTTGGTTTTGTACTGACTTGTCGTTTAGTCTACTAATATGACAAAATTACTCTTCCAATTTAAATATCTTCACATTATAAGCGAAATTACCCCTCTAGATAATTTTTCCCGACAAAATATCTTAGCATTATGTTTAGTATGCTATTGGTAAAATTGTTCAATTGGTAATGTCTTACTACACGAGATAAGTTAATATGTCGACACTAGACGTCGGCACGGTTCCAGATCCGAACCGGAACCAGAACTGCCAGAGTCGGGGCGGTTCACTGTTCCATGGAAACCGCGGTTCTGGCGGTTCCTGTTCCACGCGAATCGTGAATCAGTTTTTTTTAATTAATCAAAAAATGAAAAAAAAAACCTTAAAATCAACAAAAGCAATTATAACTTATTTATACCCAAAATAAACATTTAAAAATTTTTCAAATAAAATATAATGGCTAGCAAATAATAAACACAATTAAATATAATTAAATATATCCTTCTTAAAAAAAAAGAGCACACAATTAAATAAATATGTAAATTAATAACATTAAAAAAAAATTATCAATCCAAAATTGCTAACACTTGTCTAATTCATGATTGCAATAAGCACAGAAGGAGAAAAGCATAATCCATTAATCAAAATAATAAAGAAAAAAAAAACTAGATTTTGTAAATAATTTAGTGTTTTGAATCCTTTTTCATATCAATGTATTGAATTGCTGGCGCGGCAGCATTTTTGGTGTGAATTGAATTGCATTGGTCTGATGGACGTGTGGGTGAATAGAGGCCCATGCAAACAAATAAAATGTTTTGTTGTTTTTTTTTTTATATTAATTTCTATACGAGTTAGGTAGGAACCGCCAGTTTCAGGTCTGGAATAGCGGTTCCTGACCAAGTAGAACTGCCGGTTCGTTGTGGATGAACTGTTAGGAACCGCCGGTTCCGATGGATCCTCCGACGGTTCATAATCGTCCCCGACGGGTTGGTTCCTGGGTACGAAACCGTCAGAGACGGTTCGGGGCGGTTCGTGGTTTAGAAACTGCCCCCGTGCCAATATCTAGTCAACACTATAACACTTACAATTTCTTCAAAATAATTTTTTTTTTGAGTTGTCAGTAAGTCAGATAATTCACTAATATTTCTGTCCCGTATTTAAGCATTTAACAAAGGCCATTATTTGAACTAATCAATAGTATTAGGTTTTGAATATATGATATTCATTTTCCAATTTTACCTGCGGAATGGGCAATTAAATATACTTTAGCGGTTTGCACCAAAGGAAATAATTATTTGAAACAGTAATAATTGGTCGAGGTATTTTAGTTTAGTGGTATGAATATCAGTATTAAAATAGCAAGATCTTAAAACGAAAAAAAGAATTTTTATAGTGGAAGATTTATTTGATTTATCCTAAAATTAAATTGCTAAATTGAAATTTTGATAGTGATATATATCTCTCAAATCTCAAATAATAAGAACTTATATTTTTGCAGTATTAACCATTATTATCAGACCTAGTTGATCCATATGGTTCAATTCGGTTGAACTTGATCCTTTTTGAGAATGAGCCAATTTAACCATGATCTAATCCCTGATTTAAGTCGGTTTTATGCATTAGACTTTTGATCCTCTAGCATATCAGGATAATCTCAAGCTGGGTTTAAAAATATTTGTCTTGACGCTCATTTTCAACAAGATTGAGGGGATTCAATTTCTTTTTGTCTCAAGTTTGTTCTAGTATAGAAAAAAAATCAATTAATATAAAAGGACTTGTACAATATTAAATGCCTTTTATTTGGGCCAGGAGCAATACTAAGACCCAAAATATTGTTTGGGTTCAAAGGCCCAAATGGCTTAACTTAAGCCAGCAACTCGACCCATACACGTTGAATTATCACAATTTAATGCGATTGGTATGCATTAAAAAAAAAAAAAAAAAAAAGAAGGTTTTCTAGACCTAATTTTCCTAAACACTTGTTAATATGATATCTATATAAATACTAGTACAGCGGCGGGCAGATTCCTTCGATTTTGTTACGTTTATATTCTTCTAGTCTTAAAAAAAAAATGGTGATAATTGCAAATATATCCCTATATCAAGTGTAAATATATTTTAAATTTTAATTCATAGGGTAACTTTAACCTTCATTATTTTTGAAATATGTAAACAATCTTCAAAGTATCACCAAAAGGATTATATAACGTCAATTTGAGAGTTCTGGTGAGGATTTGAGAAATATTTACTTATTTTTAAAGGTTAATAAAAGATATAATCACATTATTAGAGTTTAAAAGATCTGTATACACGCAATGAATTGCCTTTAAACGCACGCATTGGAGAGCTATATGGCTTTTAAACGCGTATATGGTTTATTTGTACTAATATATTAGTTGCTCTGGCCAGATGTATCTCAAAATTAGAAATCTTGTGCTTGCTATCTAGCGTGGCGAAGAAGAATTGAGAAAGAATAAAGGGGGAAGCTAAATATGAATTAGGTTCTTTTATTTTTTATTACTTTATCATTTTAATATAGTGTTACATGTGATTAATAGTTAGAATTATAAAGGTAGATGATGGCATCATAATGATATCACATGTTGCTTTAAAAATTTAGGCAATCGTAACGCCACGTATAATACTCTAAATATTATGCGCACAAGCTTTCTTAAAATGGTATGTTTATCGCGAACATTTGCTAGCCAGGTTTTAAATTATGAAATTCTATAATTAGATTATCAAAATAACTGGATTTACAATTGTAAAATGAACTTTACAAACACATTTTGAATTCTACTCGCATGAGTAGACTAACACCCACAAAATAACTGTACCATCATGTGTCTCATATATCTTTTAACGATGGTATACAAAGCATTAAAAATTTCATTTATAAAACTCAGGCTCCATAAGGCCCATTAAAATGAAATTACAAACTTTAAAAATATAAATCCATTTCTTAAAATAAAAACATAGAAAAACAAATTAAATATATTCTTCGATCCTAACTCACTTTACTCCAACAAATCCTATCTGACATCTCATAATCTCAAAACAAACATTATTGTTAACACCACCATCATCAACTTCATCATCATCAACAAATCACCATCATCAACAAAATAATCGAGGAAAAAGAACAACAACAATAATGAGCTGAAACTCAGTACACAGTAACACAGACAACACGAAATGACACACAAGTCTAGCTAAATGCAATGCAATAAATGTAAGTTATTATCTTTCGTTGAAATAAAGAAACACTAGGGAAGCACTCACACTCTAAAACAAGCCTCTGAAAATCTGGGGGTCCTGAGTAACAGCAGCTGCTTAGGGAGTTGATATAGACAGCCGGATACCTATATCTCTTATATCTAACTAAAAACAGAAGAAAATAACCTTATCTAGGGTTCACGCTCATTACTCGCTCTTTACTTGTCTTAGTCCATAAGATCACTTAGTTCAACCGGTCCCATAAATGTGAACTGAATAAGCTTAAGCAAACATTACGCTGATACTGTTTACCTTATCAACTACTTGCTAAGCCACTTATAAATGTTATTGTATCATGATTGTGGTGGCCTAAGTGCATATACTATTGTGCCCTGCTCATGACAAGATTGTCGCTCCCCGGATTAGATTCAATGGCATACGCACAAAACAACACTCATCACTTAGGCCATCTTTAAGTTCTTAATCCATTTTAGAATGCCTATCCTAACAATCATCATGCAGGTTACTACATACCTTTTATATTTGAAATCCAAATAGGGACAAATGGTATTTTAAAATCCATCTTAGAAGATAAATCAGGTATCCATATATCTGTTCCTGAAATAAACTCATATAAGCATTTAATTTAGTTATTCATTTATATCAAACTTTTTTTTTATAAATCTTATTTGATCAGACACTAATTAGAAACTCCCATGGCCACGAAGATCACTCCATCAAGATACGGACAGTTTCCTTTGTTTGTAAAATTATTTCTTTCTCTTTATTTATAGTTGTTATATAAAAAATATCATCAAAGCATTCATATTAAAAAACATTCATTTCCTAAGCAAGCATATATTTGAAACAACATATTCCCCATAATCCTTAGTTTGTCCTAACATATCATTCTAAGCCAATTATTAGCTTAAGCCTTTATTTAATCCTAACCAAATTGATTAGAATTAATCATTTAGTTCAATTATAAGTCAAGTTGAGTAAATTAATCAATCTAATTCAATTTGGCTTATTAAAGGCTATTTAGTTAATTTGGACTGAAATTGATTAACTAAGTTCATTTTATACTTAACTTCTATGTTTAATCTAATTAGTTATTAAATTTATAAATTCCCTTATGATTCTCTTGAAATTGAGATTTGGAGATGGTTTTGAGAGAAATAAGAGAGAAAAGAAGAAGAAAGGAAGAAAAGAGAAATGAAAACGAAAGAAAAGGAAGGTAAGGGAAAAGGAAAAAGAAAAGGAAAATAAAAGAAAAGGATAAGGATTAGGAAGATATTTAGACATAGGGCTTTTAGGTTTAAACTTTTCATATAATTATTTTTAGTTCTGAAAGTGTTTATGAAATAATTATGGAATCAATAGCTTAGAAATTAAGAACTTAAACTAAGAACTTAATTTAGGAACTTACTTTAAATCAAATTGATATTAAATTTGAGCTTGACTTAAAAACTGATATTTTAAGACAAGCAAATAAACTCAAAATTTATGAGGATTAAGGATATGAATCTTTAGGCTAAAGCTATGGATTTAAGAATCCACTAAACATTTAAATAATATGTTTAGGAGTTTAGGAACTCTAAATCTCAAATTTCAACTTAATCTATTATTAATTTAATTATGTCATCTTGTCTAATTATATCCTATAATTCATTTGATTCATTTAATCTATTTAAACTCAATTTCTAACTTAAGTGAAGGTTTGAGGTATTTCATTCTTTCTCTCCTATGAGAATTTTTCCTCGAAATTCACTTGACTTTTTGTTGATAAAAGACATCTCATATTATCTTTAAGCTTTATTACTCAAGAGCTTTTAATCATTTTAAGAATTTGTTCTTTCATTATGCTTCCGTTGCGTACTTCGATAATTTTTCCTTCAAATTTGGTTCTTACATTTCACTTGAAAAGAAATTTTAAATTATTTATCAAACATTCATATTTGTCAAATTTATTTATTACATATTTGGTTACATTGTTTCACTTCTTTATCATTCATGTTGTATGTTTCTTGCTATTTTTATTTTCATGTAATATGTTGAATTTGTGTATCCTTTCTCCTTTTAATTCTCTATTTATTCATGATTTATTTCTTTATTTTATTATTGGAAATCATTTAATATTTCCTTAATGTCATACAATTAATATTTCATCCAACACAGTAGGAACTAGTTTAGCAATCTCAACATTCCTCATACTCGATTTTTAAAGAAGACTCAAACTCAACGAAGATAATAGACTCAACAAAACAATTGACGACTCAACTCTTTACTGAAAATGACACATGATGATGCGGCGCCAATGGATAACACATAACTCAAAAGAAGGTCGTAGATTTGCTATTCCATCCTTGTTTGAATATATATGACAACATGCATATGATATATACAATGCTTATATTCTTTTAATCATCAAGGATATTATGTTTGGTACTTATCTTGATATGGTTGTAGTCAAGATGTCTCATTTCATTTTGGTCATTATATATGGAATAAATTTCATTTTGGTGATACATATGGAAAGATTTTATTTTAGGTTTCGTTCTCTATATGGTATAGCATGATGACTATAATTTGCTATATTAAGTTATGAGTTACGCTGTTGTCATCATATATACGAAAATTTTCATTTGGGTTCATTCACTATATAATATGTTATAGTGAATACAATTTGCTATCTTGTATTTTGAATTGTATTTCTCATGATATTGAGGATTTGTCACAATATGGTCATCATATATATATATGTATGTATATATATGGAATTAGTGATAGACAAGTATCTATCCACTGTTTAGGATTTCAAATCTTGGTTTCTATTTTACTGAAATATTAGCCTTTGATAATTTTTCGTGAGCACTTTGATTTTTTGATATATTTGGGATATCTCTTTAATCATTTTATTCAATCATTACGTTGCTATAGACAATTCATCTTTTCATTTTGAGAAAATTTTTGAATTTATACTAGATAATTGATTTAGAATTCTATTTTGATAGCTCATTAGATTTTCGATAGATACGTTATCGTATTAGTAGATTTAGAAAGGTTAAAGTTTACCTCCTAATCTACTAGAAATTTTGAATCATTCTTTTCATTTTGAACTTTAGCAAATTATTTGAAATTGGGAATATATGTTTGTCATGTGTAAACTTTAAGAGATTAAAATTAATTTAAAATTTTGAGTTTTCTTTCCATTTGATTCTCTTTGTTTGGTCAACATATCAACAAATAAAATTTAAGAGAGAAAGCTCTTATTATAGTCTATCAAATTTTGTTAAAACAAACACATCCAAAGCATAACACACAAACACTTAGAGTCTATATCAAATTTTAAAGGATTTAGGGGTAAGTCCTAATGTTTGTCTGAGTTATTTGTGCTCTACTTATACTTAACCAACTTTGAATTAAGTCCATTTACAAATTAATATCAATATGCATTCAATCATATCATAAACAAACATAATACAATACATACATATTATCATACAATACACACATATCACATAAAAAATCATGCATAAATACAATACACAAGGTTACATAATCATTCATAATTATACTATAAGACAAATCAACTTAAAAAGAAAACATGTATATATATATATATATATATATAAACAACACAAAAAATCATGAATGTTCAATTAGGTTCATTTTCAGATATCAATAGAAAATAAATTTAAGCCAAGTTGATTAATTTAATGTGATTAATTAATTTTTATTAGATTCCAAACTAGGGTGTGACAATCAACACAACATGACAAATCAACACAAACCAAAAACCTAAGCTTTTCTCACACTACACTCACCGATTCTAAAATGCAAACTAATTCATTATGCAAAAGAAAATGTTCAAAATAAACATTTGCACTGATACCATTTTTTGTAACGCCATTTATAATACTCTAAGTATTATACGCACAGGCTTCCTTAAAATAGTATGTTTATCACGAACATTTGTTAGCCATTTTTAAATTATGAAATTTTGTAATTAGATTATCAAAGCAACTGGATTACAATTGTAAAATGAACTTTACAAAAATATTTTATAATATACTCTCATGAATGGGCTAACTTCCACGAAACAACTGTATCATCAAATATCTCATATCTTTTAACAATGGTACATAAAGCTTTAAAAACATCATTTACAAAACTCAGGCTCCACCATCAAAGAATATTACAAACTTTAAAAATATAAATCTAGTTCTTAAAATAAAAATTAAGAAAAACAAATTAAATACATTATTCGATCTTAACTCACTTCACTCTAACAAATCACCATCATCAACAAAATAGTACCTGAAAAAGAACAACAACAACAATAATGAGCCGGAGCTTAACACACAATAACATAGTTATACACGGAATGACACATAAGCCTAGCTAAATGTAATGCAATAAATAATAAGTTATTATCTTTTGTTTAAATAAAGTAAGCATCACAAGAGCACTAAACTCTAGAACAAACCTCTGAAAATCTGGGGGTCCTGAGTAACAGCAACTGCCTAGGGAATTGATATAAACAGCCTAAATACCTATATCTAATTGAAAAAGAAGAAAAAGCCTCATCTAGGGTTAACAACCATTACTCTCGCTTTTTACTTGTCTTAGTCTATAAGATCACTCAGTTCAATCAGTCTCATAAATGTGAATTGAATCATGTTACTTCACCTCAAGCGTAAGTAAACGTTATGCTGATACCGTTTGCCTTGTCAGCTATCTATTGAGCCACTTATCAATGTTATTGCATCATGACGAGGGGACAAGGTTGCTGCTCTCTATAGCAGATTTAATGGCACATGCACGAAACAACACTCATCACTTAGGCTATCTTTAAGTTCTTAATCCATTTTATAATGCCTATCCTAATAATCATCATACAATTTATGGCGTACCTTTCATATTTGAAATCGAAATAGGGACAGATGGTATTTCAGAATCCATCTCAGAAGATAAATCAGGTATCCATATATCTGTTTATGAAACAAACTCATATTAACATTTAGTTTAATTAGTCATTCATATCAAACTCTTTTTATAAATCCTATTTGATTAGACACTAATTAGGAACTCCACCATGGCTACGAAGATCACTCCGCCAGGATACAGATAGTTCTCCTTTATTTGTCAAATTATTAGTTTTCTCTTTGTTTGTAGTATTATAAAAACACCATCAAAGCATTCATATTGAAAAACATTCATTTCCCAAGCAAGCACATATTTGAAACAACATATTTCCCATATTATCCTTGGTTTGTCCTAACATATCATTCTAAGCTAATTATTAGCTATTAAGCCTATTTTAATTTAATCTTAACCATAATTTAATTCTAACCAAATTGATTAGAATTAATCATTTAGTTCAATTACTAAGTCAAGTTGAGTAAATTAGTCAATCTAATTCAAATTAGGTTACTAAAGGCTATTTAGTTAATTTGGACTGAAATTGATTAACTAAGTTCATTTTATACTTAACTTCTATGTTTAATCTAATTAGTTATTAAATTTATAAATTCCCTTATGATTCTCTTGAAATTGAGATTTGGAGATGGTTTTGAGAGAAAGAAAAGAGAGAAGAGAAGAAGAAAGGAAGATAAGGAAGGAAACGAAAAGGAAAGAAAATGAAAAGGAAGGCAGGGGTAAAAGAAAAAGAAAAGGAAAATAAAAGAAAAGGATAAGGATTAGGAAGATATTTAGGAATAGGGATTTTAGGTTTAAACTTTTCAGATAATTATTTTTTGTTCTAAAAGTATTTATGAAATAATTTTAGAATCAATAGGTTAGAAATTAAAAACCTAAAATAAGAACTTAATTTAGGAACTTACTTTAGATTAAATTGATATTCAATTTGAGCTTGATTTAAAAACTAATATTTTTAGACAACCAAATGAACTCAAAATTTATGGGGATTAAGGATATGAACTTTTAGGCTAATGCTTAAAGATTTAAGAATCCACTGAACATTTAAACAACATGTTTAGGAGCTTTATATCTCAAATTTGTATTCGATCTATTTTAATTTAATTGTTTCATCTTGTCTAATTCCACCCTATCATTTAGTTGATTCATTTAATCTATTCAAATTCAATTTCTCACTTAGATGGAGGTTTGGGGTATTTCAGCAATATCGATCATTTGGTTTGTAGATTAAGGTAAATTGAAGATAAAAATCCAAGAGGATCTATCTCCAACTAAATCAATTTGTAGTTGTAATTGCAAGTAAAAGGGAGATTTTTATGGTCCTGTTCATTTTATTAATGGACCGGTTTCGTCAATCATCTAACAACTCAGAGTTAGGGTGTTCATGATCAAACTACTAAACCTTTGTTACATTATTTGTAATGATCATTTTTAATGGTAAAATGATGAACCGAATGGTCTTATTGACTAGAAAACAAAAAACCCCTAAGCTAAACATCTTATACTTATATTGCTTATGTTATAACATAAGTACTTAGGTTAATAAACCTTATAAGAGATCTTTGAGGGATAAAGAGATGATTATTCAAGTATTGATATCTATAAAAAACTAGTACCAAGGTTTACTTTTAAAACATAATTAATATTGGAAAGACGGTTTGGATAAAAAAGAATAGAAAGACTAGATAAATGTAATGTCAACGCCACGCTTGTATTTTTAGTTTTTATCAACACAGTATTTGGAGTTTTTTTTTGTGTAATTTAATATTTGCACTTTCAATATCTATATTTTCAATTCATTTAACAATTTAATTTTTCATTTAAATTGCAACCAAATTAGAAGCATAAACAATAAATTGTTAAAAATTAAAAAGTACAACACTTCCACTACATTTATCCTAATGCCAACATGCTTGTAAGATTATAGCTTCAAAGGCCAATACATGCAATAAATTCACCAAAATATACACTTTACATCTAAACAAAACACCTCCATTAGGCTCCATAAGTTTGTCTATTTCATCATCTTCTATTAATTCTGACATAATATTTTTGTTGTTTTCAAACATATATTTCTCAAGAAAATAATACTAATGAAAAACTAATAGTTTTACTCATAAACAGGCCAAACAGATATGATACTGATAAATTACAGATGCTGATTTAATACAGATACATAGAGATAAAAATTTGACAATCTAAGGACCTTCCATTACATCTATTGATTTTAGCTTCATATATCTTCATTCGAATGAGCTCCTATTCCATGTAATTTATGTTGAGGTCGTATCGTATGTTGTAAAACATTGTAGCTTCTTCTAGGAACGTCATCAAGTGCATGAAAAATGACAAGAGAAAGAGAGAGGAAAATGGAACAAACCCTTCATTGTATGGATCATTTGAAAATGAACTATGTAGGATTGAGAGGAATAAGATTATTCCAAGTTTGAAGAGTAAGAAACAAATGGTTAAGTGGGTGGCTCTTATTTTGTGAGAAAGCACTCGCTTCTCTTGCTTTGAATTGATATCATTTAACTCCCTTAAGGTTCTTTCAAGCTCTTCAACATCCATCGATATGTAACTCCAGTATGTTCCATTGTTGAAGTGCACTATATATCCTCTTATATACGTATTTTCCTTAATTTCCATGAAGCTTCCTTAAGTTGTTATACTTTTGAATTTAGGAGATTGATGAGTTTTCCAAAAAAAAAAAAAAAAAAACTTCAGCTTTAAGGCGTTTAATTAATATCAAATTTGGTGCCTAAAGATTTTCATTATAATTCAACTTGGTATATGAAATTTAAAATGGTTAATTTAATACTCACTCAAACTTTTCACTACTATTTTTACTGCATCCCTAATTCCATTTAATTTCTTTGCTGATGCATAAAAAGTAGCCTAGTATCATGGTTGTCAAAATTGCAAGTGTACTCATATGTTTTTACAATTGGACAAATCTCTAAAGTTAAAATGGATACACAATTGTTTTGTTGTAGACTAGTAATAGAACTTTCAGTTTATTTGTATAATTCTATGAGTTTTTAATTTTACTGATTCTATACAATTCTACATGATTATGTACGATTCTACTTAATTTGAATGTAACGAGTAATCAAAATTAAGGAAAATTAACTCTGCTTCCACAATTTAAAGCTTAGTTCATCGTATTATGAATTAATTACACCATTTTTGCTTCTTTAACTTAAACAAACTACACTGCTAACCTCACTATTTTGATTAATAAATAGTCGAGATAGAGGATATATTTAATTTATTGAATTTAGATTGGGGGGATATTTACTCTAGAAAAAAGGGTAAGGAAACATATAGAAGTGTTGTTATGGAGGAAGTTGGTGCACTTATAGATATGGAGAATTGTAAGAGTAAGATTGAGATGATTTGATATTCATGGCATCTTATAATATTGAACATGAAGCATTGATGAATATTTCAAATGATGATGATGATGATGGTGTTAGGAAAATGGTGATTAATAATTTATTTAAAGTTTTCTAACTTATCATAATGATTTACATTGAAACTTTAACAAAATATGTAACTAGGAATTTGAACTTTAAAATTGATTAATTTAGCACCTAAAAAAACTTTTTATACATACTAACTGTATCTCTATCTTATTAGTTAAAAATGCCACATTGGATGATAGTGTTAGCCAATCTGACAAAGTAACCATTAGCATATACGAAAAGTTCTCTCAAATATTAAATTGATCAATTTCAAAGTTTAGGTAGCTAATTACATCATTTGCTAGAGATAAAATACCATTCACAACATTAACCCAAACTTAATTTATATTGACGGTAATATGTATATTCTTGTTTTATGGTGCGAATAACAATTTATACTTAATTATTTATATTAAAACTTATATTGTGACCAAAAGTCACATTGAATTTTTTTTTTTATTTCCATAATGTATTTCAAGTTTCTCATGAAAAATATAAGCATATATATATGTGTGTATATATATATATATATATATAGTATTTGAACACTAGTTTGCATGATTGTGGAAGCTCATGTTTCCACGTTTTAATTCTACTAAGATTCTGATGATTTTAGGTAAAATCATGAGTTTGACAATCTTGCTTATTAATATTAGACAATGTAAAAGAGGTAGTAAAATTTTAATAATTTTTCATGTTAGCAAACAGAGTAAATGGTATTACTTAGATAGTAAAATAATTATGAAAAATTGAATTAACTACTTTAAAAATCGAGTACCATATTGAATTTTCATATAAAATTTAGATACAAAAATTTGACATTTACTCATTAATATGCTTTTCATTTCCCTTGAGAGTGATCTATTCACAACCACACATTCAAGCAACTTTATCTTTTTTTTTTTTTTTCTGTTGAATATAGAACAAAAATGCATCTTGCACTTTCATCTCTATCTATATTCACTCTATTACACAATCAATCTACTATTTAAAGACTCGTTTTTCCTTCTAATTAATTATTTTTCTTTTTGGAGCGTATATAAAGCATTTTTGCTAGACTTGCTTCACGACCTTGACTCGGACATACTAGAGAGTTAACGGTTCGAATCAAGAGTAATGGGTAGAACCGAGATTAATCGTCTGTTTGGATGTTTGATTTTCATCTGTGTTATATCTGTATTTGATCTATCTGATTTATTTATAAATAAAAAATATTTGTTTTTTTTTTATATGATTCTTGATAAATGTTTGTTTGAAAATGATAAAAATAATATGTCAAAATAACTAGAAAAAACGGTTAAATCGACCTATTGATAAAGACAGGTTATATTCAACCAAGTTAAATAGGTGCATCAATCAAAATTTGACATGGAAAAGCTTGGCTTTCCATTTGTAGATCATCACATTGTGGTTAAGAAAACGACAATCACAGCCCTAAATTTTTGCATAGTATTTTTGTTCCAACCTAATTTATGCCTATGACGAGTTTTGATACCTCCGCCGCCTGTAAGATTATTCAAGACACTAGGCAGAAAATATTAATGGAAAGGGGTGGGTATGGAATTGTAACAATATTTACTTGCTTTTTCAATGAGCAATAAATCTTAAAACCAAGACCATTTGGAAGAGGATGAAGTAATTAGAGTCTACCCATTTGTACTTAGGTATTGATTTTATAGAAGTCGGGTTATAAAGCATAAATTAGACAGAGAATTGACAAGAAATTGATAGAAGCTTAATGTTGGCTCTGATAATTTCCTTTTTTTTTTTGGTTCCTTCTTGCAATGAGTTGCTTTCTATTTTGTCAATTGATGTTACTATTATTTGTTTTTGACTGTATGTAAGATAACAAGAATTTTTACGTCTTATTTGATAAATTATCATTTTCTTTGTTCTAGACTTTTTTTCCCAGAAAGTAAAGCAATTATTGGTTCCTAGAAGTTTACGCAAATAAATTAAATCCACCAAATGTTTGGTTGATATCAACAAGAACAAGAAGATGAACGTGAACCTAGTAGCTAAGAACTGTTTTCATGGAATGTTTTTATTTTCTTTGCAACAACTGATGTCTTCAATAGAAGAACAAGGAGGGAACAAATGGCTTTCACATCAATGTCACCTCCCTACTTTTCTTCCCCAAAAAAACCTTAGTATATGTCCATTCAATTTCCCGACAACTATGGTACCCATGTCTACCATATGATAGTATAATATTCTTTACTAACATGTCTTTGTTTTCTGCTCTATATCTTTGTCTCTACAAATTGCTTGTATTTTGCACTACTTTTGAATCTCCATACATGAAAGTGACAAAAATTTCCTAATATAAGGTTCATATTTGAAAAAAGTGTTATCTTACCACCATTCAAGGTAAAGATAAGAGCAAATTGTTGAAAATTTTCAGCCATTAAATAGGAAAAGTAGTGGCATGTTACTTCTATTTAAGAAATATTCAAAAGTTATCAACAATTTGATGTTGTCAAATATTATCGTAACAATTTTAAAATTTTATAGATATAATAACTTCTAATAACAATTAGCATAGCAAGTAGTCAAAGGTAGTGGCATCGATTTGGTTATCATAGTTAAAAATCATGAAAAATACTTATGGATAATGTGAAAATTTTTTTCCTTGAAAAATGAAAAACACATGGAAATTTTCTGTGTTGTTTTGCACCTTTCATCATTATTTGTCACTAAAAATCATTAGTTACTCTGACCATTTAACATCGTTATAATAATTTGACAAGTTTTTGTATATGATTATAACAAATGTCAAAAGTTAAAAAGAAAAGAGAAAAAAGGAAAAAAATTGAAAAACTTTTTCTACAGACCAAACACACATTAAGTGGAATTCTTTCATCTCTTTTATAGACAAAGTTACTTTATTTGATTCAATGCTTTTTGATGACACGTTTCTTTTCATATACGCATGGACAGATTAAAAGTTATCACCAGAAGTATAGATTCTGCCCATTGTATTTCTACTTTCAAATGTTGAAATGATTAACAATTGCTCTTTGCCTTGACTAGGTTTCTGTTTAATCACTTCAGGTGTCTCTCAATGTTCATCTAAAGACATCATCACCCTTTGATTTCCCTTTGTTTGGAGGACCCCCCCAGATTGATCCATGCAAACAAGACATTGAATGACTAAGATTCTCTTTTCTAAAAGCTAAGAC
The DNA here is from genome assembly GCA_024138025.1 of Combretum micranthum. Taxonomy (NCBI): domain Eukaryota; kingdom Viridiplantae; phylum Streptophyta; class Magnoliopsida; order Myrtales; family Combretaceae; genus Combretum; species Combretum micranthum. The sequence goes on from JAMXBD010000523.1 coordinate 42,436, forward strand.
AGGATGGTATTTGATGTAGACTTAAGCCATGCCAATAACGTAAGGTAGGATGCCCTCTTGATTCATCTCTGGGAAATTTCCTTAGCTCCTTTGTTAAATTATGTAACTAAAAAGTCGATAAACTCGCGATTCTGTTTAAGATTGGAATATACAAAATTGATAAAATGGTGTACCAAAATAAGCATTCTAATAAAAGTATGCACTTTGAATGATTTTGAATATATTTTGATTAGGAAAAGCCATAAATTTGAACCCATAGGATTGGATCAGTGGACTTTTGGTTTTAAGGACACAAGAAAAAGTAAACAAATAGATTACCTAATAGGGCAAGCTTTTCTTCAAATCCATGGTATAGCAGAACTACTTCAGCCGAAATCTGAAACTTGTAAGATTGTAGAAACAGTTCAAAGACAAAGACAACCTTGGAAATTTAAGACCTGTTATGATTCTCATTTGCCCAGATATTAAATATTATCGATTCAATCAGTTTGTTTCCATTTTTAATTCCACTTGCATAATATAACTAAGGATTAGGTTGAGCCCTGTTTCTACAGAGGTTAGGATGCACACATCAGAAGGGAAATTCCAACCCACCTAGAAAATAACTGGCCCAAATTAAGGGCTAAAAGTCATTTTCTTGCTTTTTTTATTTATTTATTGTCTAACTTTGTGTAGATGGATCAAAATATGGATTTTATTTTGACTTGAATTGGTATCAGAGGACCACACATATCAATGGGACTGTTGGTGCAATGGTTTCAGCTTACCCCTTCCACTTGTATAACAAAATATACAAAGTAGCAATAATGTATGGAAATTGCATTGTTTAGTCACACTTATTGCTTCATTATTGAATATTGGACAATAAGCCCGCAATATAGGTGCACAATTTTTTTTTTTTCAATATATTCAAATGTTTGATATGAAAATTGATATTCTTATAAAACGACACAATTGATATAATAAATCCATATGAAATTTCCAATAATCTGCTAGTGATGCAAAAGTGAACCCAATTTCTTCAAATATAGTGAAGGGTATAAGCAAATTTCTTTATGGTGTTTGATTGGATTAGTTATTGCGATCTCATAAAATTAGCGATAGTGTTAATATAGTAAATTCTTGCATTACACAAAAGAGAGCCATTCCCCTGGTTAGTACAAACTTGTTATGATTGAAATCAATAGAATACGTTGTAGAAAGAGATAAACACGTGAAAATAAAGAGATAATTTGACCAATTAATTATGAAAAGCTTAGAAGTCGGGTAAAATATTAAAACTAATCGATCCACTAGAAACAGCATAAATGTATATAGTTTTCTCGAAACTTCTCAAAATAACCTTTCACAGTCAATATTAGAATTACATGGCTCTCTATATACATATAATATCATATATATATATATATATTTTTTTTTTTCTAAAAGACCTAAGACCTATTACATCATATAGGAGTTTACTTAGGCATCATAATAAGTCAAAACACTAACCATTAAAACAAAAACCTAACTAAACCGGTCGGTTGCATATGGGTTTGGTTCTCAACCGACCTCATTAACCCCTATTTTTCTTTTTCTTTTGTCCACTTCTTTGTCTACGTGCCCCAACCTGATTTTAATACACATTAAATTTTAAAAATTATGAAAAAAAGAATTACTAGCAATTATACCTTTGAGTTTCTAGCAGATAAGAACACCTAACTTTAATTGAATTTCGGGATAATTACTACAAAAGACTGAAATGATAAATAAAAAAAAAACACAAAGCATCTTGTTTTTTAAGCTTAAAAGCAAAATGGGTTTAAAAAATAATTATAGTAATGTGAGAAAATCTGAGGAAACTATTGGTGATATTGCATATCATATTTTTGAAATGTGGGGCATATTTCATGCGTTCCTTCTCTCCCATTCCCCTTGTCAATTATTAAAATTCATTGTCTCTTTCCAGACAAGTAGGCAACCACACAACCATAGATACCCAAAAAATAAACAATAAAAAAAGATGATGTTAAGGTATAGATATATAAATAAACACAAAAAACACACATTCACTCACAACTAAATAATATATTCTTGTACCATACTAGAGGGGTATTGGCATATTCAAACTTTCTCCTTCTCTCTACATTGCTAAAGCTCTAAACAATAATCTTGTCATATACCAATGGATGGAACTCAGTCTCTCTCCGTCGTCGAAAGCTTTTCCTATCGGTGGCTTGTGAACCTAAAACCGGCTCTTGAGAGCCTGGAAAGCTCTTTTAGGTTCTCCCTTGATGCATCTGATGAAGCTTCTTTCATTGAAATGGATCCTAGAATGCCACCATCCAAAAGATTCTATAGAAGGAACCGCAACTCGGGTTCTCAGGATTTCAAGTTCGACTTCCCTATATCACAATCTCCGCTCAATACTCTTGTTCATGCTGATGAAATTTTCTCTGATGGTTATGTGTTGCCTCATTATGTTGATCAATCAAACATGAAAGGGCTCGAAGCAGCATCTTATTCGAACACCTCATGGCCAAACTCTCCATATGCATCAAGATTTGAGATTCCAGGGGATGAAGCACTTCTTACTTCTTCATCCAGGAAACATAGAAGATTATCCAGACGAATGTTTCTGAAGTACTTTAGTTTTCTTAGGCCGTTGTTTCGGGTTATTTGGTGTCACAGGTTAGGTCTTGGAGGAAAAGCTGGTGGTAGAAAAGCTCAGATGTTGAAAAGATGCGTTTATCCTGAAGAGTCTTATGTCTCTCCTAGAATAAGTTCAGCCAGCTATTCGGCTGATTGTTGGCGAATGTCTGTTGACTCAGAGAGCTCAATCTATGAGGCTGTTTTACACTGCAAAAGATCATTTGGTATGTCAATTTAGTCTTAAAACATAATGGTCCCACATGGCAATGAAAATTGATTTCTTATGTCTCATCTTCTTTACTTTCAGGAAAGAACTGAGTCCTCAGCTTTCGCTTAAACACTTCACAAGAGTCTAGCTAGCACTAAGCTTTGCACAAGAAGCATCCGGCTGAGAATTCCTTGCCACTGCCGGTGATCGAACCCGAAGCAGATTGCAGAAAAACGAAGAAATAAAAGACAAGAGAACAAGTGACAAGAAAAGGGAGAGAACATGAGAAGAGAAGCAGAAATCTGTGTACAACAATGGGAGGAAGATGCAAAAGCCATACACTCATCATTCACTTTTTCTTTTTGTCTCATTTGGGATATTGTGAAAACATTCTGTGGATGGCAGGTTTTGTTGGCCATGGAAATCTTTTTCAATGAAGAGGAGAAAAAAGGACATGTCAGATTTTGTTTTCTCCTAGTTCATGTTGGGAGATAGAAATTTTGTAGTAGTTTAATCTGCCATTCCATCTTGTAGATAAAACAAGTCAATTAAATAAGGAATGCTTTTTCTTCTTTGTGATTTCTTTTATCCTGTAGACCCCAATACATATGAGGTTGTTATGAAGGGATATTCGTTTTTATATCTTATGTTCACTTCCTTATGCTAAGTCAAGATTAATATCATGAACCTCAGATATAAAAGCTAAAATTTGTAAATTTTTAGTTTAGATTTTATATTTCCAATTCGATACTTTTCTCCCTTGTAGGAGTTTAAATCAAGACTTTTTACTCGTATATTGAGTTCATAGTATAATCTTTTAATTTAAAAGTTTAAACTTATAAATTTAGCTAAGCTTTATTTTTATTATTTGACACTAGAAGCTTAATGTGTATCATCAAGACAAAAATACTTTCTATTTCTTTTCTTTTTTTTTTTCCGTATTTTATTATTGTATATACTAAGTTTGATATAACAATAATCACCTCACATGATCTAAAAGTTGTAATTTATAAATAATGGTATAGTTCCGTATTTATAATTTGATTCTCTCTTTCACATGTAGAACATTCACCAGCATGTTTGTATAACTTTATAGATGTAAGAGGTGAAATAGAATAACTGTTACTTAGTTGTGGAGTTATCATTTTGCTTATTTGGTGGAAAGATTATTATATAGAATTAATTGTTACTACTAAATAAAAAATTGCTGTTCCTTCTAAAGAGAACAACCATATCTTAATCTTTCTTGTATATCTTCATATTTTACCTTAATTAAAAGAACCAAGCTATGGACTGAAATACTATATTTATAAATATTATTTTACTATTTTATTTTTATTTTATTCCTTTCGGTAAACAAATAACACAACTTCCTTTTTCAGAGACAATTAAATGAAAAAGGAAGGATAATGTACGGATGTGACTCAAAATTTACATCATCTAATGCCACTTAGATTTACTTACATTGTGTTTTGTCATTGGAGAATAAAGGTGTCTTAATGGACCAAAAATTTGGTCCCTAAAGCACCTGAATATATGCAAGTATATGATAAGCACTTCCTGTCAAGTGATGTGGATGGTGTTGTTTTATTTTACTAGAGTCACCTTTGGCTAGTTATCCTGTTCAATAGAGTTATCTACATAGAATTATATGTATATTTTTTGAATTAAACTTAAGCCAATAGATACATATGCTTATGTGAAAAGGCCTTCAAACATAAGCTCTCCTCTTGAGGAAGAAAATTAGTATAAATCTAGTTTTATAGACTAAACAAAATCATGATAAAAAAAGATTTATATGAAATTAGGTTTATAAAATTCCAGTCTACATGATATTATATATATATATATATATATTAGTGGATGCTGCATGTATTATACAAGTGCTTAAAAAAGATAATTAACTAAATAAAATTAGTTAATTTATTAACTTATAAATATATGTTCTTAAAAAGGCTTTTGAAACCCATATTTTAGCATTGAAAATCTAGACGCGTATTTCCATATCTGCACACGTTAACTTCACCTTGACATCCTCTCCATAGTTCTACCAATAGAATTTCACCATGTAAACAAAATAGTTTTCTAGCTAGTGAAGCTTCATAATGTAATTCCCTTTTTAAAACATATTTTATTTTATAACCTCTAAAGTGCCAAACAGACATGTTTAGGTTTCATAATATAGATATTTATTCATTTTTCTTTTCCTCCTTTTAATTTTTAGAGTAAATTACAAATATAGCCTCGTATGGGTACTTCATGTGCACTTTGCCTTTTTATCTTTAAAGTCGTGTATTTGAATCCCCTAATCTTTGAAGTTCAAAAAAAAAAAAAAAAAGAAGAAAAAAAGAATCCCTAATATTTTTTGTGCCCCAAAAATAAATCCCTTAATCTCTAAAAAATGTGTGATGAGACCCTCAAAGTAGTAAAAATGCATATTGTTAAAAGATTAAAGGATCTAAGCGCATGATTTGAAAGATAAGAGGACAAAGTGCACATGAAGAAAACATAAGAGGTATATTTGCAATGAAAAAAAAATCTTATTAGTTTATTTCCTTAAGATTAGTTAAATAAGGTTAAATTTATTTACATTAGTAACATGTAAGATAATCATTTAAATTATGAAATGATATGAGATAATTTTGGTATGTTATAAATTTTACCATACTATTCTTTATAATTAATAAAGAAATTGAAAATTATAATTAGAAGAATGGAATAAAAATTACAATAACTTGTATATATGCAAGTTATTAAAGAGCTTTTATAAAGCTATGCATTTATAATATTTTTATAAATAATAACCATCGTATAAAAAATTGCATTTTCTTAAACAAACATATAAGCAATTTACTTATTTAATTACTTATCAATTTTAATGTACCCATATCGTGTTTCTGATATTTGCAAGCACTTATTTAAATTGAAAAATTTGGCAAGTCATTACAAAATTATCTAGTTAGTTCAATTTTCTTTTAACTTTGTAAGGTTTATTTTTTATTGTACTATTGTGATTTTCAAATTGAATATTCCCACGATAAATGAGAAATATTGAAAAGAAAAGAAAGTACCAATATTATAAGTACAAATTTTTAACCAAAATATATAAATTTAAAAATTAAAGAAAATTACATATCAATAGTATGGTAATTTGCAAATATACCTCCTAGTGTTTGCTCTATGTGTGCTTTGTCCCCTTATATTTGAAATTGAGTGCACAGACCCTTTAATCCTTCGAGAATGCACATTTTTGAAAGATTAAGGGTCTTAGTGCATGCTTTCAAAATAATAAAAAAAAAGAAGAAGAAAAGTAAAGTGCACTTGGAGCGAACATAGGGAAATGTGTCATAATTTTTATTAAGAAAAACATGGTTATTGCTTGTTGTCATTTTTGGTTTATCGTAAATTATGAACAACATAATATTGTTGCTAACAAGGTGAGTTATTTGACAACATTGTTAAATTTGTGTCCTTACATAAACTGGGTTAAACTTAATTACCTGCAACTATATATTGAGAGTGTAATATAAAATAAAATATATTATAATGATGGGCAAGAGAGTGGAATTTTACCAATCAATAATAGGGGCAATTTTGCCACTCTTAATAAAGTATTTATATTATAATTATAATAAAACCATCCTATCTATAGACATCCATATCTCTTTCTGCAGCAGTTTCATAAGAACCACAAACCTTAAAACCCCCTCTTACTAAAATCACCCTTCTAGGAATGACGTAGGCAAGGAGAGCTATGTAAGTTTTCTCCTTCTTCTGTCTTTTGATAATCTGGAGAGGCCATCTTTCTATTTGCGATATTGGTGTTAAAGGAGCCCATGCATTAGGAGAAAAATCAGAAAAGTCTTAAGCTTTCTTGTTGGTGATTTGATTGTTGATTGTGAAAGAAGAGAATGGATGATTAATTGCAGGTATATTGTTTAGGAAAGTGATTACATGTTGCTAAGTTTGATTTTGGAGTTTTCATATGATTAGTCGTCAAGGTGAACATGTTTTGGAGTTTTTTTTCCATATTTTAAAGCATAGGAGGTAGAAACAGGGGGTCACGTCCGTGACTCAGGTTGTGAGCTCCTCTGTACAAAAACAAAGACCGTGAAAGTCACAGCTGTGGCCAACAGGTCTATCACCACTCTTGTCATGGGCATGACAGGAGGAGTGATAGCCTGTCACCAACCCCATCACGGGCGTAACACGAGAGGCGATGGCCATCACTCTCCCCCTTTATGGGCGTAATAAAGAGGATCATGTTTTTTTCCTTAAAGCCAATCACGCCCCCCATCACAGGCATGAGCTTCATGGTGATGTTATAACCTTATTTTTACCTTTTAATGGCCTTCCTAAACATCTAAACCCATGACCTAACATCAAAGCACACCTAAACCTAAGTAAGATTGTATATTTAGACCTAGAATGGTAGTAGCTCTTAATAACTTGGGATTCTAGTAGATTTAAATTATTTGTTCCAGATGTTGAACTAAGTACATCATTACCTTGTTTGTTATTTGTGTGTTAGGTATTAGTATCTAAAATAGACTAATTAGTTATTGGACTCTAATAAATGTTTTACTACTTGTGTTTGGTTGAGCCTAGTGGATGGGGAGCACTGGTGATGCTAAGGTGGCAACTCAATGATCCTTATATGATGTTGTCTTGAGTGGAGTCGCACCTAAAAAGGATTCCAATAGATTAGGTGAAAATGGTTGCAACTCCTAGGATTTTGGGGAGTACCCAATACCAGATATATGCATATCTATTATATGTTTGTTATGAAGTTGTAAGTTACTCTAGGATTAGAGTTAGACACGGATAACCCTAGGTTGTGTTGATTATTGGCTTAAAAACTATAAGTTATAAAAAAGTGGTTATCGCATAAATGCCATGTTGCATGTGGGTGTGTGTGATGATTGTTCATGTATATGTGCTTATGGTTTTGACGTACTAGGCTTCGACCCAATCCTTTTTAATCTTTTTAGGAACAAGTAAGGAGGCTATAGTGTTTGAATTATTGTGATATCGTGTCTTTGTGAACTACGGGGATGACAATAGTAGACCAGACTATCTAGTAGAGTTTTGATCAATTAGATTTATTTGAAGTTTGATGATATTCATTAATACATGATGTTTAGTATTTTGGATTTATTGTAATAAAGTAATTTTGATTTTATCTGCTAGGATAGGTATGAAATGGTTGCCAATTTATTATGAATATCATTTGAAGCTTAAGATTACATGTACCGTGAGATTTTATATCTATTATTTAACAATCACTAATAACCAAATACATAATGTGCTATAATATATACATAATAATTTCTAATTTATGTATTCATTTGAGTATTTCTTGACAAATTTTAAATATAAAAAGGGACATAACCATTACTAGATGCCATTATCCTTTATCATAAACTATGAACAACATAATAACATTGCCAATTAGGTGTGCCCTTTAAAAGTATCATTAATATTTTATCCTCCTCTTGACCAAGAAAGCATAAAGCAATAAACATATACTAATAATAAAAAAGGAAAAGAAAAGAAAAGAGGCATTAGCACGAGGCTTTACTCATCTCATATGTCTTATCTACAATGACTTGCCATACAAGGTGAGTTCAACAGCGGAACTCACAACTTGATTTTCCACCATTGGGAAATATGGATGAGGCAAGACTCATCTCATTTGTCTTTGCCTCATTCAAACACTTTATAGTTGCACCTTTCCTTCTCTCACCTGTGCTTCATGTTAAAAGGTCTCTCTCCTTCATCTTCTCTAGATTTATCTGAATCTTTTTCGAGCTTTTGGCATGTTTATATATATTTATATTCAAAATGTCTAATGTTTCAATGCTTATGTGATATTGTAGGTTTGAGAAGGTTTTATTTGACATTTTAGCAAAAATTTCAAAGTTTTGCTTAGGTAAGGTTAGTAAAGTATTTTACATATTTTGAAAGGGTAAATTACACAAGAAGGTGACAACGTTTAGGGGTAAGTTCATTTTAGGTCACAATATTTTTTAGTGGTTCAAAAAATGGTCACAATGTTTAGAGAAGTAGGTCAATTGAAGTCACCATTGACACATGTCAACAGGAGAAAAATTTAATTAAAACTAAAAAAAAAAACCTTCTTTTTAAGCCCCATTGACATGTATTAATAGGAAAAATATTTAATTAAATTTCAAAAAACATTTTCCCTAACATTGTGACCTCTTTTGAACTTTTCGAAACGTTATGACCTAAAATGAACATACTTTGAAACGTTGTGACCTTTCGGTGTAATTGATCCTATTTTAAAATTTACAAAATATGTTTCAAAATAAAAATAAGATTATTATATACAATATATAATATTAATAATATATATTGTATAAACTATTAATATATAATGTTAATAATCTATATAGATTTATAAAAGTAATAAGTATAAATTATTTAATTACATATATTATACTATATTATAATAACCGTAGATTAAATGTAAAGATGATTGACCATGCGGCTATGCATATCATGCGATGTCTCACACGATTGTGCCATGCCATGACATGACCACAATTGATGACATGGTTCCCACGTAGCCATGCATTGTGGTGACATAATCATAGTTGATGATATAGCTTCCCATGCAGCCGTACGTAGAGTTAGTTTTTGTTAGTTATATTTATTTACATGTGTTTTTTCCCTTCTTGGTGATATTGTACATAAATAGCTTTGTAACAGAACATTTTGATTAAATGAAACAAAACTCATGAATCATATCATTTTCTCATTGCTCTATTTTTCATGGTTGTGCCTCTTCTTCCTCCTTGCTTTAATTCTTCATGAGCATCACATGATTTTTCACATGGTATTAGAGCAAACAAGGTATGGATCTTGGATAATTGAGGTTTTTTTTTCAATTGAATGCAATATGAGTTTGATCAGGAAACATATGGGTAGTCTGATCATCAATTCTACTATAACTGATCCATTTTATTTATCTAGATCAGACAATCCTAATATGGCAATAGGCAATTTGGTTTTCAATGGTACTAATTATCTAGATTGGAGTAGATCTGTAAAATTAGGATTAAGAGTAAAAATGAAGCTAAGGTTTGTGGATGGTTCTATTCTGAAACCATAAGACAATTCTCCTAATCTAGTTAGGTAGAATAGGGCTGATTATATGGTAAGGTGTTGGATCATTAACTCAATGACTCCTTACTTGTCTTAAGGTCTTCTTTATACTCAACCAGTGAAAGAGCTATAAGACGAAATCAAGGACCATATAGAGTGTCAAATGGTTCTTTGGTCTTTCAATTGCAGTTTGAAATATGTAATTTGAAACAACATAATTAGATAGTCGAAGCTTATTACAATAAACTTAAAAGATATTGTGATGAGTTAAGTCAATTTCATGCATATCCACAATGTTCATGTGGATGATTAGAATATTTTACTTGTGATTTGAAGGTTCGTATGCAAGAGTTTAAATCAAATAGCAAGTTGATTTGATTTTTTATAGGACTTAGTGATGCATACAAAGGAGTGCATAATCAAATACTATTAATGGATCCTATGCAATAAGTTGATAAAACCTTCTATCTTGTTCAACAAATAGAAAAGTAATGACAAGTGACTTTAATTGTTAATCCCAAGGTTGATACTACTGCCTTTGTTGTTAAGGAAAATTAGGAGCTATGGGTTTTGGCAGGAAAAAAAAATCATAGATTATTTGTCAGCATTATAAAAGGGAAGCACACTTTGTACAAAATTGTTTTCAGTTGATCAAATATCTTGATTGGTTCGAGGGTAAGAGAATTTTGTAGAGGAAAGAAGTGCTAGTGCTAATAGTGTTTGTTCTAATGTTAATGCAGGGGAGAACAATGCACCTATATAGGTGACTTCGTTTGATCACAATGATGATAGTGTTTAACTAGTGCAAATGAATGTCACATACATGATGAAGAGCTAGATCAGTGTTTGCTACAAAATATGTGTATGGAAGTGATGTGTATGATAAAGTCTAAAGGAGCACAATCTAAAGAGCATGTCAGCAATAGTGTAGCATTAGTAGCGGATGCACATTATATAGGTAATCAAGCTCTTAGTTTACATGCTTTAAGTTGTAACAAGACTTCTTGGGTGTTGGACACCGGCACTATAAATCATACGACTCCTTATTTGTCTATCCCTCTTTGATTTAAAAAAAAAAACCTTAAACACCTTGTTCTTGTGAGATTACCCAATGGTACCACTACTATTGTTACATAAACTGGTTTAGTTCATATAACTGGACGATTTACACTTTATCGTGTTCTTTACGTGTGCTGCTTTACTCAAAACTTAATGTCCATTCAAACCTTAGTGAAACAACAACAGCTCATTGCAATTTTTTTATGATTATAAGTGTATTTTAAGGACTTGAACACTAAGCACATTGTAGCTTCAGCTAATGTGGTGCGTGGGCTATATGTACTTAGTTGTAGAGGAGTTTCTTCTTGTTGTTTTTCTTTAAATAATTCCTTATATAATCCTGAGTTCTCTTTCTTGTTTGATGTAAATCTTCATTTATTTCATGCTCGTCTTGGTCATAGTTTAGCGTCAAAAGTATGTCATTTGGATATCTGTAAGTCATATGACATTTGCAATTTTCTTTGTAATGTCATCAATAAGTAAAATTTCATAGGTTACCCTTTGGTAGGAGGTCAGGTATGTCCAAGTCAATATTAAACTTGATACATATTGATGTGTGGGGACCTTATCGTGATGAGTCTATAACTGGAGTAAAGTACTTCTAGACAGTTGTTGATGATTACTCAAAATCTATATGGATATATATTTTTTCTTTGAAAAGTCAAATATACTTAATAATAAAAAATTACTTGGCTTAAATTAGAAATCATTTTGGTTGCTGTCCGAAGCATATTAGAACAGATAATGGTGTAGATTTTTTATCCAAAGAATGTCAATTCTTGTTTCAAGATGCTAGTATTGTGCATCAACGGTCCATAGTGTATACATCTCAACAAAATGGGTATGTAGAGAGAAAACAAAGACATCTTTTAGATACTTCGAGAGCTTTACGCATTCAAGTTAATTTACCAAAGGAGTTTTGGAGTGAATGTGTTTTAACAACCACTTGTTTGATCAATTGAATGCTAATGGAAAGCTTAGAATAAAAAATGCCTTATGAAGTGTTGTTTGGAGAGTCTCTTTCATATGATCATTTCATGGAAATGGGATGTTTGTGCTATGTGGTTAGACTTCCTACTTCATCAAATAAATTTGAACCGATGAAGGTTCGATGTATATTTCTTGGGTATGTTGCTGGAAAGAAAGGATATAAAGTCTTTGATTTGACTCTTTAGAGATTATAGAGTCTTGTGATGTTGTTTTCTTTGAGTATATTTTCCTTTTTGTGATCATCTATCATAGTGTCCATCTTTTATTTCACCGTATGTTTCTCCTTCACATCCTTCTATTGTTTTTAAGTCATATCATTCTTTTGTTCTTCTTTCTCAGTCAAGTTCTGTTCCTACTAGATCAGATTCTATTGATTCTTAATCTTCAATTGATAATCTCTCAAACACTTGTTTGTCTTCTCATTTAGGTGTTGATAATAGTTATTCTGTTTATAATCCTTCTGTTAGAAAATCTATTCGAGTTAGGGGCATCCCTAAATGGTTAGAAGACTTTGTACATAAGGTTTAAAAGGGAATATCATATGTTCACTTCCTTATGTTCAGATTAATATCATAAACCTTGGTTACAAAAGATTGAATTTGTAAATTTTAGTATAGATTTTATATTTACAACTTGGACATTTTTCTCTCACTTGTGAGAGTTTAAACTAAGGCTTTTTACTTCGATATTATGCTGAGTTAATATTATAACTTTTTTATCTAAAATTTAAACTTGTAAATTTTTAGTTGAGTTTTAATTTTATTATTTGACACAAGATGCCTAATATGTACCTTCAAGACAAAAGTATTTTTTGCTTCTTCTTCTTCTTTCTTTTTTTTTTTTGTATTTTATTATCAAATATGCTAATTTTGATGTAACAATTGCTTCATATAAATCCAAAAGTTGAAATTTATAAATAATAGTGTGGTACCATATTTATAATTTGATTCTCCCTTTCATACCTAGGCTATTCACTAGCATGTTTGTTTAACTTTAGAGATGTAAGAGGTGAAATAGAATAGTTATTCCTTACTTGTAGGTTATGATTCTAATTAGCTAGGGAAAAATTATTATATAGAATTAACTATTACTGCTAAATAAAAAATTGCAATGCCTTCATTATAATATAACCATACCTTAGTCTTCTCTTCTTCTTCTTTTTTTTTTTTTGGGTATATTTTCATATTTAGACCTTAACCAATGAGTCAAGCCACCTACTAAACTATATATATATATATATATAATTTTAATTAATTATTATTGTAATAAAAATCAAATAAAATCTTAAATATTATTTTACTATTTTATATTTATTTTATTCCATTCTGTAAGCAAATAACACAACTTCCTTCTTCAGAGACAATTAGGTAAAAGGAAGGATAATGTGAAAATTGTGACTCAAAATTTTCAACCTGCATCACCTATTACATCATCTATTGTCACTTACATTGTGTTTTGTCATTGGAGAATAAAGGCATCTTATGGACCAATAATTTGGTCCTTGATGCAACTGAATACTTGCCAGTATATCTTTATATCAAGTGATGTAGATGGTGTTGTTTTATTTTACTAGGGTCAACATAGGCTACCTATCCTATTCAATGGACTTATCTATATAGAATTATATATATATATATATATATGGATTAAACTTAAACCTATATATATGTATGCTTACGAAGTGAATCCACCCTCCTAAACATAAACTCTCTTTTGGAGGAAGAAAATTAGAATAAATCTAGTTTTATCGACTAAATAGAGTCATGATATAAGTAATTTCATATGAAATTATGTTAATAAGAACTCGATGTCAATAATATATATATATATATATATATATATTAACAGATGCTACATGCATTATATAAGTACTAAAAAATAGATAATCAATTAAATAAAACAAATTACTTAATTTGTTATTTTATAAATACATGTTATTAATAAAGAAGCTTCTGAATAATTTTCATATACACATATTTCAGCATAAATCTAAACATGCAATTTCCATGTCGACACACCTTAACTTCACTATGATGCCCTCTTTATAGTTATACTAATAGAAAATCACCATATGATCAAAATAGTTGCCTAGCTCGTGTAGCTCCCTAATGTAATTCCTTTTTCAAAACATATTATATTTTATAAGTACTAAAGAATCAAATAAATATCTTTAGCTTTAATAGTATAGATAAATATTCATTTGGATTTTCTTCCCTTTTAATTTTTAGGGTAAACTATAAATTGGGTACCTTATGTGCACCTTGCCATTTTATCTTTAAAATCATGCACTTAAATTCCCTAATCTTTATTGTCCACCCAAAATTAGATCCCCTAATATTTCAAAAATGTGCATTGAGACCTTTAAAGCAATAAAAATGCATATTTTTGACAAGTAAGAAAGTATAAGAACATAATTTCAAAGATGAGAGGGCAAAGTGCACATAGAGCAAACATAAGAGGGTGTATTTGCAATGAATAAAATCCTATAAACTCATGCCACAATATTAGTTAAATAAGGTTAAGTTTATTTATATTATTAACATGTAAGATAATCACTTACATTATGAAGAGAAATAAGGTATTTTTGGTATCTTATATATTTTACTGTACTATATGATTTTATTATTATTTTTTTTTATAAATAACAACTATAGTATAAATAATTGCATTTTCTTCAACAAATGTATAAGTGATTTACTTTTTTATTACTTATCATTTTTAATGTATCCATATTGTGTTTATGATATTTACGAATAGTTTTTTAATTGAAAAATTGGCAATCATTACAAAATTATTACTAAGTTTAATTTTAATGTTTGTATTTCTATTGTAGTTTTGTGATTTTTCTATTGAATATTCCCAAAATAAATAAGAAATATGTAAAAATAAAAAGAAAATACCAATATTATTAAGGTTGTATCCTTACCTAAGTTGGGTTAAACATTACAGGTAACTATATATTAAATGTAAGAACCCATTCCATATTTTGAAGCTTAAGATTACATTTATCATGAGATTTTACATCTATTATTTAATAGTCACTCATAACCAAATACATAAAGTGGTATACTATATAGTTTTTAATTTATATATTCATTTGAGTTTTGCTTGACAATTTTTAAATGTAAAAGAAGGACATAACGATTACCTGACACCATTTTTCTTTATAATGAACTATGAACAACAAAATAACGTTGCAAATTAGGTGTGTCCTTTATCAATATCATTAATATTGTATTCTCCCCTTGACAGGAAATCATTCTTGGCAATCACCTCTGACATGGTAAAATAGGCAAGTCTTATTGGATAGCTTATATGGCTTTGCGAAGAATAAGAGGCAAGCTCACTTCCTTAGACCTAGTGAAATGATTTTAAGTCTTTTTCAAGTTAATAAAAAAAAAAAAAAATTATTGCCTCAATATGGCCTTATTATACTAGTGATAAAATCCAAACCCAAGTGTTAAGGTTTAAAATTTAGATGTAGCTTTAGGATTTTATAACTATTGTAACTACCAAAGCATAAAAAGCGGTATGAAATAATTTTTGGTGGTGTTTCTTCTACTCAAATCATTAGAGGATTTTTTTTCCCTTTATAACTATTATATATATTATATATATAACACTATAATTGTGGTCTAGCGTTCAAAACTAGTGTACATCCATTCAAAGCATCAAGCACTTTGATTCTTTGCCGAAAGAGTCAGATATGTGTGATATGAAAATCTTTCTTTTCCATTGACGAACATATCTACATTGAAGTCAAGTGTCAACCAAAGGACATTCCCATGTAACATGGCCCGAATTAAGCATAAACCAACATAAGCCAATGCTTTTAACTAGAGCATTGGTTGAGAAAATAGAGTTTGTCACATGTCAACAGCTAAAGGATAGGGAGACATGGACAAAAAGTGCTAGGAGATGTTGCCAAAATTCTGATTACTACATGTTTTGGTCTGCCCAAGTGGAGCGTCTGCCTTCCCCGAGAAACAAGCACAACCAATAGTACTTTCATGGATTTTGTAATCTTCTTGTTGGTATTACAATAATCCTGGTGGGGGACCGAAAACCTCATACATGCTACTTGTCGCTCCTATCGATTTTCGGGTCGTTGTATAAGTAACGTATGCCCTAACACATGATCCATGTCTGGTCTTGACCTTGCGATGCTGATTGACATTGTGTGTGAGTTTGCCAGATGAATACATTGGTCCCCTCAAGATAAAATCCTCGTGGAAATCAGGGCAACCTGGTAAAATGTGAAAATCCTACTCCCTGTTGCCTGTTGGAGTAGCATATTACCGGAGTTTGCTAGCTAGTTTCACTTTTACACGCGTTTTTAGTGATTATGGTGTGTGTGTAGTTGTTAAAATCAAAACACGACCATATAAGAAGAATGGCATAGTTTGCACAAGAAGAATAGTATAATACAACCCTTTACACCTAATCAAAGGTTTCATCACAGGCGGATGTTGTAATCGTAATATGAGTGCTCAAGAAGTAATTAACTCAATAAATTATATTATAGAAACATGTATTTATAAATCCGTTTGAATATATTTTATGTACTTGGATCTCGAATGTTGGAATTTCAATTCCTTTTATTAATATTGTTAACCTACATTCCAATGTATTATTATACAAGTGTTACAGACACTAACTGGGAGCGTTTGACATAAATATACAAACTAGCCTGAATACAATGTTTTTGGTTAAAATGGTTTATGGTTGTCCAAGGGGTGGTTTCACCACAAATAACATCTCCATCCATATCAACTGCAATGGCAGTGATTCTTGCACAGTAGTTAGTTAATCCAAAATTTGGAGTAGATTTTCAACATACATTTGATTCAATTGGCATCTATATAGTAGGAATATTTCATCTATTATAGAATATAGTCGTTGAATATCCAAGAATAGAGATAATCGTGAAAAATGTTAGTATATTTTTAAGGCCTGTATCCAACATTTGCTCCTTATAATTAATGGTTAGATTACATGCTGAGGAGCATGAAATCTCCTAAAATCAACCAAATATGAGATAAACGCGATAAAAAAAATGTGTGCATACACACACACACACACAAACACATATTATAGGACAGTTATTCAACACATCAACGCATGAAACGAAAAGGGGAGGAGTAAAAAACATTTTCTGTGCGGTCTGTCGGGTGATCTTTGTTACCTAGTCGCTATAACACATTCTAGGACAATGAATGAAGGCATATAACTCATTCGTATTCGTCGCAATGGACGAGGGTCGATGTCAAATGAGTTGTCTTGTTGTCAACATCTATTGCAGGTTCCGAATAACATAAGACAGAAGTTCATGCCAAGCATTTTGAAATCTTTTCTAACTGTAGGTTTTTGGTCAAATAGCGCAAAACTGGGTAATGATCCAGTCGGCAGACGAAGCACACAGTTTTCTTAAATTGGGCAAAGACAATTCTGCACTCTTGCTTTGTTTCATTGAATTTTGAATCGACATTGAATGAACATTGCATCAGACACATGCGCTGAACCAATCGAAAAGGATATGTGTACGTCTCGAAAATCATAATTGCCTAGAATAGAATGTGACCAGGGGGCTAAGTAGGTATAGTATCTTTATCTGTATTAAAATAATATGTGTAAATGTATATATGTTTGATTTGCATCTATTTGTTTATCCGTATTTGATTTATTTGATATTTTCATAAGAACGGCTAATTGTTTTTGTATCTGTATTTATTTTTTAATAAACAATTTATTAGAAAAAAATATTTGTATCTATAGAAAAAATCTATCCAAACATACTCATAAATTATTGTAACATTGAAGGACAAGTGCGAATTCATATATTGATAGGGAAAGCAGCAGACAAACGGTAGTTTTAATGTCATTGCCGAAGTAAATATCATACATAATCTTGTAAGAAAATTAATGCATTATTTTATGAGTTAAAAAAAGGGATAATGTCATAAATGTGATATCTGTACTTTAATAAAATATATAAATAAGTACCTGAACTTTAAAATTTGATCAATTTAATACCCAAATTTTTTTTGAAATTGATTAATTTAATTTTTGAAAGAGCTTGATGAATGTACTGTTAGCATGAACAATTTTTTTTATGTACTAAATTGATTATTTTTAAAGTTCAGATACTAAATTGATTGATTTAAAATTTAGATGTCATCAACATTGGCCCTAGAAAAAAATTATGTTTATGTGAACTTTGGATAGATATTTTTCAGTTCTGCATCTTAAATTTGAAGTTGTTGGATGGTATCTCTAGAGTTTGGGCTTGTTAAGTATTATTCTCAATTGAACTTTTATTTAGTAAATTTACTATCTTTCCTTAGCAAAAGGTCATTAGCCAAATAATAGAAAGTCTAAATGAAGAGAAGTATGCAAAAATGTTAAGAAAAATAACGTTCTATGACTATAAAATTATTTTTTTCTCTTATTATAAGTAATTAAAATATAATTAACTAAATAATAAAGAAAACTAGGTCCTACGGTGAAAGCCTCGACAGGAGAAAAATCCATTGGAGACGAGCACAAAAACTTCTATTGTCAAGAAATAATGAAATTACGACATTTTTTTTCACTACCTAAACCGATGGATAACTAAATCTTCACTAAATCGGTAGATCTCAAAAGAATAAAAGCTAATTTATCCGAAAACACGAAAATGTTTATTTATCTCCACTATATTAATGCTCGAATTGTTCAACAATCAATAAGGAGTGTGCAGCAATCTCCAAATTACTTTAACTTGCAAGAGACAAAGTGAGGTTAGCCCAAATCTTTTCGCCTATTGTGCAGTGGTAATGGTTTTTAGTTAATGCGAAGTGAATGTCTCATGTAGCACATATTTGGTTTTACTTGATCAATTTTTCAAATATCAATTTGAGGCGACCAACCAATTTAAATTAAATAAACACACAAGCACCGATATTCTACCAGATGCAAGATAATAAAAAATTAGACAGATTTAAACTTTTCGATAATGTTTGGATTCTTTATACATATATATATATATATATATTTTGAAGTGGTATATCCGATTAGGTGTGAAACACTTCATATTAGTTGTAAATAAAGGGAAAAAAAAATGTCAGATGTATTAATACTCTACTCTTATCTCTAAATTTTTAATTATTATTAAACTGTCTCAAATGTTAGAACTCGTGATTCTTTTCATATGATTTCTTATGTGATTTTAACCTCAGCGTTTTCATGTAGTCATGTTTGATTTTTATTATGCATGGATGACACAAGTGCTTCCTCATTTAATATACCGGTATACATGTATTCCTTAGGCTATTGCAACTTGATAAGTAATAAAAATATAATTTCATTGCTTGCTTTTATACTCATTCACTTTGCTATAATAGCGATTTCATTAAAATCTTATTTCTCATCAAGAGTTCTTACGCGTTTAGTTGCCGTAATAATAATTTCATATGGAATCCCTCTTACAAAAAATATATCAAATGATCATTCTTTAATCATGAACGGGAATTTAATATTAAAATTATCTTTTCTTTTTTTTTAAATACCCCTATTTAAAAAAATTAATAAATAAAAACCCTATCATAACACTATTTTATTCTAATTTGATAATAGTATTATTCATTGAGCAAAGCCAACCATAGTGCAACGAATCTTCTCTTTACCATAAATTGGAAATCCTAAAATAGGCCAATACAAGACTTCAGACTCAATGGGCCGGGCCTAGTTCTGTCTAGTGGTTCTCTGTCTCGTATCATCCTTTTTATTTTTTTCCTTTAAAGTTCATTACTTTTTTTTGGGATATTATTATTCAACCGCTAGACAAGGTTTTGAAGTAACATATAATGGTAAATAATTTATTTTTTCTTAATTTAGAATTTTAAAAAAATTTATCTTTTCTTTGTATACAATTATTTTCATATTTTCTAAGTACATATATCAAACGTCTATATAGATTATATTAGAATTTTTCCAACCCTCAATTTAAATGGAAAAGGAATATGAATGAGTTTGGATATAATTATAAGGCGTACATGTTCTAAGACGTGGCAAGCCGGTATTGTATATTCGCTTTTAAGTGGCTTTTGAAGAGGAAAAAAAAGAGTTCCAATGTACCCATTTCCTTTTGTCTTTTCTTTTTTGTTAAAAGGACACATTATTCAGTTGTGTAGAAATTTATAAGGATACAATATAGTTATAATAAGATAGAATTATTGATAGATAGATTATCTGAGACAATTAGTGGGTGTAAATAAATTATTTAGGAAGAGATAATCAAGTTAATCGAGTAGTTTATGAGATATGTACTTATTTTTTTCTTGATAATTAATAATTACGAGTAACTATATATATTTTTAAAGAAATCCAAAAGATTTCTTCACTAATCATTTAATATTTTTTTAGTACCTATAATACTAGTGCAACATTCGCTAATAATATGTAAAGAGTAATTAATTTACTTTCTATTACAACTTCATCATCTGCTTGCTGATTTATCCATCGGACAAAAAAGTCTTCAACAGTTTTTGATTCTTTCGGAGCTGGCGATAATGACCATGACCATGAGATGACCAACGTTCATTCTTGACGGAGTTTTCCTTCTTAAAGAAAAACAATATAGACATCTGGTATGTAATGAAATCATGATTTTGGATTTTATTCATTTTCTTTTTCTTACATTTGGAACCGTTCTTCAAAATCGTAATTGCGGGTTCCAAGGAAATTTGATTCCCCTTGAGATGGTGCAATTTTGATTTTATATGCTGATTAATGGTTTGTTCTATTTCTAGATATTTACTATTATTTACTTTAATTACCTTTATCTTATCACATATTTGTATCTATATTTATTGTCAAGAATATCATTATTCTATTATTCCATTTTATTGTGTGAACAGATTTATCCTCTACTTACTTATTCCATTCTATTATGTACTAAAATATTAATATGCATATCTGTTTTGAAAACAAGTATTAGACATTTTAAGTCCAATCGAATTTTCTATCTTCCAATTTTGGAGTTGGACCATACTATTTTCAAATATGAGCTCCCATGTGGCGTCTAATGGTCTAGAAGCTGTCATATATCTGGCTTATTATTTTATTTTTACCATAGTTTGGCGAATAATTGTCAATTAGGACTTATAGCCTTGGAACATTATTGTAAAGACTTCATGATATATTCATAACACTTCTCACATACTTACTTTAAGGATGGATAAGACTATTTAACCCTAGCTATACGCTAATGGTGGATTACCATGAGATAAAATATATTCTCACCATGCATGTTTGTGGGCATATTAGGAATAGATGAATAATATTAAACAGTGAAATACAGGATGGATTACTTTGACCAAGGGGTAGGACTAAATTGGATAGTATTTAACTTATACGTTATCTTAACAGTACCAAAGATGTGTATTCTAATTTTTACATGTACATGTTGCAATTTATTAAGTCCAAAAAAAAAATGTTGCAGTTTATATTATATAATGGTAAAAAATTTTATGCATATATATAATATATGTGTATAACATTGGAATGTACCAAAGGTAAAAAATAAAAAATAAAAAAAAATGCCCAAAATAATTTCTTAGATAAGTCCCTCACAAGGCTAAGTGAAGCTTAACATTGATGGAAGTTTGAGTGAGAGTAAAGAGGAAGCGGGTTGAGGGAGGAGGCGATATCCTTAGGGATAGTAATGGAAGAATGTGGTCATTTGGTGTTCCTTCCACAAGTTTATTGAATGCATTAAATTGACTGCTATTATTAAGGGCTTCAACGTTGTAGGTTATACAAATGCTCGTAGCTGCTTGTTGAAACCGATTTTCTTATTGTTTCAAAATGGCTTTGATCCAATTCGTATGATGGGATATGTGACATGACACATGCTTGGCAAAGAGAAAGCAAAAAGAGCTTTATGGCAGGCTTAGTCATGTGTGAAGAAAGAAAAAGGAGCTGTGGACTATTTTGCCAAGAAAGCAAGAGACACAAAATCAAAATTCTTTATTCTAAAAGGCTAAATTGAACAAGAACTTTAAGAGGATTATATGACAAGACATGCGTGGCTTAGGAGCTTGTTTGTTAAATGTTGTATTGCTTGCCCCTCTTTGTACTTAATATTAATTGGACTTTTCCATTTTCTACAGGTTTTTTTGTTGTAAGGAGAGTAATACTTCCTTATTTATTGTTATGTAGGATTAAGTGCAATCTTGTAAGAGAAGTAATACTCCTTTGTCTAATTTATTGCATGCACAAGTTTTTATTTAATTAATTATAAGGTTAAGACTTAATGATCTTTATCTTGTGCTACATTTTTCATATTAAAAAATTTGGGATTGTCATAGCCACAGAGGTGAGTGCGTAAGAGTAGCAAATAGTGCATCATAGTCACAAAGAAGATCGGTGAAATGCATAAATATTAAAATTAGTTAAATTAAGTGGTTTATTGATAGAAGTGAGCTGATTAACGATAGATTTGAGCTCATGAAGGTAGTCAATATAATAGTATTGTTAAATTAAAAGGTTAAGCGCTGCTAATTCTATTCCATTTCCCTATCCATATGGAGTTCTTAAGGAAGCATTGTTGAAGAGAAATTTAGATGTCGTAAGCATGAAAGATTTTATGAATTTCCATAAGTATATTAGTAGAGATCGTGCAAGAATAATGACTTAGACCTTATAATTGATCTGGAGCCAGTATGTATATATTATGGAACTAGTGTGGTTAGAGGACCTATTGACGCAACACGAAAGCGTTAAATAACAAAAACCAATTCAACGATTGATTTCAAAACGTGAACTTAATCACACAATTGCTAAACAATTGCAAATCCACAGAAAATCTTCTCAATTCAATATCAAATATATGAAAATATCATTTCAAAAGTCTTATCTTTTTACAAAAGCCCTAAAGACTATTTATAGCATTACAAAGGAAACCCAAAAGACAGAATCCTAAAAAACAAAATAATAAATAAAAATAATGACTAAAGGAAACCTAAAAGATAGAATCATAAGAGTCAAAACCGATAATTAATGTTGGAAATAAAAGTTAGCAGCCTATCATTAATATTGGCGGTTTCTAAACCAAAAAGTTGAAATTGTTAGTAATAAATGCTGACTTTAATTGAGATTTTGTTGTTGTATTATTCTTTCCCACCTGCAAAGAATTTGACCCCGAGTTCTCGTCGGAATATACTAGTGAGTCGTTCGGGTATAAAGGAAATATATCAGTCCAAATCTTTTTGATATTCGCATAAGCTTCATATAATTCTTTTAATGGCTCGAACCCTACAACCTCAGCATCTAAAGTTACCAGAAGATTAGCCTTCTCTTCCTCATCTATTTTCTTCTTATTTTCAATCTCAACTTGTTTACTTTCAAGCTCCTCCTTTGCTTCCTTTTCGACCACTTCATATTTTCTCTTCTTTATCTTCAACTTCTTCAATCAGCTTTTTCTCTAGCTCAACAACAGATGATTCATTTGCTTTCTCCTCTTGAGCTAGTGTTTTCATAGGTTTACTTTCAATAACTTCAAGTGTCTTAGTATCTTTCATGGTAATTTCAGACAGTACATCAGGAACAAGTCCCTTTTATCAGGTTCAATGGAAATTAGTGATGGATGTTCAGTTTTCTCAACCACATGTCTTCCTTCAACTATAGGAGTCTCTTTTATGTATTCTTTCCCATTTTCTTTTGGATTGGGAACATCTTTCTCTTTCAAATCATTACTTTGCATCGATGTCATAAACTCTGCAAGATATTTATGCATCAATTTCTTTTCGTTATGACATCTTTGGTCCTGTTGAGATATGATTTCCTCATAATTAAGAGGAAGAAATTCATCCTTTAATAATATCTTTATCCTAAACCATGTCCTAACATGTGTTTTTCCTTCACGACTCAACTTTTTTGTAACTTTTCCCACCAAACACATGCATAGCCTTTAAGCATACATGCTACCAATCTTACCCTCTCCTCTGGCACTGTTATAATATCAAAAAGCCGTTCAACCTTATTAATCTAATCCACAAAATCCTTAATCTCTAATTCTCCTCTAAAATATGGAATATCTCTTCCAAATTTGCCACCACCACCCTGTCTTTGTGGTTGTTCCTCTTCTTCTGTCAATTCATCTTCTTCCTTAGAATCATATTTGCAATAATCATTAAAATCACAACACTTACCTCTATATTGACACCTACGATTTGCAGCAACAGGTCTGACAACAGGATCACCGCGAGCATACTCTGTCCTTGGTCGTCTCTCATAACCATTCTTGTTCCTGTTGGTATTAGATCGCTCGATCAGGTCATCAAAGCGTTGTTCCATATGCCAAAATCTCTTATCCCTACCATCCAATACCTCCCTTCAACCCAAGGATTTAGCTCTCAGGACTTCCACATCTCGAACACCGTCGAAGACATGACCATCGTCAACACTGACGTTAATTGCCATCTTTGCAGGAACTCACCTTGCTCTGATACCAATTTGACACAGTGTGGAAGCTTTAAATAACATAAACCAATTCAACGATTGATTTCAAAACGTGAACTTAATCACACAATTTCTAAACAATTGCAAATCCAGAGAAAATCTTCTCAATTCAATATCAAATATGTCAAAATATCATATTTCAAAAGTCTTATTTTTTACAAAAGCCCTAAAGACTATTATAGCATTACAAAGGAAATCCAAAAGACAGAATCCTAAAGGATAAAATAATAAATACAAATAATGACTAAAGGAAACCTAAAAGATAGAATCCTAAAAATCAAAACCGACAACTAATGCTGAAAATAAAAGCTAGCAGCCTATCATTAATGTTGGTGGTTTCAAAACCCAAAAATTGAAACTATCAATAATAAATGCTGATTTTAATTGAGATTCCGCTGCTGCATTACCTACAATAGTGATAATTCATGAGGTAATTAACACATTTGCATAAATTTATAGAGATGAGAGAAAAAGACCAAAGAGGGACTATATTTGATAATTTTTAGAGGAAAGCTCGATGGTAATGATGCTATAGAAACTATTAGAAGAGAGGGTATTAAGGATGGGGTTAGTGCATTGACATAAGGTGCTAGTAGAGTAGCTTAATGGTTTAAGCTTGATCGAGAGAACAACTAAGAATGGTGTGGGTTATAGTGGAAACTTGGTGGTGGTTGATTGAAAGAGTGAGATAAGGGGCTTTGGTTACTTAGTATGGTCAATGAAAGTGATAAAGATATGAGTGGTGATTGATAAATGAATAATCAACAAGGAAGTTGTTAGCCGAAGTTGGATATGTTAAGCTAAATAATGTAGTGGTGATGTGGGAGTAAATGAGGGATGAAGGGAGGAGGAGATGATAATGATCGAAGGATTTAAGTTTTCAACATAGGTAATGGATGAGACATAATGTTGAGTAGTGTGTTGGGAGTTAGGGCTACCTTTGGTGAATGGTGAATCAAGCATGGTAGTAAATTGGAGGTATGGTCAATGGTGAGAGGTGATGATGTTAGTAGTTGTCAAGTGGAAAGAGGATTTAGCAACTAAGTGATAATTCTTCATGAGTGTCATATGTTGATGGTAGTAGTGGAGCTTGGTCTTTTGTGGAGTTTGGTGGTTTTGTTGGTTAGGTAATGAAATTAAAAAAAAAAAAAATCAGCACAAAGGGTTAAAGGAAAAAAAAAATGTTTTATCGAATACTTTGATATCTTGTCATATTGTGTTTTTTGAGTCATTATTTCAAACTATAATACAATATGTATATATAAAGTAGCATTGGGGTTATATAACCTTAATGACAATGTAAAAATTCCGTTATATCCCTATGCAAACAAACTTTAGTAATATACAATGATATATAGTAATAGTTGAAAGAAAAAAAGTGAGTTTTGATATAATACATAATTTTACCATACCTTCTCCTCTAAAATAAAATATGTTAATGTTGCAATGGTTATTCACAAGTTATAATTGTAATTTTGAATTTTTATATAATTTCACAATATGAAATTGAGAAAAGTAGCAATTTTTCCATATGTAAAGTTAATTATTGTAGATGGATTAAAAATTTATATTATATAATGATAACTCTTAGGAATGCAAATAGTCTAAGCTTATTTAGGTTCGTTAATCTAAATGTGCTTACGAGTTGGGTTTAAATTTGAGATTTCTTAATGAGTTTTCTCGTGCTTGCACTTTTCAGGTTTGGGTCAATTTGGGTCTCTTAGATCATTTAGAGCTCCAATGACACTACTACTTCTAATATATTGTTATTATTATATTGACATTTTTATATAATATATTCAACTCATACCAATATTTTTTAATGAATTATTAAATATTAAATATTTATGTATGATAGGTATTATGTAATATACATAATATAATATATGACATGTCAATGGCATTTTAGCCTAATGACATATTCCTAATCTCTCACATAAGAGGTATTAAGTTCCAATCCCCCATTTTCCTATATAATGATCATAAAAAAAAAAAAAAAAGATCTATGACATACCTTAACGATTCCAATGGCTTTCCATATCTTTTATATAGTACTATTATAATTTTGACAAACTTAATGAACCATCTTTTACAATTCGATAGTCAATAGATGGTAGCTTCATTTAAATATAATTGAACTCTTTTCTTCATAGGACTTAGCTCTAGATTGTTTCACTTTCCTTAACTTTGATTCTCTTGATAGATGACCTCACATAGCTTGCTGAGCTTACTTTTCCAATTTTCTTCTTTTTTTTTTTTTCTTTTTTCCCTTTGGTCCATTTTCAACTCATTCTATGCAGAGAGTCATTTAAAGCTCAACACTCAATTTGACATTTGAAATGCATGCTGCACAAACCATGCACATGATACATAGTCATAATCAAGGCAAGTTAAAATGATGAAAATACATAAAAGAAGCCTTATTGTAATAGTACTAGATGGACATAGTAATAGAAAATGAAACAACGTAAGAAGTAGGCGAAAGAATTAAGCTTATATCATAAAGGAAAAATGTAGGCTTAAGAGATTGAGGCCAAATTTTTTTCTTTTTCTTTTTTTTTTCGGTTGGATGATCATTGCATTTTAGGTGGTCAATTCAGCTAATGTGAAACCTTAGTCGGTCAATTCACTTGGTCTCTTCTCACTTTTCTAGCGCACTTTCTGCTAATTCAATTGATTCATAAGATCCCGTGCTACACACGTGATGCAGTCTGTTGGCTCCAAACATGGATTTCGTTATAGATCATAGAATACTTTATGACAAGAGAATAAACAACTAAAAAAAGAGAGTCTTGCCTCAATAGCAATGGAAAGAAAAGTAGTAATAGATATTACACTCACGTCATGACATAACATGTAAACATTAATAAAATTTTAACATGCATAATAAAATAGAGTTTTCAGAATAATTACGATCTCATATGCTGTTTATATCTATATATATATATATATATATATATCAATAATTCATTAGTATTCACACATATGTATATAACACGTAAGTATAATTCATTCAACAATTCTCCAAGGTAAAACCCCATAAGCAATAATGAGCAAATCACTATGGTGTAAAAACATTAATTGATTCATGCACAACCAACACTATGTGCGCTAAAACCGAGTGTTAATGTATCTAAAACCCTCATGCCACTCCATATACACAAAACATGTCCAGGGCTTATAGAACATGTTCGGTTCTTGACACATGTTATCCGGTCCAAAACTCTCTTTTTAGGGGTATGACACCCGTCTTTTACGATTTTATCCTATTTTAGTTGACATTGATATTGTGATTACATAGTTTAATGGTCTAACCCATATTTGGCTGATAAGATTATTATAAAATTTAATTTAATAAGAATTTTAACTATGAGACAATCGATAACATAGATTTGTTATGGGTGCTAAGTAATAAATGTAACGACCTATATCTTATTTATAATTTAAAGCTTTTAGATTAAGTGATTGTGGTGTAAACCATAACATTGTAGTTTTGGTGTGGATTATTATATCTATTTTATAACCTCTTTGCACTTGTGAGTTAGGATTTTGATTTTGACTGAGGCCAAGTTAGTGGGATTAAGTTTTTATATTAGATGGTTGTAGCGCTCACCTTAACGTGGTATTGAAATAACAGGTCAAGAGTTTGAATAGCTACTCCCCATTAAAATTAATTCAATTTTTGTCTACTTGATAGACTTAGTCAAAGAAGTCAAAGTCCGAACTATAACTGAGGAGTGTGTGATGTAACATATATAATAGTTTACATCATATTAACAAGCTTAAGTTCCTAGATTTTATTTTTCTGATGCTAACATTAACAATGAGATTCGAGGAACGAAACAAACAAGTCGCCACAGATGAACAAAAGATGAAAAAGAAGAAACTTCATAAAACCACTCATTGATTATCTTGAACTTCTGAGGTTGAAGTGCTAATTTTATTAGATTATGATACAAAAAAGACAATAGGAAGAAGACGTGTAGGCTGTATACACGATTTTCTCTACACACATGACAACGTACAACGTTCCGTACATTTACATCTCAATAAGTTTTTTTATTTTTTTATTTTTTAGTGCTAGTTTAAGCCCTTCAAACTTTCCCAACAAACATGCTCACTGGAACATGATTTGATAGATTCATGCTCCTCGCATGTTCTGAAGCAAAATCTCTAGACGGTAGAAGAACATGTTTTAAGGATGTTGGATATGGCTTATAGATGCTGTTGAATCGGATTATGCTGGAAGCTCTTCTTTTTCATCAGATTTAGGAAGCTCAACAGAGGCTTCAACGTCTTTTCCATCGGAGTCCGAAAACTTTAAGTAATTTTCTATATCATTGGTGTCTGAGCTTCCATGTCTGAGAGGGAACCATTTCCTATGTGTTTTCGGTCTTCTATCACTGATGGCAATGGCAATGTCGTTCGGGAAAAGATTGCGAAGTACAAAAGCATGGACTATTGTTGTTACAAGCAGGCCAAAAACGGTGAGTGTTGCAACAATAGAGAGTATGACCGATAGTATCTCTGTGATCACACTGTTCACCTCGGTTGAGTACCTAACGGTTGCAATTGCTGCCCCGGTCATTGGAAATGTGTAAGCCCACCAAGCTAATGAAAATCTGAATCCTCGGAAGAAATTTATCCGGACAGCCTGCATAAGTGCACATGTAAATTTTTTCAGTCAGGTATTGGTTACCGAAATACAAAACCAATCTGACAGATTTAAACTTATACATCAGCTGCTTGTATATCTATAATTTGTTGTGGTATCTGAGCAGGACGTTCTAAGTCCAAACTTCTGCTATAGAACCACCAATGGCTTGTGCTTTAAAATCAGCTAGTCATGTAATTGAAATCTATTAGAAGTCAACACTACCATATAGAGAAAAGTGGACTAACCAGAGAAAAGTAAAGAAACAAGGCTATGAAGTAAGCAATCCTTGAGCCAAAATCAAATGAACCTTGAATTTTCGCCCATGCCATTGAAGCGACACTCGGTGCTGCCACAAATAGAAAGAACACGGGGTGGAGCTCCTTTGGAAGCGTCTCATTTGTTGGAAGCCTTTGGTAGAGGGTCACAAACAAGACTGTATAATGAGCCAGCCCAACGGAGAAGAAGAAGATAGGCCCTTCAATTAGCCCCATGGATGCTCCTAGTAATGCTCCCACAAAGTTTCCAACGATGGAAAGATGGTTTGAAGGATTAGCCACTTTTGACAATCTTCTTTGCCCTCCAGACATCCATTGCCCATAGATCTTAAGCTCGAGACAGAAGATTGGTGTCATAAGAACATACCAAAGAGCATGATGCAGATTTTCTGCAATTGATGGTGGGACACCAAGGGCTAAAAAAAGGAGTGCTATCCATGGGGCAAAGAAAAAATTGACACGAATTGGGTGGTAATATTCACGGCGAACTGCTTCAAAGTACAGAATAACTTTAAGGAGGTAGATTGAAGACACGATGGCAACAAGTGCAACTGAGATGCACCATAGTATCAGGTTCACTTTTAAGCTTACATGGAGAAAACTCATGGAGGATGATGTTGCCAGGGCCTTCCACATGATTGCTTGGCTGCTTACCCCAAGACAGATACCGAATGAAGAGATCGGAAACCGGAGAAGAAATGGCCACGTCTCGTCGCCTGGAAGAACCATTTCCTCTTGAGGCTGTCACAAAAAAAAATTGTTAGTTTCATTGTACATAGTATTTGAAATTAGGCAGTAACAAGTTAGCTGCTCAATTAGGAAGATTTTCAACTGATCATGGGAACATACTAGTGATATCCATTCCCCCACATAAATGTATGGTGAGTAAGAACCTGTAAAGAATGGAAGATCAAAACTAAGAAATTTGTTACAAAGATGATTCAGGTTTGTGCTGCAGAGTATATTAATCAACCTGGGTGTATTTTGTTTAGTGAAAAACGTTTTAAGCAACATTTATTATAATCGGAACTTTAAAATCCTCAATTATGAACAAAGCAGTCTTAACAAGTTGCTATTACCAATATCTTTTAGTGACAAGTGATTGTAGGATACGTAGCTAACAACTGATGGCAGTGGTAATAATTAATCATCAAGTGAAATATCTATGGAAAATGAATACCACTAATCTTTTATCATCAAATCACCAGATCTGTAACCTCTATATATTATTATCATAACATTTTTCACAGTTATATGACCCTTGTTATGCTGTTATGCATAGTAGTCTCTGGAACTTTTGAGTATAGACTTTACAGAGGGAAGAGCAAAATATTACCCTAAGAGTGTCCAGTTCTGGCCCTTCCAAGGCATCAAAGTATCTGTCAACAGGCAAATTATCGTTTGCAGGTCTAGGCACATTTTCCTCTTCTGGTATCTCTAAAGGTGGCTTTCCTCGTATATTTGATAACTGTCTCTCAAGTCTTCCAGACCATGTCTTAAATGAATCAAACCTTTTGTCCTTGAGGGCATTGATGCTAGGATTGGTGGGGATTTTGATACCATTTTCTGCTCCTCTCGGCATTGGCTGGGAATAGAACTTGGTCTGTTTGGGTGGCACAGCGCTAGGAGCATTGTTTGTTGCAGCAGCATCTGAATTCCCATTGGCAGTAGCCGAATGTCCATCATCATGAAAGACAACCTTCTTCTCTGCATGAGACCGAAGCGGTGAGGATGGCATGCTGATAGAAACAGAATGTGTCCTTTCGTGATTCGAGACTGATTTTTCCTCTGTATGGGTTTGGACATTAGGATCAATCTTCCCATCCTGATCAAAATCAACACACTAATCAAGTTTTTCCTTAATCATTAAAACATAAGTACTTAAATTTTTAGATATAAAATTGATCAATTTCAAAATTCAAGTGCTAAATTAATTAATTTCGAAATTCAATCATTTAATTGCATATTTTATCATAGTTCAGCTACCTTTGTAACACTAACTCTAAAATATAATTTTCCATCAATCCTGTTGGCTTGTCTATTAATTAACAGGACACCGTACATTTATCATGTGCATTAGATACTCAAATTAAGAAGATAAATCACAAGAACTCATAAGAAATTACTTGTGACAAGGGGTGAACTTGCATATTGTTATTTCTTTCCATGTCATCGAACTCAAACCCTGGGAGTTGATTTGATGAGATAATTTGAATCAAAGAAGGAATGACCTCAGGGCATTCCTGCTTTGCCGAAGCCTGATATTCTTTGCTCTCCATTATGGCACCACGACTACTGGAAAGCTCAAATTATCAGTTTTCCTGTCTCAACACAGCAGCAGTGTTCATATGCCTAGATGTTCCAAAATTTAGAACAATGTACAACACAAGAACTTTAGAAGAGAATATTCCTAATTTTGATCAAATCATCCAACAAAATCTTTAGAATATGCCAGGAAAAAAAAAATTGTGGCCAATAGAAGGTTAGACCCAAGATAAGAACATGTCCTAATCTAGCATGTCAAAAAAAAAAAAGAAAAAAAAAAACAGGATTAAACAATGTAAATAGAACCATTCAATCTGGTCGACTTCAATTTGATGAAGTGATGAACAAATGGGTAGCATTTTTAAGCATTTGATATGAATGGCTACCTCGGATGATTAATATATATATTTTTTTTAATTTTTGGGGTAGGCGTTTATCCAAGCCACAGAATCTTAGATATCAAAGGAAAATATATTATTAGATTAAAAAAAAGGGTTAAATTTAATCTTACAACCATCTGATCTAACAACCATGATGCGACTAAAGTCACAATGCCAATATCTAGTACAGATCGCCATTGATCAACACTATTCTTCTAAAACCTTGAGCTTTCACTCTTTGTCACTAGTCTCTCTCTGTTTTTATTTTTTGGAACATCTGAAAACCTGCCAATGATTTTCCCTAAGCAGCACTAGAAGCTATCTTTTCCAACAATGACAAAGTTTAAAAAAAAAAAAAAAATCATCATCATGCACAACAAACAACAACAACGTAATAATAATAATAATAATACTACAAACCTGGAAGCTGATGATGATGATGATGAGTTGAAAATCAAAAGAAGGATTGGATTTGTCTTCTTGGCTTGGCAAGAAATTGATAATGTGAATATATATGTGAATGTAGGGATAATGCAATGGAAGTTGAATATTGAAGTCAAGGTGAAAAGAAAATAAAGGAAGGAAGAGGAAACACATGGGTTGAAGCAAGAGGGGAAGCTGGTATTTATAGCCACAGAGGAAAAAAGAAGACCAAACAAGAAACAGGAGAAAGTCCACATCCAACGGGGAAGGTGTGGGTGTGTCTGGGAGTGTTCATGTGTGCTGCGTAGTGTGTATCTAAGAAACCACAACGTCAACAGAGCTTCCATTTTCTAGTCTCGTGGTCCCGCAGTGTGTAATGCCTATTAAATTTTTTCTCTTCAACATCGAGAAAAGATTAGCGGTATGTGAAATAATTACTAATATATAAATATTAATAATTTTTTTAACATCAATAATATTAAAAACATGTGACAGATCTATTTAAAATATATCGATACATATTCATTATATTCATTAAGCCCATTACCTGTTTTTTTTTTTTTTTTTTAAATGGCCTTTTCAAAACCGACACACACGCATGCATGAATTCTTATATGCAGGTATTTTAAAATTTGTTCTTTGCTTTTCCAAATATTGGTGGCTGGTTTTGTACATTTCTAAATTTTGGGAGATTTTAGGACGGTAAGTCCTAATGCATTGTATACTAGATATACGAGGCGTCTACTTGATTTTATGTAATTTTTGTATTGATACGAATCTTATTAAAATGAGACCTAAATACAAAGAATGGATGGTCTTAGCAT
Source organism: Combretum micranthum (assembly GCA_024138025.1). Taxonomy (NCBI): domain Eukaryota; kingdom Viridiplantae; phylum Streptophyta; class Magnoliopsida; order Myrtales; family Combretaceae; genus Combretum; species Combretum micranthum. The sequence continues at coordinate 75,777 of JAMXBD010000523.1, forward strand.
TGTTGATCGTTAACTTACCGATTTGGGGACCAATTCCTTAGTTTCAATCCAAAGCTTTTAGTCCGTTCACTTAACGCGAATATATATATTCCTTCATCATTCGACGTAAAGCTGGTATTATGGTGTTCATTGAAAGGAATGATAATTCATAATGAATTGCTATTACATAAAATGATGAATAGCAATTCATGTCTCTAAACCATGAATTGCCATTCAATTATTTATTTTTCAACTTTATCATAAATACTCCTATCTTGAAAATAACAAATATACAATTATCTCTCTTTTTAATAAGCACAAGAGAGATTATACATATATATATATATATTTTACTTTTTACTCTAATAATTACTTATTTAACTTTTTACATCAAGTAAACATTGTAATATCGATTATAATTCTATTACATTCCCTTTGAATTGGAATTACATTCCCTCCTTATTACATTCAGCGAAATGAACGGAAATGATTGGCTAGTGGCCAACAAATTAATTGTATGGTTATTTCTTTTTATTTTTAAATTTTTAATTCTGACATGCTAGATGGAGTTATAGGTTGCATTGGATTTGACTAGTTTATAGTTTATGCAAAGTTTTTATTGATATTAATATTATGGGTGGAAAAAAATCGATTAAATCGAGAAACCGAACCGAATCGAAACCAAAAAATTAATCCAAAAAATATGGTTAACTATTCCATCGGATTAGGTTTAGGTTTATAATTTTAATTTTTTTTCGATTTTTTATTTCTGTTTCGGTTTGTAACCACGAAAAACCGACGACTAACGGCTAACCGATATGTATAAACATATAATATTATATATAATTAATTATTTTTAAAATATAAAAAGTTAAAGAGTTGAAACCTAATGTAATATTATTAAGCATCAGTCTTGGTCTAAACTACTTCAACTACATGTGTTTTATGATATTATAGTTCTATCTATATGGACAGAGTTTTTATTTTCTTTTAAAAGCCGTTGGTGTTATGATGGAAAAAGAAGTAATAAAAAATATGAGTATTTGATTCTTTTGGGAAGAGCTCGAGAGGTTTTGAAACAATAGATATTGCTATTATTTTCAGGCTACTATTCATATTGTTCTCCTTTTGTGCATAAACTGACATGATTTTGTCTATTACAATTTAAGATGAGGTTTTAATAGCATGTAACTCTAAGAAACAAAATAGTTTAATTTTTATGGACCAACTAGAAAGATGGTTAACTACAATTTTTAGTTAATCATTATGCTAAATGGTTAAAAACATAAAAATGACTGAGAAAAATGATTAACCATTAAGGCAGTTAATCGTTAATAATAGACTAATTTAGATTTGACCATTTAAAAAATCGATTATAATGGTTAGGTTCAAAAAATGGGTTAACCATTCACGCCTATCCCTAATTAATATGTTATGTGAATTAATTAATGACACATATAAGTATGACTTAAATTTTAATATATAAGTAGTTTTTTTTCCGTAAGCTATCCACTGTGAATATCATTTGCTAAAATAATTCATTTTTCGATGAATTATCTAGATATGTGATATATATTATAAGTGTCTTTTTTTCCTTTTTAATTTATGGTTAGGACTACCTAAGCACGACATTCCAGAGCCAAATGGCATCCATTGAATGATTTTTTTTTTATTTTATTATTTGCGATTTTATATAAAAAGAGTTATCATTTCATGAGAAAATTCCATGATCTCATAATTAATTTTAACTGAACTAGTCTTCTTCACTATCTAATAACTCACTCTATACCCAATCGAATCGCTAATGTATTTATTATTCTAATTATTCTAATTATTTTAATAGTTAGATGGTTAATATTTCCATCCCCATTTCATTATTCAATTACCAGAAAATGAACTGTTTTGGAAACGTAAGAATGCTACTAGAAAATAACGAGATATTTCTGTTTTATTTAAAATATTAGTGTAGAGTGACATGTAATTTTTTGTTAAATAGTTTAATAGTTAGACATAACTAATTAAACAAATCAACTGCGAATTCATGTGGCCCATTTCAATTTATGTAATGTTGCAGCTACATTTATTTGAATAGAAGAGAGGTTTTGTTAGGTGAACCAAACAAATACAGGTATGAATGTTGGGGCCTGTGCATATTTCCTACGAATGGGACAATTCAAGAAAGTTTATATCATCGAAGATTCATATGTTGTTGTTTCATTTATTAATTTCAACCTGAGTTTCAGGAACAGCTTTAAATGATGAAGCAAGGCCGCTATTATCTTTTATTAGAAGGTAATATAATTGTTATACATATATGTATATTATATGGTTCCCGTTTCATTGGAAAAATAAAAAATGAAAAGAAAACAAAAACAGGTTTAACATTTTGTACCGATTCGAATGTTCCAAATAGTCCAATTTATTCAGCTCTCTCATTATTAATTATTTATTTTATTTATCTTCTCCCACAATCTTCTCAAGGCCTCGAAATCTCACATGCACATGGCTAAAAAAAAAACAAAAAAAAGAAAAGGAATTATGACACACAATTTATAATGACATATAAATATTGTTAAAAAGATTTTATTTGAACAGATTTATGAAAATTACTCACTATTATTAATCCAGTGTATTTAAACATATCACAGCTAAATAAATCTTTTTTCTGTTTAATTGCTAAAATGTCAAGAAATTTCTATGAAAGTGAGCACCGGATTCATAATTTAGAAAACAGTACTTTTAGAGTTGAACAACCATGTCTTGCGATTTCATGCCATTGACAACTCATGGTGCAGTACACGGTACTCAACTGCTCTTATAATCACATTCCAGCTCATTCAACAATAAACAGTACACCGTGTGTTCCTCGGAGGACAAGCTGGTCACGCCATTTGACTTAGCTGCCCGTTTCTTGGAACGCCGCTATAGGATCCCTTTTCCCGTTTTAATGGATAAATTATAATATACAATGCGTTCAGTAAATAGGTACGATTCATAATTTATTACGATCTCACACCGATTTCTTAAGCAACTGAAGAATGGTACTTAAGTTTGAGGAATTCTTTCACCTAATAAGCTTATTTTTTGGATTAGATACTCTCTTTGGGCTGGGGTAATGTTGTGATTCCACGTCGATTACTCAAGTAATTGAGGAATAGTACTTAAACTTGAAGAGTTCTCCCACCTGATATGTTAGTCTTTTTTATTGGGCTCTCCTTTTAGACCTGAGTACCAACATTTTGGTGCTTGTCGAGAGTGTTGGTACCAGCAAAAGGAGTGACTCAGAAAGAAGCGACCTGAAAAAGGGCTACTAGCGAAGAAGGCTAAAATGAAAGCCATCTAGAGTGTGCAGCCTAGACCCTAGAGTGGGCTATCGAGGATGTTGATTTTTCAAGAAATAGACAATATTACGATTCCACATCAATTCCTTAAGCAACCGGGAATTATACTTAAGCTTGAGGGATTCTCGCACCTAATAAGCTAGTCTTTTGAGTTTAACTCTCTCTTCAGACTTGGATACTTAAGATAATTTTACATTAAATAACTAGTATAAAATATTGATAGTACTTATTTAAATATTACTAGCTATTTATATCATGTAATGAATTATGATGAGTATGTATAAAATATGGATAATATTTATTTAAAAATTATTAGCTGTTTATATCATGTAAGGAATTATGATGAGTAACTATATATGCATTATCTCTTTATACACATAGAGTGTATAACCCATTAAATATTTTATTTTTGCATATGAGGATTCACTCGACTAAGGACCACTCAAAATGTATGGACCAAATGTTTTTGGCTTGATATAGTTAATTGGATAGATTTAAATGGATGTTATTAGTGATCACTCGACTAGGGACCACTCAAAATGTAGATTTTGGATTGTAAAATTTCGAAAGTGGATTGAAGGGATTTTTTGGCTTTTATTTGTTAAAATTCAAACCTAATTCAGGCCTCTCAATGGGCTCATTTGGTTTGTTAGTTAGCCATCAGGCCAAATTGAAAATTGGGAGGTGATTATTGAGTAATTGGGTAAGCGCACTACGTACTTGCAATTCTGGAACCCATGAGACTTCCTAATTGTTCGCAAAGTTGTGTTTTGCAAATTTAAACGAAAGAAATGGTTTACTTTTAAAAATTTTGTAATAAAGATCTCAACTTAAGCTTTTAGAAAGAGGTTTTTCATAATATTTAAATTACTCATCAAGTAGTAAAGTGTAGGTTGATCCTTTATCCCAACCCTAGTAGATCAAGTCCAAGAGTTTGTTTGTTTCATCTTTTTTTTTTTTTTTTGTTATTTTGAAATCTTATTTCTTTTATTTTTAAATAGAAATTTGTTAAAATATAGATACAAATGAAAAACAGATATTTTCACTCATGAACATATAAGATACAAATGCAAATAAGATATAAATAAGATACAAATGAAAATCAGACAATCTAAACAGACCCTAAGTACATTATGGCCTTGCATCTCTGATAGTTTGGATTGTCAACTACCTTAGCATTGTGTTAAGGTTTAGATCCTATTAATTATTATAGCTAAACCACTCAATCTAAGGTGGTGATGAACCCATTAATTCAAGACTTTTGCTTTCAAAATTTGTTAATCTAAGATGGTGCTCTCCAAAATATGTCATTATAAGATGGTGCCCTTAAAATCCCATCAACCCAAGTTTCTGTTCTCTAGATTTAATATACCCTTTGAAACCCATTCATTCATTAAAAAAAATGTAAATTTAAGTTAGTTCCCTTCTAATATTTGTGCATTTAAAGTAGTGGCTCCTGCCTTCCAACAGTTTAGGAGATCCTATCTTGTAGGTCTCCCATTTGAAAAACCAAATATTTAGCACAACAAATTACAAATCTTTTATAAGTTTCAATGTCATGACCTTATTTCTAAAAGTAAACGATAATTAGACTTGAACAAGCTCTATATGCTAAAAGTTTAAGATGAAAGGACTCAAAAATGTCCCATCTCTTGGAGCTAAAAGATGGCTAAACTCGTAAGAATCATATTTCCCAAAAGTATTAGATAGCTATCCTTTAAAGAGCCTTATCTTTTAAAATTCAAGGTAATTAGACTTATAAAAGCCCTATCTCCTAAAAGAATAAGATAGTTGGCCTTATTAGAGTCATATCATCTAAAAGTATAAGACCACTAAACAAGTTAATGCCCTATCTTTTAAAAGTATAAAATAGTTAGATTCGTTGTAGTCTTAACAATTAAAAGAAGACTGTATGCTAGATGGTAAAAAGTTAGAGGATGCACAAACCACTCTCATCTGTCCTACACTTTTTGCTTCATCATCATCATAGTTCATGCACGCTAGTGAATTGTGAAGTGTACCACATGCCCTATGATAACATATGGTCTTCCCCATTATAAAAACCTAGAAGCGTATGATAAAAGATATCCCATTTCCTTCATCAGCTCAACCATATATGTCTATGGTTTGTCTTAGCCCATATTGTTTATTTAGCGTAGCTTTGGTTTAAATAATGATTATTGGCGGTAGTTGATTATAATTTGACATTAATACTTGTTTTGCTTGATTGCTGTATACTCTTGGCAGTTGTTTTTAGGAGATTGATTACTCTTTCCATTAACAGATTTGATGGAATTTTCAGGGTTTTCATTCTCCAATACGATTTAAAGGTCTTAGTCCAAGCAAGGGAAAAGTATATAGCAAGGCAAAAAGATATTATCATGAACAAGTTTCTTTTAATGAATGTCGTATGCTAAGTATAAAATACTCTTCATCTTTTACAAATTTAAGGGGAAAAAAAATTATGATTTAATCTTTTGTCAAATACCTTAGAAATGCTTGTTATGATTAAACAACACTAGCCCTAAGTTTCGTAAGATCCACAACATTCTACCTAAAACAACAATAAACAAAAGCTGCATTGACTAAAATTGTCGTATATGTCATCATTTTCATCTATTCGAAACCCACATGTTGAATGAAGAAAAGGTAGACGATGGCAAATCAAAATCAAAATCAAAATGGTCCGTTTTAATCGTCCATATCTATTAGCTTCTCTATGTCAACCCTACTGAAAATTACAATACAAACGTTAATCATCGTCCATTTCACTCGCACTTGCCTAATGTTTGAGGTACTAGCATCAGACAATGTTTAATTAAATGTTATTATATAAAGAACAAGCAGAGCAGTTAGCACTTTGAAAATCTTTTAGACTTATACTGCTAATTACCTGTAATCAAATCAACACGCGGTAAGAAAATTGATTTTTAAAAATAAAAATTTTATGATTAAAAAAATTGATAAAATAGTTTATCTCTCTATTAATAGAATCTTCGAAAATAATTTTACGATAAAAATTTATATTTAAAATTAAAAATTTTATCTTTAAAATTTAATTTTCTCATAGCGATATGTACATATCATTTTTTTTTTTTTTATTTAATCTACAGACATGGACAGCTTATAAAACTATAGTATAAAATTAGATACACATTCTTAAAAAGCTAGATGATATTTTTCACCATTAATTTTGAGCCACTTGGAACATTCGGTACGAAATTCCGATCTATGAGAACCACAACAATGTCGGAGGTCAAACGTTTGATGCAATTTTTTTGTTTTGAGTGATAGGGATTGAAAAGACCAATGATGCTGTCAAGGGCAATAGTCCCCCACAGACAGCTAGAGATTTGTGTGACATATGACATCATGCCGGCTTCGAGTACGTCTTGGTCTTGTGTAAAATTTAATCGGTATATAATTGGACAAGGTGAGATAATACGGAGATAAATTCAAGTTGGAGCTTGATTTGAGATTTTTGTTATATGAAATTAAGATTTTAAATTTCAAATTGATTTGAAGTAGTGCTTGATGAATTTAGACTTAACCCAACTTGACTAAGTTTATTAGGTTCAAATTCTTTTAAAAATATTATGGAAAAAAAAAATGCAAACAATAACTCTAAAATTTGATTTTGGTATAAATATCTTTTTCTTTTTCTTTTTTAACTTTTACATGCTGTAGATCACCCCTTAAGCTTTGATAAATTGCAATTAATCCCAAAAAAGTTTCAAATGATCACTCAAGCTTGATTTTAGCGATAAAATACTCCTCAAAATAATCAATATATAAGTAACAACCCCTAAAACTTGTTATTCGTGTAACTTTATTAAACTAAAAATTCAAATAATTTTTATGTTGGCAAATTATTAATATTTAAAGAGTTTCTTGTGACATTTAAAATTTCGGAGTTATATCCATACTTGATAAAAGTTTATGAGGTTATTTTCATTTTTCAGTATATATATTTTATCTAATCAAAGTAATAATGTAACTCCATTAGACTGTGGATTAGCTAAATTAAAAATAATTGAAATTTGAACTCGATTAGATGAACTACTTAAGTTGCCAAGTTCTAACTCAACACAATTTTTTTGACCATGCTCGAGTACATTTGGGAAAAGCTCAAGAGTATTTTGCACATGAATTTAGCTTACGTCTATGCCCTAATCTTGAGTTAAGAGGAAAACAGAAAAAAAAAAAAAAAAAAAGGTCTTGAGAGGTCTAACCTAAGTTTTTTTTTATATATTTAAATAGAAAAACAAAATCCCAATATAAAAATCAATAATGGTATATGGATCTTAATTTAAAGAAAGTTCTTATATATGTTCGAAATTATAAAACTTTTACGATAATTGATGTATTAAATATTTCAATAATGATATTGATTAATTATGAAATTGAGCTGTTAGTAATTGATGGGACCAACCACTTAAAATACGTAACATGATCATAAATTTGCCTTAAAATGCCAACAACGTAACTAGCATGGAGCAAGCATGCTCAATAAAATCAAAATTGCCCCGTTTGATTTATTTCATATAACTTCATTAAAAATATTATATTTTTTATGAGGTTTGATGGTGAAGTATACTGTTAGGTATCGCGGCAGAGATATACTAATGATTTTGATCTCTTGGAATTTAATTCTTCTTGCAATTACGAATTTGTAAAATTATATTTTTAATCGATCATATTCTTTTCCCCACCTATAAAAACACTGTACATTACCTCTTTCTTTACTTAATTATCACTATAAGAAAACTCACTTTTATAGATAGAAATTTTATCATGAAAAATAAATAAAATAGACTATATTTTGCAAATAAAATGAGCAATGTTAGTTTTTGTGATAGAAATTAATGTTTAAAGACAAAATTTTTTATATCTAAAACTCGGTTTCTTGCATAGTATTTATTTATCCTTATGAATAGTATAACCAAACAAGATATGAAGTCATGAACTAGATATAGGTCTGATTTGGATTTTTGTGAGTTTTCGATTAAGACTGCTTTTTAATCATGAAACAATACAAAGGCAGATATGATCCGGAAAGATTTGTTAGGATTATGTCCAAATCATTACATAGAGTTAACTATTTTTTTTTTCTTAATATTATATTTAACGTTAATCCTATTATCTTATACTCATCAAACTTTTATTTATTAAATTTATTATGTAATATCTCATCATTTGTATCTACACTCTTTAGTTGACGGATATTTACCAAAAAGTCTTATAAAAGGATTATATAAATAGTAAATATAATAAACAAAAATTTAAGCATGCAAAAATATTTAACAAGTTTAAATTTTATCTGTTATATAATAAATACTTAAAGTTCATGAATGTCTCGCTTTTAACTGTATCATGTCTCAATTAAATCACACGTATTTACAAAAATATATGAATAAAAAATATATAAATCAAATCGCACGTTTTTCTTTAATCCTAGGTCGAAAAGTGGGATAAGATTAGACAATATATGTTCACGCATATATAAAACATATTTAAATATATTTTCATTGTAGATATTATTTCATATTTAGAGTGAGTATAATGATTTGTTTTTTATTTATATATATTTTTTTATATCTTATCTATAAGATCTGTTTATAAATAAAAATATTTATTTTATTTATATTTATTTTTTATTAAATATTTGATTAAAATAAATATTAGACTTTATTAAACAACCGCCGAACTAACGAATTAATCGCACCTAGTGTAATGTCATGTCTTGTCATGTACCTGTAAACCATTTTATTTAATCTTATCTTATCGTTGCTGACGTTTCCTTACAAATGGCCGATATAAAGTATTGACCGAATAAATAAATCCAGTTTGATTGACATCCTGTTTGCGTTTGGCTCTGTCCATCGAACATAGCCAGCACGGAAATAGTTGAGATAGCGTATGATTTGCATGATTTCAAGCAATTAACCAATGAAAATATTTAATATCTTGTTTGGGGATAGGTTAGATGAAAAGACCCTTGAAAGTGAAGTAGAAGAATTTAAAAGAATTTATACCTTAAGAAAAAAAAAAAAAAAAAAAAACAAGGTGCGACTTCGAAGCAGAAATCTTTTTAAGCAAAGGAAAAAGAGAAATATTGATGTAAATCGTGACAACTCGCTTTTAAGCAATTTTTTTTTGTGAATGAGAAAGTGACAATGAAAGAATTACACATATTGGATTATTGAATTTTTATTTATATCATATTAATATGTATCTTTTCAGTCAGTTTATGAATAAAATTATCAAATTTTAATCGAATTTATTTTTTTATAAACATTTGTTTATAAATATAAAAATATTATACTAAAATTATCAGAATATGATGAAACAAACAGACGTTAAACCCTCCACTATCATATCGTAAGACGGTTGCATTACATATCCAAAGTGCTTATGAGTTATGAGATTGTATTCTTTAGATCTAAACAATAACAGTGAAGACAATAACATGGATGGTAGTCAGGGTGTGGGAATCTGGAGAATTATGTTCAAGAAGGAAGAAAGGGATTCCACAAGAGTAAAGTGGAGGCATACTCTAAATATAAAAGCAGACCCCAATATCTAAATTACGTGTAATCTAGAAGCATATTTGCAAATTTAATATGATAAGTATGGGTAATGGTTTCTATTTTGTGTCACTCACGGCCAAAGATGATATTTAATTTATCATTCGTGAGAGCCCATGATTTTATCAATGAACATTTCCTTGTGATTCTTAGATGGATTCATATTTTATACCATTTAATAGCAATTTTGATCCGATTGCAATCAATGCAAGAATTCATGGACTACCACTCAAATATTATTGCCAAGAGGCTTTTGAAAAGATTGGTCAGTTCTGCAATTTGACATATATACAATGTGGTGTGAAAAAGGTTAGTATGGGCATTTGTGTGTACAAGTTAATTTCACTACCCCATTAGTGCACCCAATGAAAATTGAAGGAAAACAATATAGGGTGCAACTTCGGTGGCTTCAAAGTCACTTGATCTGAATTTAGTGCAAACTTTCCAACCATTGCTTAAATTGAAAACCCACACTCTATGTGATATGACACTATTCTTCCTGTATATGGTCGACTATATAAAGGCTTTACATCTTATTTGATGCTCAAGGTCATGGAATGAGTATTTAATCTGAACATTAAATTGTTTTTTAAGCACTAAAATCTCCTAATCATAATAAAATCGAAGATGTAAGATTTAGACAGACAATTATCTGTTAAAATTCCTTTAATCACTTTGCTTTTGTATTTTTATCCATGATAATATGTTTTCTCGAGGACCATGGATAATGTACGTATATTTTTGCTATCTTTACAATAGTTATAGGTGAAGGTGGAAATGAAAGTGGAAAAAGATTCATGTCGATACCTACTAATGAGGACAGGTTGAATATTACGTTTTGAGCAAGTATTGGTTCTTTTTCATATTCAACCAAATGGTTACATCGTAATTGGCACATTATTTAATTTGAAAAGTTAGGTTGCTTTATGAAAAACAATGAATGTGTTGAGCAAAGCAACCAATATGAAGCACAATAAGTTGGATTAGATCATGCAAGCATATTGATTTCTTTATAGAATTTTTTAACTAATTTAGCCAGTATTTTCAACCAAAAAATATTAAATAAGTAAAAAGTAAGAAAATGCTCTACTTGTCACTCTTAAAATCAACGGTGTTCATGGATCGGTTAACCGATCCATGTACCTATTTTTTAAATCTAACCGTAATGTTCGATTTTTTAATATCTTAATCCTTAACCAATCCATTATAAATGATTAACCGCCTTAACGGTTAACCATTTTATTTGATTAATTTATTTGGTTTTTGGTTTTTAACCATTTAACGTAATTGTTTCAACAAATCAAATTGATAATTTCAATAAACCTTATTTTTAAGCCTTTATCATAGAGTTTTTCTTTAAATTATTTATATATTTTACAAGAGCTAAAAAAAGAAAATGGAAATCAAATTAAGAAAAAGGAAAAAAAACAAACTTTTGGATGTATCATCATCAATAAAATCAAACTAAATTAATTACTGCATTTACTCTCATCAAACATAGGATAATAGTATTTTAATCAAAATCCAATGAATATGAACATAGGTAAATTATATGTATATATAAATCATATGTATATATATATAATATATTTATAAATATTGAAACGGTTAACAGTTAACCATCAGTTTTTTATGGTTACAACCCGAAACCGAAACTGAAAACAGGAAAAAATAAGATCCATAATCCTAAACCGAAACCAACGGACCGATTAACCATATTTTTCGGATTGGTTTTACGGTTTCAGTTCTATTTTTTGGTTTCATTGGTTTTTTTGCACATCCCTACTTAAAATAGATAAAATAACATATTATCATTTTTTTACTGTAATAATGTTGACTTTCTCCCATTTAGATTCGAAGAGAGGATGAAAATTTGATATCTTCAAATTGTTGTCTTCCTTTTATCGCCATCAATCAACAATTGCAACGTGTTATGAACTGATAAAATTTCTAAAATAAAATAAGTAATAACTTTAGAGGACGCATATCTTACTTCTACCTTAACTACAATAAGTCCCATTAGAACTCTGTGTGTGGAAGACACATATTGTCAACTATTAATATCATATGTGTTTGTTAAGAAAATAGAGCATCAGATGAATGTTTGTTTCCCCCCCCCCCCCCGCTTTCTTTTAGAAGCAACAAACTGGTCTCTTCTTTACAAGAGCAAAGAAAGAGTTTTATCATTTAAAAGAAAAAAAAAAAAACTATATCATTTTGGGTCTACGAAGCAGCAAAAAATCTTGGTATGTTTTTATGTTTGTATGTGTGAAGTCTAATACTACAACAAATGAATTTTAATTTATGAGCAAATTGCAAAAACACCTTCTAATCTTTTAGGTTGTGCGGATTGACCACCTAAACTTTTAAAGTGAGGTTTTTGACCTCTTAAACTTTCATCTAAGAGCATGGTTAAGTCCATTAAAACAAATGGGAAAGATGCAGACTTACCCCTTAAAGTTGTTATCTATGTGCGATTCATCTCCTAAATTATATTTATGTGCAGATTTAATCCCCCCATACCAAAACAGTTAATTAGCTTTTATGGTGTTAATTTTTTTTAGTTCAAGAGATCAAAAACCTTACTTTAAAAATTCAAGTGGTCAATTTACATCACTCTAAAATTTTTTTATTTTTTATTTTTTGTGTTGGGTTGGGGGGGGGGGGGGGGGGGGGGGGGGGGGGGGGGGGGGGTGGGGGGGAGGATGTTGGTGGTGGTGGTGTGTGGTTTCACTTTTCCTAACACCGTCTATTAAAAATAGTAGGGCTACAAATGAGTCGAGCCGAGCCGAGCTTTTAAAGGCTTGGGCTTGGCTCATTTAAAATTTAGTGAATTCAAGCTCGAGTCGAATTTTTTATCGAGCCTAAATTTAAGTTCGAGCTTGGCTTGTTATGAAAGAGCTTGAGCCTAGTTTAACTTTTTATTGAGCCTAACGAGTTTTCATCAAGCCCGAAATTTAAGTTTAAGCTTAACTCATTTAGATAGTCCGTTTTTCATTTTTTTTTAAACCTAAAATATAAGGTGTAAGTGTTGCTATAATATATATTATATATATACATGTGCATAATTATTAAATAGAATTTAGTTATATTATTTTTATTATATAGTTATAGATAATATATTATGTATAAAAAATTTCATAAACGAACCTGTAAACGAGCCCACTCGCGAGCCAATTCATGAGCTTAAACAAGCTCATTCACGAGCTGACTGATGAACCTAAATCAAAGCTTGAGCTCGGCTTGTTTAAATAAATAAGCTTTAATTTGATTGGGTTTTAAATGAACTACTTTAAAGTTCAAATACCTAATTGAATTTTTATATAAAGTTTAGATACTAAACTTGATATATTTTTTTCATAAAATTTAGGATTAATATCATGAATAATACCTAAACTTCGATAAAACATACAATTAGATACCTGAACTTTGAGGTTGATCCATTTAATATATGAACTTTGAAATTGATTAATTTAATAACCGAAAGAATTTTTCGTGCACATCAGTAGTATCTTCATTAAGTTCTTTCAAGTATTAAATTAATCAATTTCAAAGTTTTTCAAATACTAAATTAATCAATTATAAAGTTCTGGTGCTAAAGTTATCAATTTCAAAATTTAAATACCTAATTGCATATTTTGTCATAGTTTAAAAACGATATATGGTATTATCGCTAAAGTTTAATACTTTATTTAATATGTTAACGATCATTATCATATGACCATATTAACTAAAACTTTTATTCTTTCTTGTTTATCGCATACAGTTTAGCTGCATATCATTTCTATTTGACCCTTTCTTGAACTCTGGGGCATGTGAAGTAAGACCGAATTTTAGTCACTAATGATTAAAAATTTGAGGAATCAAATGTTGGGCAGTTTTAATTTAGGTCGAGCATTAAAAAAGGTGAGAGAGGTACTTGGGATAGTGGAATCATACTCGGATTAGTGAGATGATGATGATGTAGTACGCATATAAACCACATTTGTGTCTGACACCTTAATTTAAAAGAACAAACAAAATAAGAATAAAACCCATAAATGACCACATCGTACCGCCCTTCTTTCAAGATACTGCGACGTTATAAGACATGAAGGGTACACATATTTAACTTATTTTCTAGAGACGATGCAAGACGTGTGTGGACAGTTCCAAAAAAAAGAAAGGAATTTGAATTAGCTTTTTAATATAAGAAGTCGAGGAATTGTTTACTGATTGCGCAAGAAAAAATTATACCATCACCCTACCACCACGGTAATATTGGAATCATTCTTGATTCCTTCATAATAGTATAGTTCTATTGTGATATCAATTACTTGTAATGGTCCATTTAATAGTAGCAATGGTGATGATTAGATGATGGCTATGTGAAAACGATGGTCGGAATTATGGCGTTTGTTAAGTTCTCTTTAAACGAAATTTTGACGATAACAAAAGGGTTAAGGATAATAAACCAATTCTTTGTTGAATACTAGCTATAAAGTTTATAATTTAATATAAAAGGATTAAAATTTAAAGTGGCTGATTTGTGAGAATATAAGATTGAGCTAGCTTACATTTTCTAAAATGGACATTATAGACTACCTTACACTTTCAAAATTTGGACTCTAGATACTTACGTCAAATTTTTATTTAGGATTTAAGAACTTATTCCTAATGTTCAAAAATTGGTCTCAAGAACCTACTCAACATTTTGAAAGTAACTCCATGGATTCGATCCTTCAATAATTGAATTCAAGGATCCAATTCATGCTTTCAAAATAAAACTCTAGAAATCTGATCAATTTACATTTTAGAAAATGGCGCTAGAAGTAATGGATCCACATTTCCAAAACCAAACTTTGGAGAGCATGATAGGTACACACTTCCAAAACCAGACTCCAAAAAGCACAATGCGTTCACACTTATAAAAACTGATCTTTAAGAATTGTGGTAAACTATTGATTACTAATAGCCCTAAAGGCTAATAAAATGGGAACATATAGGTCAACACTCTCAAAATGAACTTCAGGTTTGATTCTATGTGAACAATAGATGATCATGGGTTGCTGTTATGATTGAGAAAATAAATGAATCTGTATGTATATATTTGTGATATACGATTGTAGCATTAGTTATATTAAGTCGTATGTGGTTTTACACATACCTAGTATGTCATACTAACTATATTACACTTACCCTAGTTAGATAACCTTTTTTTTAAAGTTATCACTATGTGTTATGGAAAAAATAAATGAATGAATGAACATAAAATCAAGTTTTATGTGCATAATGGAAGCATGTGGTGAGCTATGGCATCCTAAAGGTAGGGGTATGACACACCATCATTGATTATGAGGTACAATATCTCCCTTCTATGATCACTGACTGCTTACAACGAAATAACCATCACTTGTTGAGATTATTAAAATACTCATCATACATAATAGTTTTATGTAAATATATTCATCAAAATTGTTCACCTTTGTTAAGTTCTTATAGTTTTGTGTTCACCATTCACTTCATACTACTCCAATTTGCATGTTAATTAAGGTTATTTATGTAAAATATAGGAAATGGTAATTGTACATTTATCATTGTTATACGCACCTTCAATATAAAAGGAGAAAATAAAAGAAAAGAAAATGCATGAATATACAAATATCAATTTAAAAAATACAATTATTGCATTGGTATTCTTTCCTTCACGATTATTTTTAATTAAAACTGCAAAGGATTCGAGTCAAGACAATATAATGTAAAGCTCAAGGATAACTCAATATGTTTATATTCGAGCTTAACTCAAACTCAATCAAGTTTGTCATTTAGAGAACTATATTAGTGGCTGGACAGCCTCGGCTTACCTTATAATCACTAGTTTGAGGCCCGAAAAACACCATTTAATGCTCAAAGTCGGCCATTTAATTATTTTCTCGTGTTTTTTTTTTTTTAGAATTATTTCTTTTCTAGGATTTTAGAGTGACACCATATATATTTGTTTTATTCTGTTCTTTTGGGGATCACGTCATAATAATATTTTACTCATAAGTTAATTTATTTAAATATAATAAAACATAAGTTTGTCTTAATAAAATATATGAGTAACTCAAACTGGTCTTTAGGTTTTATGTCAGTCCTTCAATGTTTTCTTTTTAGCAACTACATCTTTACTTTATCCCGGCATCTTACATAAAAAGTTCTCTAGCAACTATTTAAGGTGTTTTGTTTTGTTTTTTTTGTTTTTGGTTTTTTGGTTTTTTGTCTTATTCCCTTATTACTTTTAAAACTAATAAATTCAAGTTTCTGTTTATTTGAACATTTAACTTTTTAAATAGCCAAAATTTGGAAAGGCCCAGCTATGCATAGGAAACGGTGTTATACACCTTCATTATACGCACTTTTAAGTAATAAAGCTATACTTAGGTAAATATTTCATGAAAAATTCTATGATCTATAGGAGTTATAACGGAACCGATTTCATTGCATTATTGAACGGTTAAAATCTATCCCAATCATGATAAAAAACTATATTATATTTTTTACACTAATTTTTTATAGTCAATTTAATGATAATACTATAGAATGAGCAATCTCATGATAGGATCGGTAGAAGTTCCCATATTTTAGGGATGAATCTCTTAATTTCCTTTTCTCTTAATTTGATTAACTTCAGAATCAAGAGATAAGATTACTAGATTTTTTACATGAAAAATAACATTTGAGGAAATCAACTAGAGGAAATAAAATTTTAAGGATAAATCAAGAGGATCAACACTTTTTATTTAGTATTACAAATGGACGCTAATGTAGCTTCACTCAAATATACCACATTAACATATATTTTATAATGGTATAATAATAAATCCCTTATTTCCACGAATAACTAAATAAACTGAGAGAAGTTATCTGGGGAGAAAGTCATTTATAGCCATTAGTGAGCGTAAAACAAAGATACATTTTCCCCAGTAATCTCCTCTATGTAATTATGTGATAGTTTTTTTAGTTTATATAAATTAGAGCAACATCATCCATAAGCTAACCTAGTTTAAATTTATGGGTCGCTGTCGAATAGGAGACAGATCATTTTCAAATTGAATAGCAGGGAAAAAGATATTCATAACTGCCAGCACAAGTCTTGCAAGTAGATGAGCCGTAATTTTAGCAAGATTGTTGACGCGAACAGCATTGCCGTACAGGAATTGAACACTTCGTTTAACCAATATACATTTAGATTTTGAAATGCTTCTACGGTCACATCAGTTGCATTATTTAATTAAATATTTAAAATATTAAAACAAATATAATAATGATAATATTAATTATTTTAGTAATTCGATTATCGTTTGATATAATATGAGTCATTAAATAATGACAGATCCGATCTCATCAAAATTAATGATGATACATTTTGACATTAATGATGTTATCTGATGCGATCCAATGTAGTCTATTAGTATATCAAAAGAAATTAATGTCTAGTTTCCTTATAGAATATGTTAAGTAGATAAATTAAAAAGATAGTAATTAGATTTTTTTTTTTTTTTTGAAAACCATGAAAGTATCTAAATGTAGAAATTGCTCTACTAATATCTTACATTTTTTTTTATTTTTATTTTAATATGGTTAATTTTTAAATAATAGATGAATTCATATATTTGTTCTTCTAATATACTTTTCTTTTTTAAAAAAATTCAATTTCTAATTACGAGCTGACCATTTGGCATATAACTTTTCAATCTGGATAGAACAAGAGTTATCAATTATAAATAAGTATGAGTTAGGAAAGTTTGACAGGATTAATAAATATATCGAACTTATTTTGATTCATGTGAAAATGTGTTTAAGTTCGGTCTAGCATCTAATCACATTTACAAACTTGCCAATTTATTGATAAAGTAAAGACTATTTGACATTTTTTTTTCCTAATTTTAAAACTTAAATCTGGTAGTGTGAAATATTCTCATAAATATTATTTTTTTAAGCAAGGCGACGGGAAGTCAAATAAAGTCAAAAAAGGACGTGTTAAGAATCTAAAAGCAGTTCTTTTGCAAAACTATTATATGGTCCTATATTTCTATTTACGTTAAAAAATTATTAAAAATATATATAATAAAATAAGATACAATAATATATACAAGATATCTTAAGCCTTATCTATTATAAAAACATATCAAAATAAAATGATTATGAACAATAATTGTTGCACGAGCTGAATCTAAGCCAGTAAAGATAGCACTTGCGAACACAAAAGATAGGTCAAACCGATGTCGGAGGTTGTCCGATAAAGCCACTCCAATGCTTAAGTTAGTTTGCGGGTATAGGTAAGGTTTATACAAAAAGAATATATGACTGCTTTTTTCTGTCTGTTCCCTCGTCCACCTATGCTAGGGAGGCAAATGGGGTATTTATAGGGTTTTAGGTTTATACCAAGATGAATTGTACAAGGCCTGGTTCTTAACATGATGAGGGTACTCGAGCGGAAAAGTCGTGGCTTCTTGGAGTGTGGCCGAGCTGTTGATGTTCTCTTGATCATGAGATATGACTAAGATGCTTCTGGTAGCTAAAGAAGATAAGGGCTTGAGATTGAGTTGGTAAGCTAATCGAGCTCATTAGCTCGATTAGTCTTTTAAGGTGAAGACTAGAGAGGAGGTCCTGGGTCATGGTACACACGGGAGTATTGTTCTCTTTTGACCTCCTGGGAGGTCTTAAGGTCAGGATATTACGAGTAGTTGACTTCTTGGGCCTGCCAAGGTTATACGGGTTTCGGGGCCTAAAAGGTCGAGTGGGCCAAGGACTATATTCTACTGTCAACAATTAATGAGTAAAATAGTATAATAATATATTGATACATTTTAGATCCCTTGTTCTTCTAGTATTAGGTTCCCTCATAATTTCAAGCAGTATAAGATTAACTTTGTCGGTTTTCTTGGAAGAGAAGACATGCGGACAAAGTGATACTTTAGGGTAAGTGAGTTATGAAGAATCTCCATAACTCTTTAATTCGGTAAGTTTTCTTACCCTTATCATGTGATTCGTGGAGATTTTAAAATCTTAAGTGGTTTGTAATTTTGAAAGAAATTGGATTCATTGATTTTGGATGGTGCATAAGGTGTTAGTGTGTTGGTGTTGTCATGGTGGTATTAAGGTGGTGATCTAGTTGATCTTCAGCTGCAAGTGCGAAGTAAAAATATAATCTTTAAATATGTATTTTGATAATGGTAATTATAGAATTTAGATTATAAGTATATTATAATACATGTATATATATTTATAACTATAGCTATGGGGTATTGAAAGATCTAGCAATTGTTGGTTCCTTTATAAAAAGAAAAAGAAGAAATAGAACATTTTGTCATTGAAGTGTTTAATTTGTTGATTAGGAAAAAATTTGTTGCTATTGAACCATGTTATAAATAAGGTATAGAAGTTGTGGGTATTAAAAGATTTATAGATTGAATTCTTGATAGATGTGTGTTTAGCAAAATGTATGTTTTGATTCGCCATGATACAAAACATTTAATGGAAAATTATTTTTCTTATTATACATAATAATATAGAAGTGATGAAACACACACACACCCACACACACATGCGTGTAGGCAAAAGAAAGAAAACTTATTTTATATTAAACTTATAAGTTGTTAAATTATATAATTATAGTTATTATATAGATTATTTTAAATTAAAGGGTAATAGTTAGTTATATCAATTTAAGTGCTAGCATTGCCAATTACAAATTTTTTTAATCCAATATTTGTTTTTAGAAAGTTAATCTTTTTGTTCAGGATCATATAATATGAAATGGAAAAAAAAAAAAGGAAGATTGAAGTAGTAATTAGATATAATTAGATTAGTGAGTGGATCAATAATAGACTTAGTATTGATTGCTTATAGTATTAATTAAAAATATAGTCAATGATTCATGGTAAATATCAAATTTGAAATTTCAAACTAATTTAAATATGTTAAAATTAACCATCTAAATTTTAACAATAATGGTTATTAGCATATCAACATAATACTAATAATTGTTATGCAGGCTAATTTCACTCATAGTACCTAAACTTTTTCATTTTTAATAGAAATATACTTAAACCAAATTTTCTTACAAGAAAATATCTAAACTTTTTAAATCATTCACTCACGATACCTGCGGATGGATCTCGTCCATTTTTTTGTCCAATTACTGATGTGGGAAGCAAACCTGATTAAATGTTGTTTTCTCTATCATACTTGACATTTTTATTATTTTTTTGACTTTCCTCTCTTTCTCCCTCCTATCTCTCTCTTCTTCTTCTTCTTCTTCTTCTTCAAATGAAAAAAAAATAAAAAAAAAATACAATTGGATATGATATATGGCAATTTTAATCAAGTGTAAATGTAACAAGCAAAAAGTCTAATTAAGTACAATAGATGTAAACTTTTAACAAGCAAAGGTTCAATGACCAAGAAAACATGAAGAGTTAATGTGGTAGTTTTTTACATAATTCCTTCTGTTGTGGCTTTTTTTTATTTTTTGCAAATTGTTCAAAATTCTTGATAATTCTTGTTCAACTGTCATAATGCATTAAAGAGGAATGAACTTTTAGGATAGCAAACAGACCCATGAATCATGATTCCCCAAGCAACCATGCTCCTATAAGTCATTCTATCGAACATCATAATGTGGTAGTTTTTTACATAATTCCTTCTGTTGTGGCTTTTTTTTATTTTTTGCAAATTGTTCAAAATTCTTGATAATTCTTGTTCAACTGTCATAATGCATTAAAGAGGAATGAACTTTTAGGATAGCAAACAGACCCATGAATCATGATTCCCCAAGCAACCATGCTCCTATAAGTCATTCTATCGAACATCATACGTGCCTTCGCTACCTGCCCACAAGTTGCATACATCCCAACCCATGAATACTCACTCCATCCTCCAACTCTCGAACCTGAGTAATGGCTTTCAAAAGTGGAGGGAAAGTGACTCTATTCGGTTCAACAACGCCTCTCCTTCACATTTCATCAAACAGTTTGAGGTCGATTTCGCATAGGAATTTCAAAAAGAGCTTTGCATAGTGAGGGGTTTTAGTGTTGTGGATGATGGTATAGCTTGAGGAATATGATTAAAATTGACATGGAGTAGTGGAGAAAGGATCACTTCAATTGTCTTCAAATGTTGTGGTTGGGTTATGGAGACTTGGGTTTCAGCCATCTTAATACATGGGGGGTGGCAAATATTATTGGATTCAGTTTTGATTCGAATCGTCAATGTTGGTCAATGTCTTGCATGTTTTGAGATTAGTTCTGAATTGTAGTATTTAAAGGTGATTTGTGTTGTATTTTAGTTTTTAGGTTTGTGGATTTGGCATTGGCGTGGGATTTTTAGGTTTTATTCATGAAGAATGGCAGAGCTTCTGTTCGGTTTTAGATGGGTATGTCGTCATTGTGTTGGAGTTTGGTTTAGTGATTTGCCATTGATGTGTATGTTTAAGAATTTCCAATTTTTATTTGAAGAAGAAGAAGGAGAAGAAGAAACAAAAGAGAGAGAGTGAGAGGAAAGTAAAAAGAAAAATAAAAATGCCAAGTAGGATAGATAAAGCAATATTTTAATTGGGACTGTTTGCTACTTCAACAATTGGATGAAAAAAATAGGCGGAATCTATCTATAAGTACTATAAGTGAAAGATTTAAAAAGTTTAGGTATTTTCTTATAAGAAAATTTTATTTAGGTATATTTCCTGTTAAAATCGAAAAAGTTTAGATGCCTTAAGTGAAATTAAGCCCTTATTATACCCAAAAATTAACTCATATTATTAAGAATAGTTAAAATAACATAATAATGACAAAAACTAATAATCATTATTAATAAATAAATGAAAATGTAATAGCAATAGTGTCTATTCAAATAATTAATTAAATAATATACTACTTTTGGTAAAAGAATACTTATTGGACATCCATAAGGGTGTAGGCAAATATATATACATACATACATATATATATGTCAACATGCTAATACATTTAAATAGTTGAATAGTAATATATGTGTAGTTAATTAAAGGGATAATGACAAAAATGGTGCCTGAATTTTTACAAAAAGAACACTTAGGTACCTGAAGTTTGGTTTTGAATAATTCGGTACCTGAATAAAGTTTTCGTGGACTTTTTTCATACTTAAAGTTTGGTTTTGATATTTTTGATACCTGAACAAACTTTTTGCGGATTTTTTCATACCTCATTAAACTTGCTTCAATTATAAAAAAAGTCAATGAAAACTTTATTCTAGTACCAAAATTATAAACATCAAACTTTAGGTATGAAAAAAGTCAATGTAAACTTTGTCATGTAGCAAATTATTCTAAACCAAATTTTAAGTACCTTATTGTTCTTTTAGAGAAAGTTTAGGTACCATTTTTTTCATCAACCCTTAATTAAATTATAAGATTTAGTAAATAACTTATTATAATATAGTCTTATATAATAATTATTATAATTCCTTAGTTTGAATTTAGTGGTAGCAGCCTTTCCCTTAAGTTTTAAACCACAATATCTATAGTTTTACATTGAAATTTTAAAACTACTAAGTGCAAGTCATGACATATGTATGTTATACTGTGTATCAAGAATCGGTGTCATTGTAATTCAGCAGCTTAAGGTTTCAAGATATAGGTACGCAATGACATGTGTGTGCTTGCTAGGATATAAATTGCTAGTTACTTGACTTATAAATAAAGTCAGCTAATAAAGCATGTTGCTTGCTATTTGGTCGTCTTGAGTCAAAGAGTGACACCATTGTTAAGTTCTTAAAACTTGACATTATAGTTAGCCCCTTAAGCCACCTTATTGTGGCTTGGTAGGTAGTTGATGAGGGGAATATTATCAGGTATAATGGTCATTCGGATAGAGAGAAGTTATATATCGAGTGTAATTGAGAGGAATGAGACTCATCGATTTATACAATATTGATGAAATGTGACAATAATGTCTGAATAATGATTGCGAAGCTTAAATGAGACTACTTTTTATTTTTCTTTTATGGCAACAAGTCGACTGTTTTTGTTAAGCCCCGATACCACTGCGGTGGTACTGGAACCTAGGTCTCCTATCATGTTATCTAAAATCATGACTACTCTCGTGTTACTTGCTATACTTAATTTAAATACTTAAAATTAATGCTTGTTGTATTAATATAGGAATGCATGTACATATTGTGTATGTTTGTGTTATTATGTACTAGGTTTTGGCTCACCCCCTTAGAAAATTCCTTTTTCTTTTTTTCAGATACAGGAGAAACTTATGTACAATGATGATGACCTTAACTTGTGGGATAGGGCATTTACTTTAGAGTTTTGAGATGGCTTATAAAATAGTTTATTTAGTTTAATTTTATTACTTTAGCTAGGTTTTAATTATTTGAAATCGTCGAGATACAAAATATTAAAACTCAAAATGGCATGTGATATTTTAAATATTTGTGGTTTATATATTATATGTGGATTTTAATTGTTCTAAGCCTTAGTGTACTCATAATTCAATATGGGTATGTGGTGGACTGCTCTCGTCCTTTGATTTGGGGCATGATATAGGGATCTTTTGTAATTAATAAATTGGTATCTTGTCTTGTATTTTTTTTCCTGAATTTGTGCATGGAGAAAAGTCCATCTTATATCGAAAGTTATATCTGATAGTTTGCTTATAATTAAAAGGTCACTTTACTTATTACTTACAAAATCTCATGCTCATTTCTTATTTGATGATCAATTTTCTTGTACTAGGTTCTAATTTACGGTTTTTCTCTTTGAAATAATGCAAGTTCCATTTTGAGATATCTTATAATTTGATATCAAAATCCATTTATCTTTCCCATAATAGATTTATACCACCAAAACTATTTCCATATACATTATAAAGACTTTAGTGTTTAAATTGCTCAAACATAATATGCAATATCAAATTAAATTTGATTAATATATAGATGGGTTTAGTTTCAAACAATTTACAAAATATGATATAGATTGGTTAATATTTGATATATATTTTACCAAATATATAAGATATGGGCCGACATAATTGTAAATGGGTCAACTTCCTTCGACAAGATCAAGCCAACCTCTTAGGTGCTTAGGTAAGCTCAAATACCATAAGTTTGCTCACCACCTTGGTTACTTGGCATGGTCAAGAATAAATCTTAGTCACTTTACCACCAATAAACTCAAGACGTACTTTAGTGGCCCATTAAACATCCTTATTGATCATCACACTCCTTCATGTTCTCCATTTTAACTACCCATGATTATTCCTCTATAAATAGTGCACAAGATATCTCCAAGGATTATCTGGTACCCCCACTTTGTTACTATTATTTTTCACATGCTTTCATTCCTTGCTAATTAACTTGATCGTCGAAATGACTATACGTGAAAACCCTTTGTTGCTTTTTGATTAGTGTTTATTTTGCATGGCCAACTTGGATTATGCCCAAATTCAATCAACTCTACCATTAAAACTTTGGCAACAACATACATATGATTTATATTACTTAATATTTGATGATATAGATATATATATATATATATAATTGGAAAATATTGGAACACTAAATAAGACAAAGAGATAATAATATAATATATCTCTATATGAATCTTTTATGGTCTCTCTGCAGATCCAAAAGAAGATATGATAAATTTGGATATTGACATTAATATCCATTATGCCATGACTCAATTTATTAAAATGATAAGACAGAGTAAATGGATGAGGCACTTTGTTATATTTTATCAAATTTTACTTTGGTTGTAACTTTTGTCTCATTATAATTTATTATATTTAAAATTTAAGTAATATATTTTGTGGACTTTAATTTTATATGAAAGTTGGCCGCTTGTTAGTAGATTAGATAATTACGTAATGATTTAGGTTTTATTTGTTTCATCTTTTTTTGGTTGTTTTGACACCTTATTTTTATCGTTTTCAAATAAATGTTTATCAAGAAACGAATATAGATGAAAAATATACATTTTTACCTATAAACAATTCAAATAAATAAAATACAAATGCAAAACAGATACATAAACAACTAAAATACAGATAAAAATTAGATAATCCAAACAAACCCATAATTTTAGATTTGTTTTAATGCTAAATTGGTTCGTCCTAGACATGAAACATGATTATCAAGTTGGTTAAGTTAGGGTTTCAAATTTTTATATACAATTAGTAAATGGATTTTGTTACAATTTGGGTATTAAAGCTAAAATCCATTTGAATTTTGATACAAACATGATCCATTAAACACAAATTACCAACCCTTCTAGGAAACTTGTTTACTTTTATATGTGTCAATTTAAATATGGATTTGTCCTAGTTTAAAGGTTTGTTCCTTTTTTTTCCATAAGTAGAGTGATTGTTTTTTTTTCTTTTCTTTACTTCCTTTAGCTTTTAGTTTGGACAAAATATTAAGACATATTATGTTATCTTATTACTCCACCTTGATACTATATTTTATTTGATCATTCTAATATAGTACGGTCTAACTTTAACCCATAAATGGTTTACAAATGAACTACATAATTCCATATCTCCACTATCTAAAATTCTTATGGTTCAATTCATATCTATTATAGAATTTTTTGTTTGGATCATTAGCTCAATACACCAATATTAAGCTATTGACATTATGATTAGGTCTACTAAAATGATAGAGATGCAATGCTTTAACCCACTCAAACGAAGCCTGTTTGGATCATCGTTTTGGTATCATTTTGGCATCATTTTCAAATTGAATAAATACCGAACCGATATAGATATGAAACTAATAAAACCCATAGTTCCACTCATAAACTGATTAAATCGAATCGATACTAATTAGATACAAATAAAAATCTGATAATTCAAACAGACCCTAAATCTAGTCCTCTTTTTTCAATTAGAAATATATATATATATATAAAAATATATATATTAAATTTTATGTAACTTTATCAATGGATTATTGTCATATATAGCACATCAATCCCCATAGATCTTTATTCCAAAACAGTGGCCCGTACATGCACCCATGCCAGCTTCAACGGTAACGTTTCCCAATAAATTGGCGGTGCGCAAATGTAATGGGAACAACTTGCTAAAGGACGATTTCAACACCATTTGTGCATAAATAAAACTGCATGCGCCTGTCCTTTCTTAGGGACCACATGACACACCACCTACTAGGCTATTAGCCTACCATACATATTGCACGTGCCATTAGGAATTCAACTGGACAGATCATTATAGGATATCTAATTTATGCTAAAAGTTTTATAGAGTTTGACCTTATAAAGTTATGAGATGGGTTTGAAATTTTTTTTTGCAATCCTATAGGATTATAGGTCGGGTTCGAGTCATAGTTATGATCTTATAGGAACGATCCGACCCGACCAGATAAGATTACTAAAAATAAAATACAATTTGATAACATCGAAACTTGAAAATATCTATTTTTTATTATTTATATATATATGATTGTATAATTTATTTTTTTTTGTCCAATTGAGAATGTCATGCTTTTTTATGATTAATAAGAGACAATACTCTTATTTATGTATCTATGTTAGTTCTCAATTAAAGCAAATTATACTATATTGTGTTATAAATGATTGATTGTCATACATAAAAAAATCAATTGTTTAGCTTATTGACATTTTTTTTTGTGTAGTTTTAACGTCAAATGAAAAAAAATTGAAATAAATAAGCAAAATGAAGAATATATATCATGAAAACAAATAGACAAATGATGAATAAAAAGAATGAAAAAGGAAAAAATTGTAAAAAGAAAATTAGATCAACAGGATGAAACAGGTCAGGACCATTATCCTATAGGGGTGGTTTTGGATATTACACGTAAAACCCTATAGGATTGTGGATCGGGTTTGCGTAATCCAATAAGAAACTAGGTCGGGTTTGGGTTTTATATGACCCGTCCTAGTTGCATCCCTACGCACCACTCCATGGACCCTTCTCCTCTTCTTTCCCATCAAAATCATTATTGGATAAACTAAAAGTATCAAATTCAATATTTGAAAAAATTCAATTTAATATCTAAAATTCGAAATATTCAATTTATTATTGAATTTAACTTTTTATAACAGATTTTAGTGCTAAATAGTATTAGGAGAAATAATAAAAATTCATTAATATGTTATATTTGTCAAACCGACAAAGAAAGTAAATAGTATTAAAAAGTCTAGAAAGTTTGATTAAATATTAAATTAACCACTTTAAAATTTGATTATCAAATTGAAATATTTCCTTTAATAAATTTAAATACCAAATTTGACATTTACACTTGAATAAATGATGCTTCTATCTATGTCCAGCCATCTAACCTCCCGTGTGCGTCATTGGTATAGATATTTGCTTAGATTAGTTAAGTAATTTAAAATCAACATGGATCATTGCTGAAAGTGGAAGAACAACTTTCTACTCTTATCAATTTTTCAAAGTATAGAATGTTACATTTGACTCTACTTATTGATAAGGGCGGAAGTATATACAAGCTCGTGCTTTTATAAAGGTCGCATTCGTTATAAGAACAAAATCGTCCAAGTAAAAAGGATAGCCAGCAAATTTTGACTTTTAAGTGAAAATAAAATTATAAGTTGTAGTTTTTATATGGAACTTTTAATATCTAAATGGACAACAGCTGTAAGAATATAAGTTCGAAAGCTATCCCTTTGTTTCTCCCCCTTCAACTTTTGCCATCATTTTGAATGGGACGTTAGCCTGCCTATATGGTTGGATCTTTTTGTTTCAATTTTTCCTTTTTTTTTTTATAGATTTGATATTTTATTTTTATTAATTTCAAAAAATAATGTTAAGAAATAAATATTGATAAAAAATAAATATTTTTACTTATAAACATACTAAATAGATCATATGGATATAAAATATAAATCTAGATAAAATACTGATTAGAATCAAACAATCCAAATAAACCCTTAATTAATTCCCTAATAAAGTTTAAGAAATGAAATTGTATAAGTTTTAGAATGACAAATGAATTTTAATATGTGAATATATGAAAAAATGAAAAGGTATTCATTTCTATTTCTCAAAGCATAATTAAGTTCTTTTAATTGAATTGTTGATCGTCACTTCTAAAAATACTTTTAAATATAGGAAAATGAAAGAATTTATAATCGTAATTTCATTATAGATATAATATTGCACACTAAATATGGTTTAAGAGAATGTTGAAAAACAATAACGATATGTTTAAAATTTGGCAATATTCTGTTATGGAATAAAAATAAAATATTCAATCACTTAAAAAAAAAAAAAGTTACATATATTAACACCCCCCTCCCCGGCCGTTAATATCTTCTTAAACTTAATTTTTTTTATTCAAATTAGTATTATACAAGTGACATGTGATCCAATTGATTAATTAGAACCAAGCTGAAGTTATCAGATCATAATAATGTACTCTTTTTTTTATTTATGATTTTGATCTTAAAAATAGATTGATTCTCCTTAATCTCATTTGGAAATTGGATTAAGTACCATATTACATGGACGGGTTACTGATAATATTAAAAAATGAAAATACCATATTATATAATAAATGGAAATAGCAAAAGTCAATTATGAAAAAATAATATCTTTAGTACTTTTTCTTTCTTTTTTTTTCTCTTTTTTATTCCAAGGATCGGAATGTGAATTGGGCTGAGAAATTATTTCATCTCTTTTTTTTTTTTTTTAACATTTGACTGTAAGGTAGCTACAACATATTTACTTGACATGAATTATTATTTATTCTCTCATCATTTATATAAATTATTATTATGGTATCCATTTGACATAAAATAATAAATAACAATTCATATCATCACACATACAAACTACTATCCAATGATTTATCATCAAATTTTATCTTAAAAATGTCACTTATATAATAAATATTTTAATTTTTATTTTATAATTATTTATTTTATTTTTCATATTAAAAATATTATAATTATTATTATAATAATATTATATTTTTATTAAACCAGAATTCAATTCTTCCATATTCATCATCGAGAAGTGAGGGTGTATTTAAAAGGTGAGTGTCTGCTGTTGCTGTTAATCCTATGAGTCAAAGTCCAAAGTCAGATCAAGCACGTGCTCCTGTCTCGTTCATGCTAAGCAGCCTAGTAAATCGAAAATTCTTTCGGTAAAAGTCTACAATCAAAATATAATATTCAAAAGTTGTTTACATTTTA
Organism: Combretum micranthum; assembly: GCA_024138025.1. Lineage (NCBI taxonomy): Eukaryota > Viridiplantae > Streptophyta > Magnoliopsida > Myrtales > Combretaceae > Combretum > Combretum micranthum. The sequence continues at coordinate 104,894 of JAMXBD010000523.1, forward strand.
AGGGAAAATGAAAACAATAGAAGTTCACTTAATTAATATTTGTGTTAACGAATTGAAGTTTTAATTTCAAAATTAAGAATAAAAATTCCAAAAATTTTGCAGGACTAACCATTGAATGACCATCATACATAATTAAGTGTAGGATAAAGTTATATTATTTTAGATTACCCGATCTATCTCACCCAATAAATACTCTATAGGATATTAATTCATAGAGTTTGGGACAGTTTTGAGGATGAACATAAAACTTGTTAGGAATCACACATATTAAGAGAAAATTTATTAAATTTATTTCAATTATTAAAAGTAAAATTCAAATTAATTTTAGATATATATATATTAGGGATAATAATTTAATAATTGGTATATATATTTTTAAAAATTGTAGTTTAATATAAGAAATAGTGTATGCATTTTTAAATTTTTAGAGCATTTATTTTTAATAATATTTTATTTAATTAATCATGATGACTTATTATGGAGAATAAATTTCGAAGGATTTATTCCATACACCAAGATTAATAGAAGTAAATTTTTTCATAAGTAAATAAGAAGAAAATTATGGGTATATATGTTGTAATATATAAATAAATATTTTATATTGAAGGGCAAAGATGTCATTTGATATAAAATAAGAGGGTTTTATAGTCAACCATAATGTTTAAATTAATTACTTTTGTCGGTTATCAGATACGTGAGAGAAGACGAAGAGACGAAGGGGAAATCAAATGGGCACAAGGTTAAGCTGGCCAAACACAATCGGCCTAATTTTCTATACCGTCGGCATACATATTGAAAACTGCCAGCGCATGTAAAGTGAAGGAAATGAAAAGCCACGATTTTTATTATATATTTCTTCTTTGTTCTCTATTCCAACATAACCCTAAACCTAGCAGACATCCTCTGACGTATTCATAGCCGTCAAGATGATTCGGTAATCTAAACTAAGTAATCAAATCATTTTTTCCTTTAGGCTTCATAGATCTATCAAGTTTTTAGAGTTTTTATATTGTTTTGAAGGATAATTGGAGAAACATTTTATTTTTCTCGGAGAATCTGAAGATTTGGTGTTTGAGGAAAGTTGAGGATCAAATCCAAGTAATTTGATAACCATTCTTTCTTTAAGATCTACAAATCTATAGTATCCTCAGAATTTTTTTGTTGTTTTTTAAGGAAGATTGGAGAAAACCCTGATTATCTTGGAGATCTGGATTTGGTGTTAAAAAGGATTCTATAGTCCAAATCAGGTGATCAGATCCTTATTTTCTTCTATAGGATTTTACATGTATATTAGTTTCTTAGAGAATTATTTATGGTTTTGAAGAAACTTTTGGAAGAGGAACCCTAATTGAGTTGGATATGATTTTTGGTGATCAAGGAGAATTGAGAGTCAATTATAGGTAAGTTTATATGTTCTGAACCTTTATGATAAAAAGGAATGATTTTTATTGGTTTTGGTTTAATTTGTATTGAATGGATTCTAGGGTTTGGAGTAATTGTGGAGGAAAAATTTGATCTTTTGAAAATTTTGTGATTCCATAAACAATGAAAATGGGTGAGATTGATTCTTTCAACCCTTTAGGTGATCTAAAAATATAATCTTTTGTTAAAGTTTTTGTATTGGTTGTTAGGAATCAAAGTTGCTGGAGATTTGGAAAAAAAAATCCTAAATTGTGGTGTTTGAGGATTTTGTGGCTTTACAATTTATAGAAGAAAGGTGTTTTGGTGAATTAGGGTTCTGTTCCTAAAGTGAAATCAGGTACGACCATTCCTTATTTGTTGTATATGCTTGTAGCTTTAGATTTGTTTGTTGTATGTGATGTAGGATCAAAATTCTAAATTGACTTAATTCTATACGACAATAAGAAATTATGTTTGCTGCTTGTGTTTAGCTTTTGGTTAGTAAAGACTACGCAAAGTGTGATACTAACGAGGCACCCTGATGATCTATGTGTGAGGTTGTCCCGAGTGGACTCGTGCATAGAAATGATTCCGGTAGATTAGGTTTTGGCAGAGGCCGCGGTGTGTAGATGATTCTCCAACACCAATATATATATATATATATATATAATTACCTATTTTCAAAAGTTGGTTGATTTTCAAGGGTCTGAGTTACTCTAAGTTTGGAACTAGGGATTCATAGTTATAATTGTGTTGTTTGACTAGCTTAATTAAGATAATAATCTAATTGGTTGCATTAGAATAAGTTGCATTTGATATATATGTTGCATGTGCATGTGCATATGCATATGCATTTGTTTTGTGATTGGCGTACTTGGCATTTTCGCTTATTCCATTCATTTTTCAGGAACAGGAGAAGATAAGATAATTTATGATCATATTGGATATGACATCTTTATATATCATGGGATGGCAATAGTGAACTTGACTTTCCTGCTAAGGATCAATAGAGGTTGATTTTGGATAACAATTTAATAATCTATGAATTTAATTTGAAACTATTATTAGTTTGAAAGATTTTATTTACTTTATGAGTTCAAGGTTTCTTTATAGATCTTTTCAGTTAAGTTATAAGTCAGGATGATATTGGTTTTGATTTGTACTAATAAGTTAATTCAAGAGTATTATTTATACGACGAATTGTTTAATAGGAACCCTTGTGAGTATTGGAATTATATTTTTGATATAATATGTGGATTAATATTTCATAGCCGTAGCGTGATCTTTAAAAAAAAAGGACACGTGGCGGGTTGTAATGTCCTTATTTTAGGATGCTACATATGTTATGAGAAGAAGATTTTTTGTAGATAATTTTTAATGTAAAATAATTATGGTTGAAAGATTATTTGATTTGTTGGGTTTGGGTTTGGTTTTAGATATCTTGTAGGGTTTATCAAATGGGTTTTAGATTCATAAACAAAAACCCTATAGATTCGGGAGGGGTTCTAAAAACGCTATTGGGTACTGGATTTTATAAAAATCATTTGGTTACATTCCTAATCATCGTTATTTTCCAAAGATACAGACATGATAAAAAGGTAAAAAAGTATAAGAAAATTAAAATTGCAAAAATGCAATGGACATAAATCAATTTACAGCTACGCACCCACAGCAACTATTAACTACCTTTTTAATCCACTACAATCGGGATGAACACATAGAAGTACTTGTATTTATAATTTTCAATAACCTAGTGTCTAATATATATATTTTTTAAATTTATTGCTTATAGTGAAAATTTAAACGTCAATATTACTGACATCGTTCCTGCCCTTAATCCATCGATGCTATGTGCTTCCTGGTCTTTTTCTATTTTATATTTAACTAGGTCTAGTTTGCTTTTCTTTAATAATAATAATAATAATATCACCCCCTACCATAAGATGCGCCATCCCTTGCCACCATCATGGCACTATGTCCACCACCATCACTGTGCCACGATCACGATGAGAGATGTTATCATGCAAGAATCCAATTGATTGAGGATGTTTTTGTTCTGAGGAATTCTTTGTCCTTTCGAATAACTTGATAATTTGCACAAGTACACAAATTCTACCTTTTACAGAACAAAAAATTCTATCACAGAATATCATATTCTTTTTAGATCTGATTGATTTTGTAAAGAAAAGTGTAAACCCTTGTCACCAGTAGAATAATATAAAGGATAAAAGGATCAGAATATATTTCTTTATACTCCCTTCCAAGTTCAAATCATTTGTGCCTATAGAATAACTTAAAAGAAAAAAGGATCATAATAGATTTATTTACCTCGTTTCAAGTTGAATTCATATATGGAGTTACAATTGGAGAATTTTATCACGTGGTCAACTCAACGGTATAATCAATTTTCTGACTATTAATATAACTGTAATATTCAATATATTAATTATTTTAGTAATGACATCATGTTATTCTTTTTTTTTTTTATGAATTTAAGCTATTAAATAACTAATAAAGCACATGCTATGGATAAATACAACACCTCAAAATTATTGTTACAATTAAAACTATAGAAATAGCAAATACTGTGTATCAATCTCTAGTGATTGGAGTGATCATCATCTGTTACATTCATCTTTCACCATCGTTCATAGATTACATTCATCCCCATTATCATTTATTGTAAAATTATCACCAGAAACTACAAACAGTTTGGTTAGTAGGGATGGCATTGGTATATGTGATTCTGATTTTTTCCAACACATCCAAACAAAGATGACAACCAACAAACTTCATGAGTCTTTTTCCTAAAGCCTATTTTAAAATACTTTCATTTTCTTTGGTTAGTAGGGATGGAATTGGTATGTGATTATTAATACGAACTATTTTTTTGTTTGATTTATATAATTATTTATTGTAAATAATATCTATTTCATGTAAGATAGAATTAATAAAGAATCCTACTTCTTTTCTTCACAAAAAAATTATTATTCTTAACGAAAATATTTTTTTAAAAAATCTCTAATTATAAAATAAAAAATTATTATTTCTTTCAACTTTATTCATTATAATAAACCAACCTATCATATCATATTATATTTTTACACGTCTGTTGTTGACTCTTCCATCTTTACTGTCATCCATGAGCGTAAAGATAAAGCTTATGCTCCATCAATTTCGGTTAGTCATGCCGTATATCATTTGCCTATGCGCCTGTGCTTTCACTTTCTAGAGCACTTTGACCAAATAAATAGAAATCACGAGGCAGCTTGTACCTAAAACCCTCAAATTGTGTTCCCCGGCAGCCGCCCTTTTGAATTTTATATATCGCTTCCGTCTTTCACATTTAGTTACCACCCTAAGCCAGTGCCATTCCTTTTTTTATTTATTTTTTTTTTTTTTGCGGCGCATGTCAATGATCCAACCAATATGTTCATTTCTCATTCTTGCTTGTAAAATAATAAGGAAAAAAGTTGAAGATAGCTGCCGTTTGATTCTATCCTAATATTCTCAAAGCGGAAAATAATAGAAATAGATGATGAACGTTGTTGAAATAGTATAAAAATGGATGAAATATTACATTCAAATAAAAGATGTCAAGTCATTAAGACCGCTCGATATTAGGGTATAGCCTTACTTTAATCAAGCAAATGCACCACCTTACATTAAATTTATTTTTTATTTGAACCACTAAAAAGTTTTAATTTCTATTAGAACAACTAAAAATTGTATGCTCAATTTAAACTTTGATCATAAACATTTATCTTATCAGATGTAATTTTTGCCTAATCTCAACATATCTTAAGTAGCCTTAGCTTTTAGTAGTATATTAGTGGTAGAAGACAATGGTAAATACTAAATACCGATTTTAGTGATATTGGTAAATGACTATGTAGAAAACCAAATGAATTATCTGTTTGTTTCATCATCTTTTAGTTGTTTGAATTTATCTTTTTATATTTTTTAAATAGATTATTTATTAAAACAGATACTGATGAAAAAAATATTTTTACTCATAAACCATACCAGATACTAATATGAAACAGATTGATACAAATACCAATAAAAAATAGACTATCCAAACATATCCAAAATAATTATTTCTTCTTAAAAACTAAGAACCGTTTCCTTATTTTTCGTAGTCGTTTTTATCATATAGCTAGCCACTACTATATCACAGTTGTCGATTTCATCTTACACTATAACACAAAAACATTAAGCAAAATACACAAATAAAAGAAAAAATAAAAATAATAAATAATGGACTAATTATCCATCAAATAATGACTCCATAGGTTTTTATAAACTTATTAATCCTTAACGTAATAATGAAAAAGATAGAAAAAAGGAGCTAAAAATGAACTTTCTTGAACAAGCAAAAAAATTTTGAAAGTTTGAACACAATAAAAATGGGCAAATTTGACCTAAAAATGCACCAAATGATGTGGCGGTTTGCACCATGCTAGATCTGCTGAAATCGGTGTGTTTTCATATAACATGAGTTTGATAACTTCATACATAAAAAAAAAAAAAATTTACTACCGTTCAAAATCTATCTCCCAAATCTAATAATTAGGTCCATTTGAATTTGTTTGTAATTCACAGGATCTATAAATTATATACCCATCTTGTCCCATCACTATTAACAATTTATTATTAATCACATTTTCAAAATGGCTAGATAATATCTGAAAATATTTAAAACTCTGAATACAACAAATCAAACGTTTTATATAAAATAATTGTTATATTCCTTTCTTGACTTGTACTAAGTTTTTTCATTAAAATTGATCTATCTAAAAGATAATATTATGATAGAGACATGGCACGTTAGTATTGACTAGTTAATGCCTGCCGTTGATGGCGATCAACATAGACGTCTAAGATATTGATGAACCTTCAACTAATAAGAACAATGCACCCTAAATATTTTATCGATTTGTTTTCAAGAACCATGTTCTTAACAATTAAAGAGTTTTTTTTTTCTTTTTTAACTTATAATATGGAGAATTATGTGTAAATCAAGCTTGTGTTCCTAAACTAGTAAATTATATTAGCGGAGATACAACTGGAACTGATCTAAACTTCCAATGGACTAGTTATTTGGGTACGTGACTGAATCTGAACAATTACACCGGAATAATAGGTTCCAAATAGTGCAAAATCAGAATAGGCTCATCCGGTTCCAACCTTTACCAATAGCCCAAGTATTGATATCCAGCATTCTTTTGGACACTTTGAGCCCGCCCATATTCACTAGGTTTTGTTATAAAGTTGTGGGCCTATTATACCACTTCTAAAGGCCAAACATATATTTGGATATAGCTTAATGCAATCCAATCTCCCTCTAGATTTCCACTAGTTTCTCTAGTGACCTTGTTCTAATGATCAGGTTGAAGATATAATCAGAAATTTTAACTTTATTAGGTTTTCCCTCATCATCAGTTAGATATAACCAAGACCCTATTAAGATTGCCCATTACTCCTCCAATTCTTCTTCATTTCATCCTAGTATGGAAAACCATTGAAGTACATCACTCGTCCTTACCCTGTAAAGTATAGGATACGTGAAGCATGGACATATTGTGCATCAAATAATCCCACTTTTACAAGTCTAAAAATGGGACTTCATAATACTTATAGCTTTTAAAAGTATATTATAAGCCCAAACTATCAATAAAAACAATAACTTAAAAAAAATTATTATTAAAAATAACAACAATTTTTTAATTTTAGCAATGATTAGATAGGTATGTATCGAATACAAGTAGGGGATAGCAATGTATAAATGTGGAAGGTAAAAGCATGGATTGAATCTTTGTCAATTAAGAATCTCGTGTTTGACAGTCATGACTTCAGGTTCGGAATCTTTATCAATTAAGAAACTATAAAAGAATATATAAATAAATGAATATATATAGCTAGATATTCTTAAATATTAATGGAAAAAATCTCCTTTACTGTGCACCAAAAACGTTTTGTTGATTCTTGATGATACACAGATAATGTCCCCTAATTCGCAAGCAACGGGCCCAACCAATGTTAGCCATTAGCATTTTGATCCTTTATCAAATCCATCCTCTCTACCGAAGGCAGGCTACAGCTATGAGAGCCCATTTTTTCTCATGATAGACCCATTAGCAATTAGCATTGAATTTTAATTTCAAGGCTAGACATGACATGGAGATTTATGCCCTAAGGTACAGACCTACAGTACAGATAAAGCAAAACTACAAAAGCAACACGTTAAGTGGATATATTGAGATTGTTAAAATGTAGAAGGAAAATCTTTTATATTATAATATACTTTTTTTTATGTAAAATATAAATATGTAACCTTTCTTTGCAAAGGGTAAAAATATTTTTGTAAGGTTTTTAACTTATTAGTATTGAAACAATCAAGAAATGCCCCCACCCTCAAATTGTTTCATCAATTTTCCTTTCTCAGATATACTTTGACAGGTTATCAATCATTGAGATTACCAAAATTTAAAAAAATTAGTCATAATTATTTTAAGAGATAATTAAAAAATTTAAATAATCTCAATTATTGATTTGGATCATAAAACTATAATGATATCCACTAAATTATTAAAGTTCACTTCAATCTGCTATTATTATCTACTACATCATTTATTTTTCTTCAGTTTATTATGGATGGAACTATGTTTAAGAAAGTAATAAATAGATTTTTAAATTTAAAAAAATAAGTATAATCAAATGCATGCAAATTAGTTTCATATTTTATTAACTTTCTAAACACATAGGATATGTACACGAAAAAATGAAACTACCAAGAGGTGTAACTTTATTATTTAACAAAATTTTAATAAAAGATGCATCCAATTTTATATTGTATGGCTTCTTGGTGTTTCCAAGATCTAAATATAAAATATGGACAAAATACAAGAGTGGAATGTATAATTCCAACATGATACAGCTAGATATCAAAAAGCTGTACAATCATATGGCGCATTAATTAGGCTTGGAGTGCCTTATAATGTGGTGCCGCCAGATGAACCCAACTCAATTTCTAAATTTCTGTCACAATAATACCCCGACAAAACACATAATTTAGTTTTTTTGCCCCCCTTTTAGTTCCAACAATTTTACAAGGACGTGGTACTCCAAGATTTTCTTGAATGTATTTCTTTTGGGTATAATTTGAAACATGTAATAAGAATTGTGAATAGGTTCATAATCATAAGTCATGCGGTATATGGTGAAGCTATGCGATCCTTCTTAATTTAGAATTATAGAAAATTAAATCTCTTTATAGAAAATAAAATATCGATGATTAAATGAGATGAGTATATATAAAGTATTTGTTATGAGTGAAAATACTTAAACTTAAGTGAAATATGTCAAAATCTTTCATTTACTCCTGCATGAACCCCATGAGGAAAATTTCTGGAAATTAGCAAAAGGGAAATGCGCACTATATGTGAATTTAAATTTCCTATCCATGTGAATTGGCATTGTACCATTTTCCTCTTGCATGTGAAATTGCCAAATGGAAGGAGTCTAAATAGGTACATTGAAACTATAAATCATGAACAATTATTATAGTTATTAATTTATGATAGCAATTCTATTTTAATCAGTATCTAATATAATAAATCTTTTTGCTATTGCAAATATAACCCGTACATACTAATAGAAAAACTCAATTTTAGATTTAACAAATTTATTTCTAAATATAAATTCTTATCATAAAAATATCGTTGCTGATTTTATTTATAGACATCAAACTTATTTTATAAATTTTTAATTATAAAATTTTTATCTCTAAAAATCATTTTTTATAGTAAATATCGTTTAAAATTAACAAAATAAAAGGCCACCAAAAGGCATGTCACATCCTCCAGTGTGGAAGAGAGTAAATTTTTTAAAACCTTTCTTATTCATTTCCATATTAATTTTATTCGTGTGGATTTGTATTAGATACTTTCTTGTTTTTGGTTGCTTCATTTGATAACTAATTAGGTATTCTTGGTTGTGATATGTTGCACATCAAATCCTCTTAGAATACTCAAGTACATTAATATATATTTATAAATGTTTTTTTTTTCTATAAAAGTATATAACCTGCAGTTTATTAAAGTTATAAATATGCTTGATTTATAATTATGTGTGTACATGATAATTTATGTGGAAATAGCGTTGATCTTTGTTTCATCAAGAAAATTTTAAAATTCTGCTTTGTTAGCAACTTTTGTATGCATGCGACTTTTCAATACTATGCATACACATTGTCATTTTAGAATTGTGGTTTTACTTAATTTTGTTGTGTCTATGATAATGAGGTCCCATAGAATAAGCTAAAATATCAATATTCACCTTTTAAAAGTTTTTACTTTAAAAAGTTATTCACTATTAATTCTTTTTGACCAAACAAAAGGTATTTAATTACTCACGGATAAACAAAGATAGTTGCAAACACACCTTTGGTTGGGTTTGGATAAATTCTAAAGTTCCTCTAGTGTAACTTTACTTTTTCTTTTTTAAAATATGTAAATAAGCTCCAAATGTTATCGAAACCCTAGAATAGTTGTTGAAAATGTGTTTTGTCATGTTGGTAACTGTTTGAAATATATATATATTTATAAGTTATACAAAAAAGATGAGATCATAATTTAGAAGTTTAAAAGATTTATCCGAACTAGAGGTCACCATGGGGCGGTTCCGAACCGCGAACCGTCTCGAACCGTCACCGGCGGTTCCTGACCCGGGAACCGCCCCGTGGGTGACGGTTCCGAACCGTTCAAGGACCCGCCGGAACCGGCGGGTCTAAACGGTTCGGCGTGGTGGAACCGGCGGTTCAACCAGGTCCGGAACCGGCAGTTCCAACCCGTCAGAAAAAAAAAAAAAAGCTTAGAACGAAACAGGAAAAGGAAAAGTAAAAATGGGCATGCGGGGGCTGAATTTGGGACATAGGGGGGGATGCAGGGGCGTAAGGGGGGTAGGGGGTAGGGGAGGGGGGGGGTGGGGGGTGGTAGGTTGGTAGAGGCCGGAGGCAAAAAAACAAAACGTAACTAAAAAACAAAATATGACAAAAGAAAGAAAAAAAAACAAAACATAACGAAACGCGAAAAAAAAAAAACGGTTTGTAGAACCGGAACGCCAGAACCGGCTGTTCCTTGGAACCGTGAACCGCCCGGCTCTGGCGGTTCCGGTTCGGGTCCGGAACCGACCCGAACCGTGCCGATGTCTAATCCGAACCCATAGATAGTTTATATGGGTATATCTATTAATAAAAAGAATATAAAAAGAGAGACCTTGGACTGTGAGAATGTGGAAATAGAGCTATGCAAATGTGTTATGCGAGCCAACTCGTCCCATCCCGTTTCAACTCTCGGGTTATGCGAGCTAGTCTGCATTGCTTTGCAAGTCGTAATTTTTAGCCCAACCAGCTCCGCCCGGGTTGGTGGGTTATGCAGGCTAGCTCGCGAACTCATTAATATAATTTTTTTATTGAAAAAATTTATAAGTATTTCTTTTTATCTCACTAATTACTTATATACTAATCCTAGATGACAATCGTGTATGAATCCATTCCTTTTTTTTTTTTTTTGCGTGACAATGCAAAATATATCATGAAAATTATCAATTGATATTGAGTTGCTTATTTTAAATAGAATCATCTTAAGATCTAATATATATAAAAGAAAAAGTATTGATAAAATGACCAAAGACATAATAAACATAATAGTTGAAAGTTTAAAATATAACGCCCATAAAAATTACATAATTAATATTTAACAACTAGATAATAGAAAAGTGAAATGAAGAAAATAAAGAGGATAATGTAACAGGATATTTTCATAGGATTTATATTTCTTTTTCTTTTTTTTATGTTTTTTAAGTGTGAGTTCGTAGACCAATCTGACCAGCAACGGGTTGGCTTGCTTCAACCTGCGGGTTATGCGGCGTAGGACATTTTAATCCACCTATTAAACGAGCTAAAATTTTTAATCCAATCCGATCTTTTTTGTGAGTTATGCGGGCTACTTCACGTAATCTGTCTCGTATGCATAGCTAAGAAATTAGGCTTTGAGTTGAGCAGTGAGAGCTCTTATCAAAAGTGCTAAGGTGAGGTGTACAAGAGAATCTCGATAGAATGTGGAATTTTGAGTTTTACTTGATGGGAAAAAAGTTGGTTCAAAAGATAAATTCAAGTCAGTGAAGATTCCTTTGGGCATCTACGCATCTTCCTTTGTCTGGAATGCCTTTTTTACACCTCAGCTGCACATGCTTTGGCCTTTTTGGACCAAAAATCTTTAGGTAATGCCATGATTTGTGGGTTACACGCAATACCACATTTCTTTTCACTACTTTATTGCTAGGATGGCACGTCCATAACAAAAGGTAAAATCCCGTTTTTTAAGGCAAAACAACAACGACAAAATTTTAAAAAAAAAAAAAACATATGTATATATATCTCAACTATATTGGAAAAAGCTATACTATAACCGCCCATCTTTCAGAACCATCTGCTTTCTAATTTGTATTATCTTTGACGGCCACTTTAGGTTTAAAGGAACTAATGACTCTTCGGTCATGCTAATTTCTGTTCATAGAATCCAATTCGGTGGATTTCAATTAACTTTTTTTCCCTTTTTGTTTTTTTTTTTTTCATTTGACTATAAACCAGAAAAATAAAAATTTAAACCTGATTCATCATATTGGAAAATTGGTGTCCATCACACATAAACCTTTGACAGCCATTTGTTGTTTGTTAATCGATAAATAAATATACATAGAAAAGAACATGGAGGCAAGACAGAGAGGGAGAAGATGGAAGAATGATAATTTTGTTAAAAATGTAAGGTAGGGTTTTTATATGAAATGGGATTCTTGACTTAATTTCATTGTTAGGGGAAAAAAAAAAAAAGCGAATTCTAATTCTTCAATAAAATCAAAAACCCAATATTTCAAAGTTCTTTGTTCAGAGGAAAAATCTAACTCCTATTTTAGGTTTATTTCTAATAAACCAATTGTGTGGGCTTGCATGTGTGGATTACATAAATTGTGTAATAAGACTATCATAATATATAAAGTCCAAATAAAGTAATATAATAAAGTTATGGACTTTAAATGCATCATATATATATATATATATTATATATATTTAGTATGAAATATTATGTATAGAATTGGATAGTTACTTTTTTTATGGGTAGAATAAAAAATAATATATATAGATATATATATAAATATATGGTCATAATCCCCAAGTGATACGTATCGTATTACTGTTCTAACATTCATCATCAGAGAGAATAGAGAGAGATAAAGGAAATCTTCAAAAGCCTACCTATTGACTTAGAAGACCAAACCATCAAAACCAAAGGATTTTATGCGTTTTTCACATCATGTATTCAAGTATGCTTCATTATTCAGTTTAGGGATTTAATAATTAATCCCAACACTACATACTTTTGATATTATATGTGTGTGTGTGTGTGTGTGTATGGAGGCAAAATATCAAAATGCAACAATCCCTGAACACTTAAATAAACATGGCATTCTATACTTGAATTATCAGTAGATTTCTAGCCAAGTTAATCAATGATATTCTTTTGAAGTACCACTAGCAATGTTATTTAGTACTCTTATATTTTTGTAGCCTCCTCTCTTAGATTTAACCCTAGAGATGGTGACTTTGTGGAAAACATTGGAAAGCTTATGATGTGAAAGCTTCATGTTCATATTGATTTAAATGTTTTTGGGCATAAGAGTTAATATGGAATCAATTGTACATGAGTGAGGTGCAAGTTGTAGAAATACTTTTTTTTTTGCTTTATGGTTCATGCTATTTTGCTCTTTCTATTCACATGAAAAGGCTTAAAAGAAAACTTTAGCATACTATATCGAAAGTTGTTAGCCAAATTATATTTATTAGGGCTCTTACTAATTCATGAATCATCTTCCCAAATCAGTTTACTTAATTTTCTTCCTCCAATTTTTTTGTGGTTACAACAATGTGGCCACTAAGGAGTAAGGCTCAATACCGTATAGGGACTCGAACCCGGTATCTTAAGAATGAAAACCAGGCCTCTATGCTTTATGATTGTTGACTTTCTTCCTATATTTTATCATTATACTTTATTTGATTGATTTGTATATTCCAATAAGTTATTTGGAAACAATGAAAAGAATGGAAAATAAAAGGTGTCATTAGTGGTAATCACAAGCATCAAGAATTCCTTCCATGTACGTATAACTTTCAACAATCCATCATGAGTGGCCAATCAAAATTCCAATGTCACACTATTGAGGAAGCTTTTCTCATGTGTGTACATACACAAAACATTAGAAAAGATCTTCATTTGAGTGATTTGGACTACAAAGAGGTGCTTTAGGGACTTAAAAGCTCCTGAATAAGTTATTATATATAGATATCCATTAATAGCAATATTCAAATATTTCGTTAGATGTCTACATCCTTGTAGTTGGTAAAGAATCATTAAATCAATGTTTTGGTGATATTTTAGAGGAGCATTAAATATCTTATAATATTATATCAAAAGCTAAATTTTGATTATAAATATAATTGCTTTCTAAAAATGTTCCAAATATACTTATGATGATAATAATTAATTCAATTGAATGCAACAAGAGTTCATTTTTAAGGTTATGACTTGTTTGAAAATATCCTTAAACCTTAAACTAGTATGGTTATGTTGTTTTCGAAGAATGCATACTACGGAGAACTGGGGCCACATAATTATTCTAGAGATTCAAAGCCCATTTAAAATAATGGTTTCATATGGTCATGAGCTAATATTATATAAATATGTAATTCGTTCTTCACCACCAAACCCTGCCCATGGGGGAATACATGAAATAAAAAGTGGATAAACTAATTATCGTACTTTTACAAAAGCAATATATGGAAAACATAGTCCCTTAGCCCATAAATGCTGTCGGCTAACTTTTCTATTGGGCTAAGTAACTTCTTTGTTTGCCAACTATATCAAAACCAACACAGAATCACAACAACAATGAAGGAAAAGGTTGCTTTTGCTTGTACACACACCTTTGTCAAAAGTTTCTTCTTAATATTAGTCATCAATATTGTTTTTTGACTTTGAAAAATTTTATCAATGTTATAAAAAAAAATTAACATTTTACAATATGGATCAAATAAGAGATCAATATTTTAAATATATATTAAAAAAAAGAGAGATAAACTTTTTAAATAGGTGGATCTATGTTTTTTAACTACTAAAAATGATGATGTCTTATTTGAATTTAAGTTCAATTATTGATATCTTTTGATATAATTTACTTTTTGACATATGAACCATTTTTTCCAATTTTTAAGTGTCATTATCTAATAAAGAAGTTAACTAAAAATGATACCACACATGATATAATTGATAAAAAGAAACAGAAACTTCGGTTAGTGAGGTTATTTATAATTACTTATAATATTTATCTCAGCATTTTTTGAGAAAGAATTCTTATTTGATCTTGTCTATAACTTCGGGTATTTTACATGATATCACATCATTAGGAAAGTTTTTCTTTTCTGAAGAGATCTAGTCACATAAATTGGACCAACCCACGCCCAGCAGATGCAATGAAATCAGCCAGCGTGCGAGTATGAAATGCCAACTGCCAAGTCATCACTAAATTATGACCGTTCATATTGATGGCCCTTTACATAAATATATTATAAAAATGAATCAGAAAGATTCTGGTGTCACAAAAAGACAACCTTAAATTAACTTTAGGCGTTGCTTTTTTAGTTTTTCAAAAACCTTGGATGGGAAGAATGAAGATGCCCAAAAAAGGAATGAAGAAAAAAAAAAGAAAAGAAAAGAAAAACCCTTGGATGAGAATGCCTTTCATTTTCTTAATTTAAGGGCTCTGTGTGTTCGTGTACACTAAGATTTCCTAATACCATGTTCTACATTTGTTCTTAAAACTGATTACATGATTCATGACAAAATAACAGGAAATTATAAAATTTAGTATCTAAATTATGCACGTAAATTCAATTTGATTCATGAATTTTATATAGTTAATTTAATATCTAATCAAACTTTTGATGTTATCTTTACTACCATATTAATATCATTTATTCCTTTTTTTTTTACGTGTGTTAGGCGATGTTTGGAGAACTATTAAAATTTCGATGATAAATTGTCTTTTCACGTCATCAACAAAAAAAACATTATTAAAGAGATAGTAAGATGACTATAAAAAAATATAACATATTAAATTAATCAGATTAATATTTAAGTACCAAATTAAATTATTAGGTATATTTGATGTGTTGAATGCATAATTGTTCTTTTCTCCACTAAACATGTTCTCTCAAAGTATTTGTTTACATTCTTCTTCCATTATACTAGACAAGACTTTGAAGTTCTAAAACCTTATTCTATATGTGCGAATACCTAAAATTTAGGATGGGAATCTATCCATCACTTCTTATAGCCATTGTATGGACTGCATAATTATATTGTAAAATATAGTTGCAAACAGTTTCATCAAATTAAAAAAAAAAACTTAATTCTATAATTAGTCATGTCTGATATCTACAACTTCTCTAAATAACAAATCCTACTTCTCCTTAAAATTGGTTAAAAAAATTACAACTCATTCACTTCACCTTATGCAGTAAGGAGAGAATTAAATTCTAATTTAATAGGAATATAATAAAGTTGCAATATCTATTATAATATTTACTTGTTATAAAAAATAAAATAAAAAATTACTAGAGTAAAAATAAAATATTTATAATATTCCTTATCTTTATTACTAAGAGATAATTATATTAATCATAGAGAATGAATAGCTATTCCCTAAAATGAATGAGCTATAATTAATCTAATACTCACTAGCCATCTTTACAAGATCTATTGCTTATTGTATGTCATGTGAGCTATAAAGTGGGCAAACTTCTTGGTCATCAAAGAAGTCCATGTACATGCAATAGGTCATTTAAGGGTATGTTTGTTTCATCATATTTTGGTTATGTTGATGTCATGTTTTTATCGTTTTCAAATTGATGTTCATCAAAAAACAAATACCGACGAAAAACTGATAATTTTACTTATAAACTGACCAAATAGATACGATATAAATATGATATTTATATAATACAGACAAATTACAATTGCAGATCATATATAAATACTATATGAATAAAAATCAAACAATCTAAACAGATTCACTTGTTAGATATTTATATGATAATAATATAAGATACCATAAAAATGATACTCTATAAGTTATAAAGTTTTTAGTGGCTTTAGAGTGAGTAAACTCGTGCACAACTTTATTATATATTGAGATTGTAAATTTTGGAATTACAATGTGCGTACACGCCAAATATCAAAAACACTCAATCCAAATATTCTCTAATATAATTATTCAGTCGTTATCATTTGCTTTTTCTTTTTTTAATTTGATTTCTTAATAGTTTTATTATTTTTTTTCCACTTAAGCCCTTATGTTTTAAAACATTTTTTAAAAAATAGAACTTCCTCAAGCTGGTTAAGTTTTATGTCTATTCTTGATACTTACGAACTTCTTGGTTCATAATGAAATCATTTAATATAATAACATCAAATACACTTAGTTACCTAGTATAATAAAAAATAATAAAGATAACAAGAATCAAAAGGGTGGAAAAAACAGAGTTATAAAATTTTTGCAAAACCAATAATAACCATGGCTGGCCATTATTCCAACGCAAGTAAAGGATGAACCACAAAGTTAATGAAATCGACAAGAATCTTAACTTGTATAAGAATATTTAAGATTTAAATTTTAAATTGACAAGCAAAGGTTTAAGGTTTAAACAGAAAATATAAGAATATTTAAGATTTAAATAGAAAAATAAATATTTGTTGGGACTAAATATTTTTCTTTTCAATTTTTTTTTTTTTTTTTGTCTCTGTGATTTTTTATATATTAGCTATCAATCATTTTACATTATATATCATATTCCTTTTCCGGCGATTATAATGAGAAATGGGAGATTTACCTATTATATTAATTATGAAAGTTACCTAACATATAAAATGTATTGTGAATATGAGAAGGATTTAAGAAAGCTTTAAGTAAAAGATTACTTCATGGTAACATTTGAAATTCTATCGTTTATCCCAAATACTTTGGTCTATTTCTAGATTTTGCCACATTAAAAAAACTATTATTACCATTAGTCATTTCATCACCATTCAAAAACTTAATGATTCTTTTCATTCTTTTGGCGTCCCAGTCAAAGGTGAAAAGCTCATACATGAACCTGAAGGGTCAAAAAGGTGAGAAAAAGAAGTTTGGTGAGATGACCAGAAGTTCCAAAATGAAAAGGACCCCCCCTAGGTTATTGTAATCCTTCTGATTGGTTATCAATGTATGTACGTAGTAATTTTTCACTTTTGGCTTGCCATTATTAGCCACTAAATTGGAAAGAGGAAAGCGATGCTTGTCATGAGATGACACGATTAACTACTATTTCTTTCACAAAATTATTGTTACTAATACTATTACAACTACCAAACAGTAAAAGGGCGATTGATTACTGCTACGTATATGTTCCCTTTCCCTCAATGTAGCATTATGTGTGTCGTATATTTTTATTTTTCTCATTTTGCAGCCATTAGATCAAAACTAATAAAACGCTAATTGAATACTGCATGTGCCGTTTTTTTATGTGTTGGTGTTAGCCATCGGCATGGAGCGGTTTTGAACCGCGAACTATCTAGTCGGGGACGGTTATGAATTATCGAAGAATCCATCGAAAGCAACAGGTTTTAGCGGTTTGTCCATGCGGAATCGACAGTTCCACCGATTTCGAACCACCAAAAAAAAAAAAAAAAAACACCAAATGCACACATAGAACACAGAAACATTATTGAATAATTAAATTATCTTATAATTTACGGAATACAATTTATATTATTTTTTGTTTTGCATTTAATTATCATTTTTCTTATATATTTAGTGAAACCATGCAATTAATATGGCATGCTACGTTTTATATTTTATCAGTTAATAAAATGTGATAATGAATTAATATGGAGAAAAAGTTTCATTTTTTTATGATGCAATATTTTTCCTTCAACAATAATATAATCAATCTTCTGTGAATTATCCTTGGAAACAATATTTTGATGAAATATATTATGCTCTCCTACTATGAGATGTAGAACATCTTTTTGTTTTTCCTAACAATCTTATGTAGTATAATTTGGGAAAAGGGTGAATTAGATATGCTATGGTTGGTAGGCTCTAGTAAAAGAAAAAAAAAACTGTTTCACGATTTACGTAGAACCGGAACCAGAACCTTCAGAATCGATGGTTCTGTGGAACCGTAAACCATCCCAGCTATGCCGGTTCCGGTTCGGGTTCGGGAACCAACCCGAACCGTGCCGATGTCTAGTTGGAGTTGTATAAAATATAACTTTTAAAACATAACTCGAAGTGGAAGTTTTTGAAAATTTATAAAATTAATTGGTCCTATCCAATTTCGATTAGCAACTGCCAACAGTAATGACAAACACATCTACAGAAGTAGTATAAAAAGAATTAGGTCGAATCCTAAGGGAATGATGACATCTATCATAATCACATTTCCTCTATTATCTTAGCCAAGAAAAATTTAGCAAATCATAATAAAAACAAAAGTTATGCTAATGTTAGAAATATTTACAATTGTTTGCTGAGCAAAATTAGGGAATCGGTTTGCAATTGTGCAAGACGATAGCCCAAGATTTGCTTCACCAACTCCTTGTTATGTAACTTCTTAAAACCAAATTCAGAGAGAAAGTTGTTTGCTAGGGTATTTGCATCGCCGAATTCACTTAGTTAAATTTAAGCCTCTCCAAGGTCATAAACTCTAGACTTAAACCATACTACCGGAATCCTTTCACGAGCTATCATCGACCTAGATCCACTTAAAGAACAAGAATCTATTATTTTCAAAACCAACTTAATGAATTTCAAAACAAGTGATAGAAAGTCTTCGCTCGCTCTCTCTCTCGATATTTAGGATTAAGTCCATTAACAACCATAGATCTATTCAAAAGAATGACCTTCCAGCCTATTCAGTTGAAATCAAACATGAATCTAATTCATGCATCAATTAGATTCACGAAAATAAAATAAAGCTACTAATTGCAAACACCTGGTCAATACTTGAATGGAAAGAGCATTTAAAATCACATGAATCAGGATTTTGGTTCACAAGCCCAAAGTTATAGGAGATTATTTTCCACGGAGTTAGGCATTACGACTATTATCTGAAGAAATAATATGAAATTAATCGAAAAATATGAATATTCCACACAGGGTCTTACAAAATTACAAATAATGGATTAAAATGGTTTTTATTCAGAAAACCTTGAGACTCTCTAAAGTAAGAACAAAAGAGATTCTTTTACTCTAGAAATTCTCTTACTAAGCTACATTAATTCTGTACACTGTACAAAAATCTCTATAGGTACAACACCACGTATTACAATATTGTGCACGCTTATTTATAGGACAAAGGCACAAAAAGAAATGACAATTTATTATAGACGTAGTAGATTCTATATAACGGAATGCAGATTCTTCATCCACGCATGTCTGGATCAAGCGCTAAAACCATTGCTTCTCAAGAGGAGAATCAAGGGCTCAAGTGTTGCATTAAGGATAGGGCTTGGCTTGAGTTAATGAAATGCTATTGTTTCTATCCATTCTTCAATCAAGAGCTAACTTGAATGTTGTTAAGGGCTCGATTGCTTTAATGTTCTGAGATGCGACATAAGTACGGCAAAAGTCCGTACTTTATTTTAGCAACTGTTGCGGGTTAGATTTAAGGCACAACATTGAGGCACAATAGAAGCTTTTCTTCAAGTTTGGACTTGATTTCCTTAGAACAATTGTCAAGGGTTATGTCGAAGGCTAAATTTAAGGCACGACAGACCAATTTTTGCTTGTTTTGCCTTATATTTTGGCCTCGATCTGTATTTAAACAGGGTACGATGCATCTTTTCTTTTACTTTTGCTATTGTTTTGCTCCAAATCTGGTAAAAAAAACACTTTAATTCTTCTTTTTTTTATTAATCAAGGAGCTGAAAAATAATAATTTATCATTAAAACACCAATTTCACAAAATTTAATAAAAAAACTCATCAAAATAAGCTTAAATTCCTATGAGAATAAAGAATAAAATTAACTTATCAAATACTTGGGACTTGTCTTTATACTCATAAGCTAGATCTATAAAACAAAATACCGTCAGTGGCATGTTAGAGGATAATCTAGTACTGCCAGTTAAACGTTCAAATTAGACTACATCCAAATGTTTAAAGGAGAAATAAAGAGTATATCATTTACTGATATGACATATTAAATTTGCAGAGCATATGAGAAAGGTATTTAATAGGAGATGGATTCCCAGTGGTTGCGCATGCTACAAAAATCATAGAGTAGTAGGGGGTAGTAAGTGTTTATCGAGGACAAGTGAGTTAGACCATCAATTTTACATCTAATCGTTTCCTCCAATGAAGCTAGCAATCATGTGGAGTGTTTCAAGTGATTTGACTTGAGGGTCGCTCAATGTAACACTTGGGAGGCTAGACTATTAAGTCAAGCGAAATTAGGTACCCTTGAGAGCCCTAGATGAGTCGGGATAGGTTGATCTAGAGTCAAGTGGGTTGGCCTAAGTGTGCAATGAATTATGTTGGGCTAGGGAGTCCAAATCTCATAATTGACCATCAACACTTGCTAATTTCTCCTTCCTGTGCAATTTGTAATTTAAAACCTAAAATCCAAATTTGGTTCTATCAAGTACCATGTTAAATTTCAATTAGAATAAAGGTTAAATTCAAATATGCGTCATAATCTATTAGTTAGACATAGATCCTCTAAAATCCAAAGATATAATTCAATCCTCCTAACTTATGAAATGAGCAATTATGTCACAAATCATCCTTAGAGCTCTCAAACTATCACTATTTATGGTGACTTCAGCCATTTTGTCAAAGTCATGCATGATTTAGTCATGCTTTAGGAGGTTATGGGATCTACAAACTTTTCACTAATACGACGTATCCATCATCATCCATAAAATTGCCAATTTATATCGTACCTAAGCAAGCTTGTGACATTGTTATAAACTGAAAATTAGCAACGTATATGGAGCCAAACAGACTAACATCTAACGTGTGAGAATGGTTTGCTTGAAAAGCAATAGACCCAAACATGGAAGTAAAAGTGCGTTATTTTTTACTTTATATCATTCCTTTTTTTTTCCCCTTAGATAAAAAAAAAAAAAATCGAAAGTCCTGAATCATTTTTTTAATTTAAATTAAGTTTTGTATCTTATAAAAGTGTCAGACTAATTTAAATCCTTTTCAAATATCATTTTTTAATTTGAAATCTGGATTTCTTAGTCAACAATAAACATGCCACATGACGTATTATCTTCACATAAGTAAATATTTGATAGAGCTTTGTTTCGCCACCATTGTTTGCAATGGGGTAAATATGACAAACATTAGACGTGTAGGCTCTATTATAATAATTGGCCATTTGAAGAAAATTTTAGCACTTGGCTAACAAATATTACGACCAATGCCACCTAATATATATATATATATATGTATGTATGTATGCACACACACACACAAATCCATGTGACTCATACCTTCTCTTATAGGATTTTTTTTTTTTTTTTTGGTCATTTCACCGAGGGATGACGCAAATTTGATACCTTTCAATCACAAGAAATTAAAGATATTGTCATTAGACTATATTGTTATTGCCTTTTCTTATAGGATTGTACATAAAACTTTTTTTTCTTTCTTTTTAGTTTAGAGTTGAGTCAATTGTAAGAAGAAAAGGATCGACGGTCTAAATCACGATGCCTAATGATGATCAAATCATGTGTAGATGTATTTGTTTTTAGGAAGATTTTTTTAAAATTGTTTTTCTATTTTTAGGATGAAAACTGTTTTCAACTCGAATTTATTTTTTTTCGTGTAAGGGGAACTATTTTTCCTTTAAGTGAAAATCCTAGCATTTTAGAGAAAAATGACTTGTGCATTTTAAAATATATTCATTTTCTAGATTATTATTTACAAGTCTTTGTGACATGGAAAGTGATATGTATTTGATTTTTTATTGAGATTAGCCTATAAATTATAGTTTAAACTTCAAATGTCACGCTCCACCTTCAAGTAGCCGACATGATGCCAGACCGAACTGAACCCTGGACCTAAGGTTTAGACAAACAAAAGCTTTTGGTCTTGGGCTCGATCCTTGCAAGCTCTAGCAAGAGGGTCAATTCTCTTTGGAGTTATAATACCTTCTTGTGCTAATAAGGGAACTCACTATGATGATCCCCTGAAGTTAGTGCCTGTGAGGCTGCAGTCCTGGCATCACGTTGGCTGCCTGAGGATGGGGCATGACATCAACAATTTTAGTGGAAAGAAAAACTAAAATAACCAGTTTAAAACATAGCTTTTTTGTTATTGTTTTTACTACCTTCATAACATTATTTGTTGCCTAATACTGTCTAAAATTGTTATGTTGCCTCTTTCACATTAATAAGCAAAGTAAACAATATTATTGATATAATAAAAATAGTGACAAAAAGTTTGATTAGATATTAAATTGACTATTTCAAAATTAGGTATCAAATTAAATCTTTATATAAAGTTCAGGTACCAAATTTAACATTTTTCCTTAAAAATGTAAAAAGAAGTTAAAAGATGTGTAATTACAAATATTGATAAATCATCCATGTCTAATTTTACCTTTTCTTTTGCATAAAGAGGTCCAATATGTTCATGATAATAAGTTGACAGCACTTTATCTAGTCACGCCAAATTTTATATTAAATTGTCACAGCAATCACTTCAAGAGTTTTTTTCTTCTTTTTTTTTTTTTTACCACATTTTTATAAACAAAACCAAATATACGGAAACATGTAATATTAGTAAAAATAATTGTAATGAAAACAATTTATAGTTAAAAATGGTTTTCCTTTGTAAATGCATGGGGTGTTTATGATGTCTGAACTCTGAAGCCCAAGTCGCGTGTTTCACGTGAAGAGAGAAGAGTGATGGACGTTGGTATAATACCTGAAGAAAGAACAGGTGCTCTCAGTAAATTTGTGCACTAATACGATGAAAGGATTAAATTAGGTGCAATCTCATTATGTTTGAATTGCTCCTTTATATTGAGCTAAATTGTATCTTATACTCTTCAATTTTGAAGGCACAGATTTTTAGTTTATATATAGAGAGATGGGGAGGGAGAGAGGGGGAAAAAAAGAAAAAAAAAAAAAAGAAAAACCTATTTGATCTAGTCATGGTTGGAACCATAATTCATTATCGAAATTTTTTGTCTATATTATATAATAACTAGTAGTGGGTAGTCAATTCAATTTACAATTTAATTGCTTGTTTTGTCTACCCCTATCATTAATAATACCATCTTTAACTTACTCTCTTTTTGACTTTATCCGGAAAAAACTTCCTCAATCATTTAAAAGTATCAATCTAATTATTTGGATGTTTTCATTTATTTAAATAATCAATATAAAACGGATTTTAATATAATTACTTTGCACCCCAGATATCCTTAAAATAAATTGAATCTAGATCTATTGAATACACTTTCCAAACTATTGATCGAGTATAGGTAGACCTTCTAACGAAAGCCTCTAAACCACTGCTACTTATGATCATTTTGGTGATAAGTGTTAGGTTTTAACAATGGCTTGAGATTATTTTCGAAAGTTATGGGAAATTGAATTCGTATTTTAAAAGTTAAAGGAATTTGTTTATAACTGATTAGTAACTTTACAGAAATATTTGTAATTATCCAAAAAGTTATCTATTGTGCCCCCTCATAACAAGCGTTATGTACATTCGTAGAATAACAACCTAAATAATGCCATTAGCACTCTCGTAAATCGAGCAATTCGATTGAATTAAGTTATTCAAGTTGGTAAGTACATTATTTAACTTCATCAAAAAATTCAATTTGTTCTATGGGGACAATTGGGATACCTAACGTTTGGCCCATACTAATGCGCACCACAAATTTTAGTATCATTAAAACCAAAAACTGCCGACTAACTTTTTGTTGGGTAGCAAAATAAGTAGCTTTTGATACAATATTTGATTTGATATATATAAAGTGGAGATTTCACTTAAAGTGGGGGCAAGGGCAAGACAATATAATAGCATGAAACGAGACTTATATAGTCTATATTAATGGTTTATTTGTTTTATCATATTTTGGTAATTTTGACATCATATTTTTATCGTTTTTAAATAGATATTTATTAAAAAAAACCGATAATTTTACTCATAAATTAACCAAACAGATACGATATAGATACAATATAGATATGATATTGATAAATTGCACATACAATTATATATATATATATATATATGATATAGATAAAAATCCGATAATCTAAACAGGCTCAAAAACGGTACTTACTATTGAAGTAAAAGATATAAAAAAAACATAAACAATATGGTCCCATCATGCAATTTCATATCACATATCTAAAGGAGGAATTTTAGGGAACATCATAAACCATCGCTGTCCAATGAAAATCTAAGCAATGCTCTATCTTGACCACATAGTTATTTCTTATGGCCCTTGTTAGAAGAGGTACGACATAACATATATAATTAGTCGGTCCCCTTCATGATATTACTTATCCTCTAGATTTTATCCATATCAGGAGAGATGAGTGCTTCCAAGACTACTCATGAAAAATCTATAATTTTAGGTAAATATTTTTTTCCTTTTATAATTACTTTTATGTATTTTACAGTTTTATGAAATACGTAATGTATATTTAAAAGTGTTAAAAAAGAATCCTTTTAGAATTATATGTTGTATAGGTTTGAAGGAAAATTATATGCTCTCATGTTTTTTCCTTTATAATAGGATCGGTTTCGTATAATAATATATATATATATATATTGCTATTATAACAGAAAAGAAAGATTTAAATATGGTACCTCTCACTTGAGAACAAAGAAAGATATCACTAAGTTACAAGGCTATTGGTGATCTCATATAATTATTAAATGGGTGGAATCTATTCTGATCATGATTAAAACTCATATTATTTTTTTACATTAATCTTTATAATAAATTTAATAATATTATGAGTGAGATAGTTCTATGATGGGATTGTAGAATGATTTTAATTCTCCACGTAGATTTTATGACTTGTTTATATTTACGAGTAATCCGTGATTATTGATTTACGTGTTGCAACTTGTGAAACCTATAAGAATGCATATTTCCTCATGTGTAAAGCAAAACACAATGAGTTATATGAAATCCATATATATAATGGACCACAAAGTTATTTTATGAAGTTAATCTATTCTCGAATCTACAATTTATTTCATTTTCAAATCTTCTTACACAATGATAATCATACTATAATGGAAATTACCAATTACCATGCTACTAAAATTAATGAGACAATATCGTGGATTACACCTCATTTATGCCTTATTGCAATTATACACTTAAAGTTTCAAAGCGTCAATTTGCATACCTAATTAGATGTTTAGTTACTACCATTTATATCCCATCTCTTTCTACTTTATATTGAAGATGTGGATTTTTTTTGTTAGGTGATAGTATGACTTAGCATCAGTACAAAATACAAAATAAAAGAGGACCAGTGTTGTATTATTATTGGTTGTTTGTGATAATTAAAATAACAACAATTAACAAAAAGCGATGGGGTATAAACGATAGCAGTTAAATATCTAATTAGGTGTACAAATTGATAATTTAAAACTTTAGGTGTGTAATTGTAAAAAGGCCTAGATGAGGTGTAAACCACAATATTGATCCCAAGATTAATCTCAGAATTCTTTAAGACAAATGAGGTGTTATAATGAAATTGAATTATTTTATACCAAAGTTATGTGAAATAGAGATGAACCATAATTATATGTTAGTGTACACTTCATTTCACTTTCAATCTTTTTTCATGCAATCCTATTTTAATTTCTAATAGGATTTGAATTATTTTATTATACTATGACAAAGATACACCCAACTAAAATTATTCTAACAAATACTTATTTCAAACTTATTATCTATCTTACTTCCACACATAGCCATCCGTACACCATGTGAAAGCACATGAAACTTGTGGTGACCACATAATAGACAACATTATCCAATAATCCTTGTCCTTGATAATCTAACTAAAGTTTTCAATGGAAATAAGTGGTCCCTCTTAAGTAAAAAACTTACGTATCCATTTATAATTCAACTTGAATATAGATAGAAATTTACTTATATTTTATATTAAAATATTAATTTGAGAAACGTGAAATTGTACATAAAAAAAAAAAAGTTATCTAAGTATGCTCTTGTACAAAAAGTTATATAAGAATTGATGGGTAATATATTTTAGTACCAATCTCCATATCAAGACAAGCTCTATAAGTGGAGTAAATAAACAATGTGTCTAGTAGTATATTTGTACAAGTTGAAGTTGATGGCATGCATAGAATGATAGAACTCTCCCTTTCCTCTCTTTCCTAGGTGGACCATCTAGCTAGATGCAAATTGATGGCCTAGGATGGTCCCTGTCTCCCATGTTTGAGACTATAGGGAAGTGCCAAAAACCAATTTCGTACCCCCCTTATACACTTTCTTATTGGAAAGGAAAAAAGGGAATGATTTCTTCTCAAACTTAATAACCAAGTTGTTTGCAATGGAAATAAAAACTTAGGTACAACTTGGGAAAGATAAAGTTGAGTACAATATTTTATGTTACTTCTCATTATTGTGTGCTAGAAAAGGTTTCTTTTTCTTTTTTTTTTTTAGCCTATAGAGAAATTTTCTATTAGGGAGACCTAAAATTGGAGAGTGATGATGGGGTAAATCTAGTCAATGGGTGATGTATCTTAATTTGAAGTGACGAATAAAGTCAATGTTGGCAGAAAAATTAGAAATGGAATTTGAAATACCATCAAAGTTAGAAGCTCTATGTTGGCATTATAATATGGTATATTTTCAATCATGGGGCCATTAGTCTGAAAGTGTCAATATTATCATGACCCTCATCGTAGGATATCAAATAAGGTCATGATGTTCACAAAAAATTAATAACTTTAACATATGACAAGACAATTAAAAGTTTGATAAGTGTTAATTTTAATGATGAGTTTACAATAGTTACATGATGAAAGAAATGTTGAACTTATCTAGTAATCATTTCTAAGCAAATTACATTGTGTTTGATATGATCATAATCATAAATATGCATGAGTGTATTCCTCCCATTAAAAGTGGCTTTTAATTTGAATATTATCAAAATGAGAAAAAAATTATCCAAATAATACCAATAATAATCTATTGGTGTTGTTCGAATTTATATAGATTTTTTGTAATGTTTGTTAAAAGTACCCTCCAAGATCTAAGATGGATTTAGAATAATATCTAAGTAGGATTTGGGATCTAAGAAACCCATTCTAAATCTGCGATTACTTCAATTACTTCCCTACTTTTGATTACTGTCACACTAGTGGGACATAGTTACAGTTGCCTCAGTGTTTAGCTATAACTCAAAACAAGAAAAAGAAGGCAATTATGCTACCAATAGTCCAACACTGACCTGGCAACAGTGGTCCCCCTTCCACTATTTCTTTCCAAATTAATATTTAAAATGTATATATAAATAAATTAAAATGGAAGGATTGTGCCATTGTGTAGTACCTGTTGTCACCTTCCTCCTTAAGCAAAGATACTAGGATTACTGGTAAAAAGTAATGTTTCCGTATGGCCTCAGCCAGTATTTTAATTTAAAGCACAGCCACATGCGCCCATGGGAAGGGTATTGGAACATAGAATATGGATGTCTATGTAATAAATTATTGGTTTAAGATAATAAGTCCATTTGTCTTGTGCCAAAAAGTAAAACGAAAGACCATGATTTCAGTAAGTAAATAGTTATCTCACTCTTAGTGCTCTCGTGTTACCACGTTCATGCTTAACTCGAAATCAATCAATTTTAGAATTTTGAGTATAAAATCAACTTGGAAATGCATTTAACAGTTCAAACTTTATTAAATTATCCTTGTTTAAACTCAGTTTATCTTAAAAACTATAGTTTAACTAATTATAAGAAGATTTCAATTGTTCTCAATTCAAAGTCAAGTAAATATCGAGTTTAAATTGAGTAAATTATGAATATGATTCCTTTACAGCTCTAGGCCGTGTAATTTGATCTATTTCTTCTACTCATAATGTAACGAGAGAATCTATTCTATCCCAAAATAATGGCATAATTATAGAGTTAACTTAATTGACTTTTGGGTTTTAAAGAATGGGAAAAAAATATAATTTATTTTTTTTAACATGTGATATGAATATTTATGTTCCTTTTTTTTCTCTCCCTTTCTAGTTTCATTTATTTATTTATTTTATTTAGCAAGTGGGTCATGGTTACACACCTTTATATTGCTGTTGGACCAAACTATCATTGTAGAATTTATCCCCATTTCTACATGCATTTTATATAGAAGATGTTAGGTGAAAGAAAAATATATCGAAACATAGGAACTGTATTTCTTTTGACTTAAGTTTTTAAAGAATTTCTTTCTTTAGGACTTATTAGGTGTTATTAATTTCAAGATTATTATAAAGATAAAAATTCTTTACTTTTGTACTTCCATTGGGATGGGACTTGGGTCAAGTCACTTATAGGGAATATACAAGATTCAACGTTAGTTCTTGCAATAAAATTGTAGGTTTGTTCAAAAAGTTGTAGGTAGATTGTAGATATGATAGTTTATGTATAAAAGTTGTACGTTGTAAGTTGTAAGTGACTTAACCCAAGTGGGTCCCACTTTCATTGCCTACCTCGAAAGTTTCTTGTATTGAAAATCAGGGATGTAATTAATTAAGTTCGATTAGGACGAGTTAGATGCCATTCATATTAAACCCAACCTGGTAAGAAACAATAAACCCGATTATCAAGGTTTCTTAACATATTTCTAATTAAACATCTCGATGGGCCGAGACAAAAAATGAAGCTATCCTGAATTGGCACTAGTCGGCTCTAGGCTTGTGGAATCGCTAGGTCAAGGGTGGGTTGGGATAGATTCGACTCATCCCCTCCTTAAAAAAAAAAAAAAAAAAATAGAATAAAGAAAAATTCGTAAATTAAAAATTTTAAAACTTTAAATAAAAAATAGGTCTAAGAGTAGGAACTTCTGCAGTTTCATGGACGGGATCATCTAGTCAACTATCTAACTATTAAAATAAATAAAGTAATTAGAATATTAACTATTTTAGTGATTCGATTACGTTTGGGTATGAGATGAGCGTTAGACAGTAA
The DNA here is from genome assembly GCA_024138025.1 of Combretum micranthum. Taxonomy (NCBI): domain Eukaryota; kingdom Viridiplantae; phylum Streptophyta; class Magnoliopsida; order Myrtales; family Combretaceae; genus Combretum; species Combretum micranthum. Next base: position 134,658 of record JAMXBD010000523.1, read on the forward strand.
TGAGACCAATCTCATTAAAATTAATGACCTCACATGTAAAATAATCTAAACATTAAATTTTATTTAAGTTTTTAACTTTTCTACTATTTTGTATTCTATTTTTATTTTTATTTATTATTTTGATAATAAAACTATATATTTATTTTATATATCTTTTAAATTATACCCAATCGAACTTGCTTCAATCTTGGTCAATAGACTATGGGAAGTCCAAAAGCCGGGTTGAACCCAACCCACCTGGGCAAGTCAAAAGGCAGATCTAGTGTGCCAGGTTCAGGTCAGGTTATGCTCAAACCCAACCTATACCCTAATTACCTACAGTAGAGAAATAGGATTATAAAATATAGTGAAATATAGTTTTTTATATGTAAAAGTGAAGAATGATTATTTTATAAAATATAGTGAAATTTCAATTTAGTGGCTAAACTTTGAAATAATTAATTTAATATACAATCAAACTTTTTATAACTATTTTAACTATATTACTAACATGGTTTACTCTGTTTGTTGGCGTGGAAGAGATAACCTATTAGCGATAGACGGTGTTGGGGAAGTAGTATAAATTTAATGATAATCGTATTTTTCACGTCAACAAATAGAGTAAATGTTATTAGATGGTATTAAGAAAGCAGTAAAGCTGCAAAGAAGCTAAATTGCTCGCAAGCTACTCGATATTGGCTCGACTTTGATTTAGGCTCGCAAGTCAACTCATGAACATACTTACAAATAACCTAGTTAACAAGCTCATTAGCAGACTTTTAAGTTTTATATTTATCATATATTATATATAACTATATAATTAAAATAGCGAAAACCCATTTCTATTTAATATGTATGTATTTATATTTATAACAATACTTATATATTATTTTTAGGTTTGGAAAAATGGAAAACGAGCTATTTAAATGAGTTGAGCTTGAGCTTAAATTTTAAACTCAATAAAAACTTGATAGATTTGATTAAAAACTCGACTCAACTCGAGCTCAATTTATAAATTAGTTAAGATCAAGCGCAAATTATAATTCGTTTAGTTAAACAAGCTAAGCTTAAACTTAAATTTCAAACTTGATAGAAAGATCAACTCAAGTTTAGGCTCAATAAAGTTTAAACAAATAGAGCCGAACTTTTGAAGGCTCGGTTCGACTCAGCTCGTTTTTAATCTTAAAAGATAGTATAAAAAGTTTTATTAGATATTTTATTGATCATTTCAAATTTTAAATATTAAATTAAATTTTTATAAAAAGTATGGATAGTGAATTGCCATTTACCCTATTTTATTTACTTATTTTTTGAGTCGGAAATTAGTGTGTCTGTTGATTATCGCCTCGAACTAACTTCGCTATCCAACTGCCTCTATCATCCCTTGTGCTGCTCAAACTATTACCAATGGCCAATGGGACATCAGTGTACGCTGAACCATTTGCGTTTGATTTAGCCCGACGTGGGTCTTTCATTAAATTTCCTAGGACCTTACCTATGAATAGAGAATCTTTGAGGCGCCGTCAATGTGGGCTTTTAAGTACTGTTACATTCTGTTTTTTTCTCCAAGGACTGTTGTTCATGGGGAAATTCATATGCAAAAATTGCAGTTCTTTAGTTTGAATAAAGCAGCCTAAGAGAGGTGGAAGTGAAAAAGCAAAAAGATGAAAGAAACGTGCCCAACTTTTTCTCCTTTTGGACTCTTCTTCCGATCCGCAGATGCCAAACAAAAAGGTATAGACAAGAAAAGAAAAGTCTATAATTCAAATAAATTAATATATAAATACATACATACACGCATACATACAAATCCACATATCTTGGTCTGGACATTGATTGGATGATAAACTTACGTTGAGGTTTTTCTATATGATGTAAACCGTACAAGTTGTTACTTGATAAATGAATTTTATAAATGATTTATAATGCCCATTATGTTTGCCAAAATTTGCAATTTCATGGTCAACCCTAACCTCCCTAAAATAAAATATTAAATACCATTAAGCAAGAATCAGCTCTTTTTACTCTTCTTTTCAATTAAGAATGAGAAAAAAAAAAAAAATCCCTCACCTTCTTTTCTTCACACATCCTATCCTCTCATATAAATATATAAATAATAATCTTATAATTTAGTGATATCTATACTAGTGTATCAACTAAGCTACACCATAATCTAATCCTCTTGGGTTAGGGGGAAAATTTATAAGTAATAGTGACTCATCCCAACCCATAAGCTACAATCCATTCTCCTTTACTTTCCTTTCCAGTTTAGGAAAATGTCACATTTCATATATGAATTTTACCTAAAAATTTAATTTGATATCTAAATTTTGAAGTGGCCAATTTAATACTCTATTAAAGTTTTTATGTCTATTTTTACTATCTCACTTTGCTCAAATTTTTTAGGTAAAAGAAGTAGTCTATCAATGCTAAATAATGTTAGAAGCATTAATTAAAAAAAATCAATCATACACTGCCTATTCTGATTTCCAAATAGAGCAAATGATGTTAGAGAAGAAGTAAAGATAGATATAAAAAGTTTGATTAAGTACTAAATTGACTTCTTAAAATCTCAAGTACTAAGTTGAACATTTATGTAAAGTTCATATACCAAATTTAACTTTTACCCTTTGCTTTATGTTTCTCTAAATGTTATAGGTATTAGGGGGAGAATTATTTCTTGTTTAGGACTAGTAAAAACAATTGCTTAAATAAGGTCTATGATAGCATATATAATATATGATAGTATATATTAGGAACGTACTATTAAAATAAAAATAGATAAAAGAAAATCATTACATATAGCCTCAAATATATGATTGAACCTTTATTAAAACTAATGTCACATGAATTACAATATTATAGATAAAAAATAAACAACACATTAACATATATAATAATATGTATAGACATAATTACTCATGATAGTTATCCTATTATAATGGGTCAAGCATCGGTTATTTAACTAATAATATATTTATCACTTTGCAAGATAACACACATGGCTTCTCATTGTCAATGAGTCTTCTTCTTCCCCTTACATGTCTTTTTCATGAACTATGTTTTGCACTGCGGATACCCATCTAAAATGACCATTAACCAGCGACTGATTTTGATACCCATTATTACTTTATTTAGTCAAGAGTTTATAGATCTACTTGTATTCTTCCAATGCTGCAAAATAAGCAAGTTTGGGAAATTCTAAGAAAGGTCACTATCTGACACGTAGGATTCCAGGCAATTGGTGGGATTTCCTTGACGGAGGCAACTATTGAGGAAAAATCAAGGAAATTTATAGGTATTGAAAGTGACATTGCTCCAAATCTTACACCATGCGTGCCATTGTGTCGAGTAGAAATAGATGGAAACAAGCCGAATGGAAAAAAAAGTAAAAAAGAAATTGTTTGCATTTCTTATTTAGATTTAAAAGATGGAAATGCCAAAAAAAAAATAATAAAAGAAGAAGAAAAGAATGAAACGAAATGAAATATTTCATAAGCTAAAGCATCCCTTATCTTATTATTATTATTTTTTTAACTTCACTTTTCGGGATATTTTGATAATTTTGCATTATTTTCACTTACTTCCATCATTTTGTCGCCGAAAGTGGAGAGAAACGCTAAGGTATTAAAAGTGAAAATGTCTCCACTTATTTCCATTGACTACCATCATTTTCTATTTTCATTTAAAATTTTCAAACATCATATTTCCTTATATTTCCATCCATTTCCGTAATTATCTATTGATTTCCCCTTTTCAAACACTGTGTTACTCTTAAGCAATTTCACTATCCCATTCATGAGTCATAACAGAAAAGACCACTTCTTTGCAGTTTCATTCAATTTAAAAAAAAAAAGTATGATACAAAACTTGCATGGATTATAAAAGAGAAGAAAGTTAAATTACAATAATACTTATGGCAATTATTAAAATTATAAAGGCACCATTTAAAAATATCTTTGTTAATTCAATACAAAGTTAATCATTTGTGTAAATATGTGCTTGTAATTGTTCTAAAGCCAATCCATCATTTGCTCAGGGTTTTCTTCACTTATATAATATTTCTTCAACCAATTTGAGTAAAATTAAGTGATATAATTTAAGACATCAACATTTTTCATGGAGTACAAGTACAATGTTTTAGAAATTCTAGAGTTCTAAATAATATATATGTATATGTGAAAATAAAATCTTGTAGAATGACAGCATGATCCCACAATACCTGTTTTACAAGCCTTGTGGATTGTGGTTGAGAGGGAACAAATCTTGCAGAAAACGGCTAGGGTAATTATGCGCATTCAAATTTGTGCCACATGACGTGTAGTCTTATCTTCTTAAGTTTTCTAAGCTAGCCTTGTGTAAAGGCCCATGTGTAGGAAAGCAGCATCAAGAAAATAATATTAAATTAAATAATTATTTTTGTTTCTCTCTTATAACCTTCTCCTTTCTAAATTAAGTTATTGACTTCTTTTTTGTTATTGAGTTTTCTAAAAGAGAACTTCTATCATGCTTGTTTAAATATCTTAAATTGAATAATTAAAAATAAAAACTACAAAAAATTTTCAAATCCTTCGGTACCTTGGTTAATCAATCATACCTACATATAGTGGGTGTGTAAACATTTACCTTTTAGGTCAATGCTACAACCCAACCCAATGACCCAACTAATGTGGTGAGAATTAGGTTTTTGAAAAAAAGAAAAAGAAAAATCAAATCATGAACAAATATGAATTAAATCGAACCAAAACAAAATTTCAATTTATTTCAAAATGATTTGGTTGATGGTTTGATTTCATGAAGGGTATCTAGCTTGCATCTCTAGAACCATTTTACGTAAAAAAAGAAAAGAAAAAAAACTCAATTTTAATACCAATCTAGATATATATCCTTCATAAGGATAGAATTAGACTGGTCATATTATGTTTCAATTATTATGGTGCGTCTACATATAAGTTAATTTTTCATGTTTCAACCTTCACTATTTTAAATATTCTTCTTTTCTTTTTCTTTGTTCTACTAATTAATTCACTTATATTGTTTAACTATTTAGAGGTTTATTTAATTGATAATATATCAATTAGAAGCACCAAAAGTTGAAATCTATGCTTCATATTGGGACAACATATTCTAATTTTATTGAGTTCAATATATTATTATAATTTGAGATAATTCTATGGCAAAAAAAAAAAAAAAAAATCAGGATGATTCAAGAAAATGGAGCTGCCTTACAATTATAGCTTTTCTATGATAGATGAAATTTCTTCTGCTTATAAGTTTTACATATTAAATATTTAGGTAAATAATTAATGTTAAGTATTATTATTTATATTTTCATTAGTGATATGTATACGACACATTTAGGTCAAAATTTTTTTTTTCCTATGGATGAAAACAAAAGTTTGACCACAAACTGAAACGGTCCAAACTGTAATTTTTTCAATTAAAAAAATTATGAATCGAACTATATGGTTAAAAAGATTTAAAAGAAAATTGAATCATAATTCATGATTCGGTTCGATTCAGAAAGTGATTTAGATCAAACCACAGCTTGCTGACTCCTAGTGAGTGTCAAGACCTATTAACATACTAGAGTGGTAAATCGATGCTTATCATCCTCATAGACCACTGAAAAACATAATAATAATAATAATAATAATAATAATAATAATAATAAAATAATAATAATAATAAGTTATTCAAGACAATATGAATGGTAGAAGCAATTGATTTAAAGTTGATGGAAACAATACATAAAGTTATGGAAATTACCAATTAAGCGAAAATTACATTAAGTTGCTGAGAAATCAGCACAGTTAATAAAAATATGAAAAACAACTTGGCTACAATCCAGCAAATCACGTACGATAATTCAATCCTACTACTTTTTTGACACGCATCAACATCTAGAAGGTGTTAAAATTAACTTGGCTTCGAGCCTTCTACTTTTACCTAAGGATGTTATGAGCTTAAACCAACCCCTAAACGCCAAATACTTCTAAATGAATGCAAGAAGAAATTAGAAGATACATTGAAACTTTAAAAATGACCTGATGATTTCTAGCTAGTAAAGCTGCTGAATTTGGGAGTTCAACTAGATAATCTTTCGGTGATAAAATATTTTAGTTGAGTTTATGTGATATATTTATGTATTCAAAGTGCTTTTGAAATAACTTGTATAATGACCGTTAATTTTATGACATGCAAGAATAATCAATCTATACAAAATCAATTATATATTGATATGCTCAAAAATAAGTAATATGATCCATGAAAATCTATTGATATGAGCTCATAAGCTTGCTAACAAGCTAGAGAGTAAGCAAGTATGATAAAAAAACGATCATTTTATTTTAGGGACTCACATGTTTTGAAGCGTATAAATGAGCTACTAAAAGTGAAATAATTATACTATTGCAAAGGTTGACCAACTTCAAACTATATTCAAAAGAGCTTAAGAAGTACTCTTAAAAAGGTAATTCTTGATCATAAGCTTATCTATCAATCGAATAGTAATAATCTAGGAAAAAATTTTATAAGAACAACAATAAAAAAAAAAAAAGGCAATCATTCAATAAAAGGAAAACAGGAAGCTACCTAATATACTAAGAAATAGTCCAAAAGCTCAAGCCCCACTGACCATGTATGGGATTTAGTGGACCAAGTGGTGCTTCGTTAAATTTGATTGAGCAGTTGACGGAGGCGTAGACCAAGTCTCCACTTTCCCATGGTGGCATCATCAACTTTTTTAATATTGGGTTGTAGGTGGCTGTATGACTCAATCTAATTTAAATCAATTTTCTGTATTATTAATTTTTGTGTATGTTTTTACAAGCAGCAGAATCCATCTCGTAGATTTCACCCATTAAGTGTGGGTGGCACAAGCATTTATATTGGTGGATCGTAATATTTTAACTTTCAATCCACCTTGGTAAATAAATAAGGTTATAATGAAGTTGCTATCATGTATTGATGATGGAATAGAGTTACAATTGAATTTTTATTCAAAATTTATAGAATCATTATTACCATTAACAAAATATTATAATAGACCTTAATAGCTATTTATTAGCAAAAAGTTTTATAATTGAATTACCTTTGTAGATAACAAGGCTATAATGAGCTTACTATTATAGTAAGGTAAACAAGTTTATTATTTTTCTTTTTTCATAATTATTATTATTATCATCATCATCAGAATTCCAAAAGTGTGAAGAGTGGACAATTTTTTATTGGCCTTATGTAATTAACCAACCTTATCTTTTATTTTATAGCAAACACCACATTATATTATATAATTAACCAACCTTATCTCTATTTATACTTTCAATATTTTCAGAAAGAAGAGCTAGATTTTCTATATGCTATTATTAATCCCTACTTGTTTCTTCAATTATTATATATTTTCACACCCTAATTTCCCTAAGATTTTCAAATCAATTCAATCAATGAAAAGGGAAAAAAAAATTATTACAATCGTTAATTCGAGACGATTTACGAAAAGATTAATCTAGGTCCATTGTTAGAATATTTAGAATGTCTTCCTAGAATAGTAAAATGAGCTCACAAAGTATTGGACGAGACATAAAGGCCTCCTCAAATAATTTTGGATTACGAAAGTAATCTTCAACTTTGATTGGCTTTGTATTTATATTTTTAACATTTTCTTTTTCTATTTATATTTTCAACAATTTTTTTTATATGTTGATTCTATTTCCTTTTTCTAAATTTTCCAAAAAAGAAAAAAAAAACTTTTATCAAGATACTATTTTTCTGTTGAAGAAGTTAATATTTTGTTTTTCTATAGTGATCCCAAATCTAAATGCTTTTTAAATTTTCTAGAAAAGGGGCTCTATAATAACAAAGAAAAAAAGAAAAAAAGAAAGCACGAAAGCAGTTACCGCCCAATTACTTTATAGTAATAGTAATAATAAGAATTTGGTAAATATAACAAATCCAAACTTTGACCAAATATGCTATTAGGTATTTAAACTTTAAAATTGATTAATTTATAATAAAAAAAGGGGCTTTATAATAAAGTTCTTTGATCAAGATGACTGTTTTTTTTTATTTAAGAATTTAATATTTTGTTTTTCTATATTTGTCCTAAATCTAAATGCTTTTTAATTTTCCAAAAAAAAGGGGCTTTATAATAATAAAGAGAAAAAGAAAAGATAAATGAAAAGACTGCATGAAAACACTTTCTGCTTAATCACTTTATATTAATAGCAATAATAAGAATTGGGTAAATATAACAAATCCAAATTTTGATAAAATATGTAATTAGGTATCTGAGCTTTAAAATTAATTAATTTAGTACATGAGTTTTGAATTGGTCAATTTAGTACCTCAAAGAACTTTTTATGTACCAACAATATCTCCATTTTATTAGTTAAAAACATTACATTAAATAAACATGTTCACCAATTTAATGAAAGTATTATTGGTGTGCATAAAAAATTCTTTTAGATATTTAATTAATCTATTTCAAAATTTAGGTACTCAATTGCATATTATTACATTAATATGTTTTTATTTCCCTTTTTCATTTAATTTTCCATTATCTTGTATTGTCTTATATCTCCATTCGCATGGAAGAAAAGATACCAGATGTTTCTTCATTGTATTATGTGCAACATTACTTACACCAAATTAAATAAGAAGCTAATCCCACCGCAAAAAATAGATAAATATAAAATAAGAAGCTAAGAAAGATTTATTTTGCATCTCGCATACAACCTTCCTGGCTTCCTTACAGAAAATTAAAGTAGAATAGAGTAAAATTTCTTCACAGATAAGACAGAATAGAGTGGGTCAAATGTTTTCAACGTGGGAAAGATGGTAAAAAGAAAATAAACAAAGATAATTATTGCAAGAAAATCGCGCACAAGTTAGAGGGAAAAGGAAAGTAATGTTTATATTAAAAAAATATAAAAATATCACTGAGATAAAAATAATATCAGTTTTAGATAAGTTGAACCCGTCTCTTCGAGAGATAAATCTAAGTTGCCTTTTTTTGAAATTATTTTTCATCTGATAGGATTTGTGTAATTTTTTTTTAAAAAAGTTATATTTTTCCTTAAACCCGAGTTTCAAAGCCAAAAAATAAAAACATCATTTATTTATTTATTATCTGTTCAGTGTTTTCACATATTATCTATTACCATATGTAATAGTAACACAATGTGGAAAGTAATATCTAATTTAATTAATTGTTTATATTGACAGTAAATAATAAAATTAAATAAAAGCTTGTGTCCGCTATTAGTAAACCAAATGGGAGGATTTTTAAACTTTTTTCACTTTTAACCAAAATGCATTTTAAAAGAAAAATTATCATTTGGAACGTCAGCTAATTTTTAATATTCCTAGATGGTAAAGTTCGAGTGTTTGCCAATTATATACATCTGAAAACTATCCATTTGACCCTTTTTTTTTTTAATATAGACTTAATGTCGTAAATAATATCTGAATTTTGATAAAATATGCAACTAAATACCCGTATTTTGAAATTTATTATTTTATTACTTGAAAAACCTTTTCATGTATATCAAACTATCACCTAATATAGCATTTTAAACCAATACAACGAAGTATTATTGGAGTACAAGAAAAGTTCTATTAGCTATTAAATTGAGCATTTTTAAAATTTAAATAATGAATTGATTAATTTCAAAATTCAAGTATCTAATTATATATTCTGTTATAGTACGAATCCGCAAGATTTACCCGATAATATATAAATGGAAACACCATGTATTTGGAAAAGTAGAAAAGAAAATGAAGAAAATTACAGGATTTGCGTAGAAAACTAGAAGAAAGGAAAGTCACAATAGTCAAAGAAGCCATCAAGGTAATAGTTTAAGAGGGCTGCGCACTAAATAATTTATTGACGTCCACCCAATGGAGTCCGCCCTATAAATAGTTGTAACAATAGCCTTGCCATGAAAAGAGAAAGAGGTAGAGAAGAGAAAATATTTCCACATCCACACCACAAACATCACAATACCAAAACTCATTGGTTTTTCCATTACCTGTCATAAACTAGACAATTATTATATTCAATACCACCCCCCCTCCTATATTTTCTCTTTCAATATATATATAAATAAAAGAAAAAACACACACACATGCTATGTTGTTTCTCATGTTATATTACCTTTTCTTGACTCTCTGAATCATTTCTATTTCCAAATTCATATGCTTCATTGTCTTCCAATTCAAATCCTTGTGTCTCTTTAAGGTCCGTTGTTGTTGTTATTTTTTATTTATTACTTTAACAGATCATGCCATGTTGTTCTTACACCTAAAACAATGATACCAAAGAAAAGAATTCATGGTAATCATGTTTTTTTTTTTTTTTTTTTTGGTTCTCACAATTCTCAGGAGTGCCACTGTGTACATTTCCTAGGAGAAGAAAGAGATAAAAGAGAACAGAAGATAGAGCACACTGTGAGATAGGGAATTATAAAAAGAATGGAACAGAAGAACATGCTCTTATCAGCCTTGGGGGTAGGAATCGGTGTCGGTGTCGGTCTCGGGTTGGCTTCCGGCCAGAAAGTGAGCAAATGGGTGGGAGGAACTTCCTCATCTGATGAGATATCTGCAGTACAGATTGAACAAGAGATGTTAAGACAGATTGTGGAAGGAAGAGATAGCAGTGTTAAATTTGATGAGTTTCCTTATTATTTAAGGTAATGATCTAAGGGGGTTTGTCCCATCTTTTCCCTTACATGCCAACCCACCCCAACCAACCCCCTCCCAACAAAGGAATGATGGCTTTATGTAATGCATTTACCATGCTATTGGTTTTCTTTCATAGCAGAAATGATGCAAAGTTTCAAATCAATACTTGATCATGCTTTATTAGCTTAATGCTAGCTTAACACAACCTGATTTTGCATATTCACAGGACAGAAAGAGTTGTTTTATGTAGATCAGTAAAGTCACTTACCAGATGTAGGATTCTCGTTTTATGACTGCTCCCTGTTATAGATTTCAAACTTGTCTCCTTTGTCGGATTCTAGGTTTTTATAGAAAGCTAGGATAACCTTTTTATTGTCAACCTAATGTAACTAGGCAAGATTCTTTATGTAATTTGTTTTCATGGAAATCCAAGGGAATCCTGCTTTTACAGGGTTGTTAATTCCAAAGGATCTTGAGTTCCTTCTATAGCTATACAAAATTTTAACCACTGGAAAGGCCTGATGCAAGAAAAGTTGAAGATTGCACCTTTTCTTTCTTAGTTTTTAGAACAACTGCATTTATGGAGTATTAAAAAGGAGCAAACTCAATTTTTGTATATGCTTTTGTGCTTCTGGACCTGTCTTGTGGAAAGTTTCTTTACATTCAAATAGCGTCTTTCACATGCCAGAGTTAATTCTCGTATAAGATCTTAATCCTACTCATGATGAAATGAATTACAGTGAGCAAACTCGGGTTTTATTGACAAGTGCTGCACATGTTCATCTAAAACATTCAGACATCTCTAAGCACATGCGAAACCTCTCACCTGCTAGTAAGACCATTTTACTCTCCGGACCTGCTGGTAAGTACAGTTTCTTGTTCTTTGTCTAGCCTTGATGTGCCTCAATTTTGTGAACGGTCATTTTGATATGAAACTGTATTGTTTTGTAGAGCTTTATCAGCAAATGCTCGCAAAGGCCTTGTCGCATTACTTTGAATCAAAATTGCTGCTGTTAGATATCAGTGAATTTTCACTTAAGGTAAGTAACTAGGAGTATCTGCAAGCTCTTTTTTCCAACTCCTTAACCAACCCACTAACAAGTTCACAACTTTCTCTCTTCAGATGCAGAACAAATACGGTGTTGCTAATAAAGAATCAGTAAGCAATTCAACTTTTTATGTGACTTGCATGATGATAATTGTTTTGAGTAGACTAAAGTGTGCTTTTGAACAAGTTGTGACATACTAAATTGCTCTCTCTCCTTATTGCTTTAATAAATAGAGCAAGGTTTAAGGGCACTTGATGATTGAAACTTTATTCTCTATGCAGTCTTTCAAAAGATCATTCTCTGAAGTTGCAGTGCAGAGGATGTCGGATTTGTTAGGTTCTTTTTCAGATTCTCCTCTGAAAGACAGAGGAAGAGGTATGAACGAGCTGTTTCTCCCATTGATGTTGAAACTGTACATATTCATAATACAGGGGTAGCACTTTTCCATATATCTATATGCTAGCACATCGTGTCAAAAGAATTTCAAGGAGATGGATTTGCTTATTTTAGAATATGTTAAAGGAACTGTGAGGCTATATCTACAGCAGATTTGCCAAGATTGTTTTCTACTGATAAATTATTTTACTGTAGGCACAATGCGCAAGCAAACCAGTCTTTCTGATATTAAATCAAGGTATACATGGACTACCAAATCCCTAAGTCTTTATGTTGTTGGGTTACTAACCATGTATTCTTCTATAATACAACAAGGGGTTTTCATGTTATATTAATAAAGTTGCTCTAAATTTCATATACATAGGAGTGTGGATGAGTCAAATGATCCTCCAAAGCATCGAAGAAATGCCTCTGCTATGTCTGATGCAAGCAGTGTTTGCTCTGAGAGCAATTACACCAGTCCAGGTTATATATGACGTTTCTACGAACAGTTTGTTGAGTCTGTTTCACATTCATTGTAAGTTTAAACCACCAATGTGAATCTGGTTCTTATTTTTAAAGGTTTCATATCCTTTCAGGCTATTCAAAACGTGCTACCAGATGGTGTTTTGATGAGAAACTATTTCTGCAATCTTTATACAAGGTAAACTCATTTATGCACTAATGTCTTTCATCACATCATGATAACTGATTAATATAAAATCATACTGAATCTAACAAGTAGAGCCAAATTTAACATAGTAAGTAAGCAAGAGGCTCTAACTTTGAACCTCTATGCACTGATTTCAACCCTGTTTCATTAAGTGGAATACTTGATGGACCCTCGTCAAGTTCCAGCCTGCAGGTGAGTGACAATGTTGACTGATAGATATAAAATCATATAAGATCTAACAAGCTTAAAATTAGATCAAATGATAGCTAAACATAGTATACCCTTCTATAAACTCTTGATTAATCATGGTGAAGAAGGTAAGCATTTATATCTCCCAGATAGGTTACGAGGTTTCTGATAAAGGGGTGTCTCATTTGTCATACAGGTTTTGCTTTCGATATCAGAAACTAGTCCAATCATTTTATACCTTCGAGATGCAGACAGAGTGCTTCTCCAATCAGAAAGACTATACAAGTTGTTCCATAGAATGTTGCAGAAACTACCAGGAGGTGTTCTTGTACTAGGTTCAAGGAAGGTGGACAATGATGATGATTGTAGAGATATTGATGAAAGGCTCACCATTTTGTTCCCTTATAACATCGAGATCAAGCCACCTGAAGATGAGACCCACCTCGTAAGCTGGAAAGCCCAATTGGAAGAGGATATGAAAACGCTTAATGATCAGGATAACAGGAACCACATTGCTGAGGTTCTAGCATCAAATGATATTGTCTGTGATGATTTGGGGTCAATATGCCACGCAGACACAATGGTCATAAGTAATTATATTGAAGAGATAGTGATATCAGCACTATCTTATCATCTAATGCATAACAAGGAGCCTGAATACCGCAATGGGAAGCTTGTCATATCATCTAAGAGGTCTGTTAGCTTAATTTAGTTAATACAAATCAATAACTTGAATCTTTTTCATCCCTGCAACGAATCTATTTATTTTTTCGGTGATGAGTTGATAAATACCAATGCTTGAACAAACCCTTTATTGTGGAACAGTTTGTCCCATGGATTGAACATATTCCAGGAAGGTAAAAGTGACAAAGATACACTAAAGCTGGAGCAAAATGAAGAATCTGCAAAGGTCAGTTCTGTTTTCTAAGGAGTAAACGATTGATGTTTCACTTGAAAAGTCCACTGCTGACATCTACCGATAATGTATGACCCTTCAATATTAGGAAAATGAAGGTGAAGAGGCTGTTAGTGCAAAGACTGAGTCCACGTCTGATAACCCAGCACCTGAAAACAAGAGTGAGACTGAAAAATCAGGTTCTGGAGCAAAGAAGGATGGAGAGAACCCACCACCACCAAAAGCACCAGTGAGTCAGAGTTCTAGGAAACTTCATTTAGATGTAAATTCCAATAGGTACCGACGTAGTATGTTCAAGGAAAGTTTGGATTGAGCCAGTCTTTTAGTACATACCTTAAATTTCCTGATATTTGCTATCAAAGGTCAGATATGGAAGCAATCTTTTCGTTTACAAGTCGAAACATAGTTTGTTTTTCTAGTTTTTATTGTAGAATAGCGTATCCGTGTTTTATGCTTCGATAGAAAATGGACTTCTTTAAGGGGCAGGTCTCTTTGCTAATCACTAAACGAGATAGGAAAGATGAACTTTTGCAATCCTGCATGATCATTTTATTTTTTGTCTGACCAACCATTCTGATTTTTCACAGGAAGTTCCTCCAGATAATGAATTTGAGAAGCGCATAAGACCTGAAGTTATCCCAGCAAATGAAATCGGAGTAACCTTTGCGGACATTGGAGCTATGGATGAGATCAAAGAATCACTTCAAGAGTTGGTCATGCTCCCACTTCGAAGGCCAGACCTTTTCAAAGGAGGGCTTCTCAAACCATGCAGAGGTATCTTGCTTTTTGGACCCCCCGGTACCGGGAAGACAATGCTTGCAAAAGCCATTGCTAATGAAGCTGGAGCAAGTTTCATAAATGTATCCATGTCCACCATTACCTCAAAATGGTTTGGAGAAGACGAAAAGAATGTTCGGGCACTTTTCACACTTGCAGCAAAAGTTTCACCCACTATTATCTTTGTGGATGAAGTTGATAGCATGCTTGGCCAACGCACTAGAGTTGGGGAGCATGAGGCCATGCGTAAAAAAAAACGAGTTCATGACACATTGGGATGGATTGTTGACTAAACCAGGTGAACGTATATTAGTTCTTGCAGCAACTAATAGGCCATTTGATCTTGATGAAGCTATTATAAGGCGGTTTGAACGAAGGTATTACCTCTCTTTGCATTTTATATGGTCTACAAAATTCAAACAAAGCATGTTACTGATTGACAAATTGTAGATCCATTTCATCAAATTTAAAAGTTGTAACTTTTGGTTGAGGCCTATCAAGTGATAAAAGAAGTGCATAGATGTTCAAACTCAGGACCTCCTATTTTATATTACTATAAACTATAAATACACAATCATCTTATCTAAACGCTTGACTCCGTTAGATCCATTATGACTTTTGTAATTCTTGGTTAACATCCATGGTATAGTATTCTTTGACATGGTTTTGATACATTCATTAAATGTGTATTATCTATCAATTGAAAGTATGTTTTATCTTTTTGAGCAGGATTATGGTTGGACTTCCATCAGTAGAGAATAGAGAAAAGATCTTGAAAACACTTTTGGCAAAGGAGAAAGTGGAAAATCTAGATTATAAAGAGCTTGCAACTATGACAGAAGGATACACTGGAAGTGATCTGAAGGTTAGTTTGCCAAAATATAACCGGATGGCCTACTAGAGTAATAATTCAAACCACTAAAAAGTTTTTCGGTTTTTCTTCGAAACAGAATCTGTGCATAACAGCTGCTTATCGTCCTGTTAGAGAGCTCATCCAGCAGGAGAGACTGAAAGATTTGGTACAACCTTCTAGTTCACAAAGTTCTCAATCCTTTCTCTAGCATCTTTCTTCATGCCTGTGCTTATCATCATCTACCAAAATAATTTGTAAAATGTACTTTGAGCAGGAAAAGAAAAAGAGAGCTGAGAAAGGCAAAAACACAGAGGAAGCTCCAGAGGCAAAAGAAGAAAAGCAAGAGGAAAATGAGGAAAGAGTTATAAGTTTGAGGCCATTGAACATGGAAGACCTGAGACAGGCAAAGAATCAGGTAATAATCTTCACATGATTTCAAAACGATAAAAAGATGCATTGGTATTAATATAACACCTGTTTGGATGCTCTGAAATTGTCAACAAATAAATGAAATATCTCGTAAATCTCAATGTTTTATTCGAAGGATGTCTCTTGAATGACCTATGGATAACAAAAACTTTCTTTATTGTTGTGAAGGTTGCTGCAAGCTTTGCGTCCGAAGGATCAATAATGAATGAGCTGAAACAATGGAATGATTTATATGGAGAAGGAGGTTCAAGGAAGAAGCAACAGTTGACATACTTCCTCTAGGATTGTGTGGTTGAGGCATCTTTATAGCACATGTTATGGAATCCTTTTGAAAGGGAGACTTTGCAGAAACCAAGGCAGTTCCAAATTCCGAAACCAGCCTTCCTGACTGGAAGATACTCCACTGGGTTGCTAAAACAGGAAGAAATATTGAGTGATTATTACAAATATGTGCTCATACTTAGAAATCTGATTGGTTTTGTATGATCTGTCTAGGTTTGGCACATTGGTCTTAGAAAGTGGCTTCTTGCCTTATTTCAAGGAACAGTGGAAATCACCAACCTCTAGTTTTTGCCTTCTGGATGTATTGATTGTGTCCTAGGAGTGTGATACTAGGGTAAGTTTAAGGGCCTTGCCTTTTTTCCTACTAGGGTTTCTGTGTCTAGGTTTTTCATCATGTAGCTAGCCAATGAATTGTGCCTTGTGGACTAGGATTTGTACATTTGTATGATTTTGTATAGAAGCTTCAGTTTTCTTTTGGTATTGAAAGCTTGTAGTTAAGTCAGTTATTGTTGCAAACCCTGAGTATGCATACCTAAATTATTTGCTAATATTTAACTGCATGCAACATCAATTTCTGCTAGCACCCAGGCTGCCTTAGTAGGAAGGGTCTCTCCTTGTCATTCTTATGACCTAGCATTAAAAGGAAAAAACAAGCATGTATACATGCCTTTAAATAATTGTGCAAACAACAGTTAAAATAGTAATGTAACGATGAAATTTTACTTGAAATTGAAATAATGAGGGGAAGAGTTGCAAAGAAAAGGGTTAAAAAAATCCATTGGTACTAATATATCATATGTTTGAATGAGTCATAGGTAGGTATGAATGTAGTTTTGACAAATGATGATGATTGTAGATAGATTTAATCAATTCACATAACATGTTAATACTAAAGAACCCTTTTTCCAAGAGAAGGGGAGAAAAGTTACACTAGAGAATGATGCAGCAATGTCGTGAAGCTTAGTACTGTAATCTTTGTATCCTGTTTCATTGGCTTGGTTAGATGGGTTTTAAGATGCCCCATACTGCTTAGTTTCCTAGTTTCAAGGTGTAGATATAAGGTTCTTTCTAAGGTAGTCACGCATGCATCATGTAGATCTTGCGCCTTGCACGTAACTTCAAAGTGTTGCTGAAAATATGACACTTGATGAAATGATAACTTGGAGAGAATGACGGCGAGGGGGAACAGACAATCTTAGTGTCTCGAATGCATGAGTGACAAGTAAGAAATCTTGAGTAAACCTTACAATAACTTTACAGTTCTTAAGCAGTTAATATAGAAATCACTTGAGTTGCCTTATTAGATCTTTGTGAACAAAGTCTCTTCTAAAAAATGTTGTTTGTCTTCTCTTTCAAAGTTCAGAAATGAGAAGGAGTGACTGGATATTTATAAGCACTTAGCATGATGACAACTGCTAGATCATCTCAGTGATTGACGGATGAGATAGAGTAAACTCAATTCATAGTTATCATGAATGATCTCCTCATTGGCTAAGGCCAATAATTGTAAGGACCCAACTTACCTTACATCTAAAATTAAGGTAAGTCAAATCCCCTGGCCATGCATAATATTTTAAGTATTACACGCACGGGCCTCCTTAAATGATATGTTTATTGTAGATATTTGCTACTCGATTTTAAATTATGAAATCATGTAATTAGATTCTCAAAACAACTTGATTTAAATCCTTTAAAATAAACTTTACATAAACATTTTGAAATCTACTCTCCTAAGTAGACCAACACCTACAAAACAATAGTACTATCAGATATCTCATATACCCTTTTAATGATAGTATACAAGACTTTAAAAACTATATTTACAAAACATGGGCACTAACAGGCCCCTTAAAAGAAAATTACAAACTTAAAAGAATAAATTCAATCCTTTATATAAAAACAAACAAAATAAAATCCACGATCATACTCCAATTCACTCCTCCAATATCACCCAAAACCCGATCCAAGAATCATCATCGCCTAAATCATCATTATCAGCATCAACATCACCATCAACATCATCATCTTCCTTAACTTAATACCTGGAAGAAAAAAATAACAACAACAATAATAAGCCAAAGCTCAGTACACAATAGCACAAACACACACGGAGTGGCACAAAAGCCTAGCTAAATGCAATGCAACAAACAGCAAGTTATTGTCTTTTATTTAAAATAAATCAAGCATCATAGGAGCACTGACATTCTAGAATAAGCTACTAGGAATATGGGAATCCTAAGTAACCACACGACATTCGTGGGGATGATATAGGCAACCCGAATACTTATATCTCCTAGGTGATATAACTGAAAAGGAATAGTAGCATCCTTTAGGTTCATAGCCTCTACCCATCTAAGTTCATAATATAAAAAGGTTCAATCAATTCCATAAACGTGAGCCCCAATATATTACTTCTCATTAATCAAGATAGACATTACTTTAATATCGTTTACCCCATCATCTACCCATCGAGTCACCTACAAATGTCATGGCACCATGATAGGGGTAGTCTAAGTGCCTAAATTACTGTGTCCACTCGGACAAAGTTGCTGCTCCTCTGATTGAATTCAACAGCATAAGCATAAGCATAAGCAGCACTCAATTATTAATGTCGTCTTTAAGTTTTAGTTCATTTTAGGATGCCTATCCTAACAAGTACCATGCAAGTTATTGCGTACCTTTTATATTAAATCCAAACGAAGACTCAGAGGGTGTTTTAGAATCCATCTCAAAAGATAAATCAAGTATCCATATTTGTAGATTCAATAATTAAACTTATATAAGAAATTATACTCATTATCCATTTATATCAACTTTTATAAACCCTATTTGATTAAACATTAATTAGAAATCTCGCTATGATTATGAAGATCGTCCCATCAAAATACAAACAATTCTCCTCTATCTTTCAAATTATTTATTTCTTCTTTGATTATAGTCTCTTATTACAAAAGCATCAACAAAGCATTCATATAACAAAAATATTCATATCCTAAGCAAACACGCATTTGAAACAACATATTCTCTATATTATCTATGGTTTATCTTAACGTATCATTATAAGCCATTTATTAACTATTAACTCATTTTAATTTAATCCTAGCCAAATTTATTAGAATTAATCATTTAATTCAATTTGTAAGTCATTTTGATTAAACTTAATCAATCTAATTCATTTTAGTTTACTAAATTCTATTTGGTCAAGTTGAACTTAGATTGATTAACAAAGTTCATTTTATATCTAAAATTCATATTAATTTAATCTTATCTAAGTTAAATACACTTAATCAATCTAATTCATTTCAGTTCATTCAAGTCCATTAGGTTAAGTTGAACCTAGGTTTGTTGGCTAAGTTCATTTTATATTTAACTTTACGTGGATATGTAGCAGTTGGAAACAACTATAATTTTGGCTTTAATACCTTTAGAATTTCCAAAAACTCAAAACATTCAATTTTTAGATCTCCTTTTAAGCTTTCCATATCATTTTGAATCACCTCAATCCGAGGTCGGATAAAAAAGTTATGATCAAAATACAAAATAGTATCACTATAAGGAAAACATAAGTCACACCCATGATTTTGAGAAAACCATCAAAACTTGGCTAACCCGAGGCTATTAAGCGATGGATTATGCCCTTGATTGATGGATTCTTTTCGAAATAAAACCTCTAGGTCAAAAATCACGCCCGTGATCTTAGGATTTTGTAATTTAAAAACAAAGCAAAAGCTAGATCATGCCCATGATTTGTGGTAAGTTTCGAATCAAAGTTTATATTGAGCTAAATCACGCTCATGATTCTTGAAAACACTCACATCAAATTGGTCTAACCCGAGCCTACTAAGGCTTGAATCATACCTATGACTTGCTTCCTAATTGCCTACATGAACTTCCCTATTTCTTTTCTCTATTTTAACTACTTATTCCCATCATACTTCAACTAAAACACTATGAAAAAAACATACAACTCATTTTCATTACTTTTAACACTTCTATACTCTTTCCACTTCATCAAACATCTCCAACCCACTCATCAAACTCCATCTTTATTCATGCATGAACATATCCAAGTTTTTAACATATACATATGCATATCTTCAATCTATCAACTTTAATTACAAACTCTACATAATTCTAGTTCCATTTCATCATATATATGTATATTCAATAATCAAAATAAGAGAAACAAGTAAATTAATCTTTTTAGCAACACAAGAGCTTGATTATTCTCTTGTACTCTTCTTTCTTAATTTTTGAGCTTCTTCATGCATCTTCTTTATCTTTTATCTTCTTTTCTAACCTTGATTCCATGTTTAATCTTATTGAGATTGAGATTTGGGGTTTGAAATTTTGAAGAAGGAAAAAAAAGAAGAAAGAGAGGAAAGGAAAGAAAAGAATATGGGAAAGGAAAAGAAAAGGAAGCAGAAAAATGAAGAAGCAAGAAGAGAGAGGAAGATAAGGATAAAGAAAAAGGAAAAGAAATTAAAGATATTTTAGAATAAGGTATTGAGTTTAAATTTTTCTGATAATTATCTTTACTTTTGAAAATAATTAGAAAATAATATAAGAATATAATATTAGAAATTTATACTTTGATATAAAAGCACAATTCAAGAGTATAATTTGTGAAAATCTGATATTCAACTCGGGTTTAGATTTAAAATTGATATTTTTAAACAAGTAATTGATTTCAAAAAATTAATAAGATTTTACAAAATGAAAAATAGCTAAAGTTTAAGGGTTTAGGAGTTTGCAAAGCATTTAAAATATTTGTTTTGAGATTTAGGAATTGAAATCCAAGAAAAAGGAGTCTCAATGAAGAATTTGAAGAAAATGAAAAATTTAATTCATAAAAAAAAAGTAATTGAGACATATGGAGGATTTAAAAGAATGTTTTAAATCTCAAAACACAATTTGATCTATTTACTAATTTAATTATATCAAATTATCTATTCCTTTCTCTATTGTCTAATCGTTTTATTTATTTAAACTATCTAATTATGTTTAAAGTTAATTATCTATTATATTATTCAATAAACCATCTTTAATTTAACTAGGTGAGGGTTTGGGGTATTTTAATAACTATCTTCTATATGCATGAGCTTGCCTGACAAAGGTTAGATGCAGTAGATCAGTCCAAAGATTCTTGTTCCGAGCTCATTAAGCCAAATCTCCCCAAGTCATCCTAATAAAGGAACCAGACCCACCAGATCTTGTCACCTAACTAACAAGTGAGGCCCAAATAAATAAATAATATATATTTCAAAGCCCCATTACATTTCCTAACCAAAATTCTTTGGAAAGAGTTCAAGTATTTTAGGCACTATTTGCATTTATGCATATTTTGATTGATATTCGATGCATATGCTGTCAAGTGCTTTCACAGAGTTGAAGGCTCCACTTTTCGTGAATGATTCAGTGAGTAAAAGTCAAGCATTAGTGCAGCAACCATCTCTATTACATATAATTATATTATAGTGCATAAACTTACACCACTACTCTAGTTGCACGCGTTATATTATATTTCTTTGCATGAACTTGCCCCCTTGAAACAATCTTGTTGGGTAGCAAATGAACTTCAGAAACCCTTCACATTGTGAAAACATGTTATTCTTAAAAAATTTCATAAGTAATTGCCTTCGTAGGACTCGATTTTTCATCTTTATCTTACTCACGTTAATCATTCGTGTCTCATTGATAAAAATTTAGAAGCTATCATATCCTTTTTGCCATATGACTTGTCAAATGGAATCTTTAAAGGCCACGCTTGTTCCTTAATTTTACATTTGCGGCGAATGTATCCTTTTACACCACTTCATTGAATTCATTATTTAATTACAATTCTTCATTCAATGCTTTTTTAAGCATTCTAAAATAAATTCCTTATTCCATACCTATCATAATGGAGACATCTTGAGGATCCTTTTAAATCTTTCTCAAAGTAACCATGCATCAACTGCAATATCTATGAAATCCCAACTTAAACCGTCACATCTCAAAACAAAAAATTATTTATACTTAATAAATGCGTTCCACATAGCCCATGCCAACCAGTTGCGCAAGTCCATAGGTATAAATGTGCATCATTCTTGTTTTTTTTTTTTTTTTCTTTTTTCATTCAAATATAATAAAAAAGAATCTTTTCAAACAATAACCAACAAATAAATAATATTTCCAAATCTCACTTTGTCCTTTTATATCCCCTTTTTTTTTTTTAAACTTTGCTCCACAAGTTATGGCTATAGGTAGATCTGTCAATATCTCTAATATGTTTAAATAATTTTTTTCTTTCACATAGATGTATCACCATAACCTCATAATATACGTTGCATGCATAAAAAGAGCTCCTCCACATATCTTGATTTTCGTATAAAAAAACATCTGATGTTGATTCTCTATAAATTAAGTTTTAATGATAACAAAATAGTTAAAGAAATATAATTAATTTATTAAATGTGCAGATTTTTTTAAGTTCATAAACTAAAGTAATAACAAGATTTATTCAAGGATAAATGAAAGAAGTGGAAATCTAGAGAATTACACAGAATATAATAAACTTGATAAATCACTAGTGCTTCATTCTGAAGATATTCCAAAATATCTAAATGGTGTATAGAAGACTATCTAGAAAGCAATCTAGAAGGTTGTCTAGTTGTCCAGAATATATTACAAAAGGTTGTAGTAGTGAAAATCAAGAACAAGAGTTATTATCTGATACATGGAAGATTATCTAGAAGATATTCCAAAGGATATATATCAGAAAGATAAAGAACGGAAGTTTTAATAGTTATCCAAAAGATTATCTAGAGGATTATCTACAAGCTTGTTTATCTTAATTTTTTACAGCAAACTGGTTGCACAAGATTTTACTGTTCATCGATTAATTTTCGACCTAATTCATTCCAGATCAATACAAATAAGTATCTTGAAGGCCCAGCTCTGAGAAAATAAGTTTATTTGGGTAATATACTCATTTGTTCCACTTAAGTTGGTTAACATCCAAGGGAATTTAAAGTTTTCTTTAAAATTTCTCTCTTTTATCAACGATCAAATTTCAAAAGCAAAATCGGATTTCATTTAAACAAGTGTTACATGAGATTTTCCTTTGAGACAAGCGGATTATCAGTGTCTACAACTTTCAAGACAAGAATAAATCTATCTCTTATCTATTTTTATGGGATTCTACCGAGAGTTCAGGAAGGAATGTTATCTAGTAGATAAAGAAGAACAGATTATGAAGAATTTCAATTTTCAAATCAAAATATCCCCACAATATCTGGAAACTAATCTACAATAAACGAGAAAAAATATCCCTTCTTATTTTCTATCCATTGAATATCAACAGGATTTGAATTCATAAAATGATAAGACACACAAGATATTATCCGGGTTTTATAGGGGAAAGTTTATCCACATCCTGCAACAATATTTTTTAATGTTAGAGAAAAGGGAATATTATTACGAGACAAAAAAGAAGAAGACACATACACACTGCTATGAAAAAGAACCACTACTTACGAAAATATTTTACGAGCTGATTTGTGCATTTTACTTTCTTTGTTGCAAACATTTGCTTTAATCTTTTCCTTGTGTAACAAAAGGAACGTGTTGTTGCCTTCTAAGTTTTTAGTTGAAAAGATTAAACTTGTAGTGTCGATTATTAGCTTGAGAAAAGCTGTGGGAATCAAGCAAAGGAATTGTACTATCTTGTAAATTGATTTGATTGGATATAGTGGAACAAACCCGTGAGGATTACGAGATCCCCGGCTTAAAGTTGGAATAGTGAATTGACCACAAGACGGAACCACTATACATCTCTACCTGATTTTCTTTCCCTTCGATTTTTAAATTTCTATAATTTATTTTTATTTATTTGGTTGTTTAACTTGTTCTCAAATTTTATACAAAAGGGATTTTAATTTTAAAAGGCTTAAAATTTCAAAAAAAAAAAATAATAATCAATTCAACCCCCTTCTTCCTTATTAGAGTGGGACCAACAATTGGTATCAGAAATGAACAAAGATGACACAGTCTCACCTGATAAAGTTTCCCCTGTTGTTGATCTAAGCACAGAGGCTATTACTGCTACTAAAAACTTGTCCGATGTTGCTTCTAAAGATTCTAAGAATTAAGCAATTGTTCCATATGTTTCTAATCCTTTAGTTGTCATCTATCCCAAAAAATTTTAGTCCTCTTTCTTTTCTAATTGAATCTTATGTTTAAGACTTCAATATTTTACTTTTTATGAATCTGATGTAATCATGTCTTTAAGACATATATTGAAAGAATGCATGGTAATATTATTTCAATATTCTGTTTTTTTTTTTATGATAATAAAAAAGGGAGAAAACAAACTAGATTTCCTCTATGATAAATGTTGATTATTGGATGTTGGGAATTAATGTTGATCTTGTTGTGACTTGTGTCTATCTAATGAGTGAATGTTGCTTGATTGTGTTATGGATTATTTGACAATTTACGTTCTTTATTTTGGAAATTTATGATAAAGGAAAAATGGTTTTGTTATTATCAAAAAAGAGGGAGAATGTTGATTCTCTATAAACTAAGTTTTGATGATAATAAAATAGTTAAAGAAATCTAATTAATTTATTAAGTGTGCAAATTTTTTTTAAGTTCATAAACTAGAGTAATAACAAGCTTTATTCAAGGATAAATGAAAGAATTGGAAATCCAGAGAATTAGAAAGAATACAATAAACTTGATAAATCATGAGTGCTTCATTCTGAAGATATTCCAAAAGATCCAAATGGTATATAGAAGACTATCCAGAAAGTCATTCAGAAGGTTGTCTAGTTGTCCAGAATATATTACAGAAGGTTGTACTCATGGTTATCAAACTCGCGAGTCTAATTCACGTTTCTACAAGTTTACAAGTTGAAAATATTTGATTCAACTCGCATACAAAATCGTTTTTGAGTAAACTCGTAAGTAGAATCGTAGATCGTGAGTAAATCGGTATAAATCGTGGTAGAATCGATAATAGAATTGTAATAAAATCGCAAAGTTTAATTTACACTTTTTTTCTATTTGAACTTTAAAAATGCAATCAATATATAATTTAAATTTAAGGTTTTCGGGTTGGCTCTTGATATTTATCTTAACTCTAACTTAATTTTCGTTTTTTAATATTTTTTTCCCTTTTATTTCCTTTTTTTGTATTTTCAAAAGTATTTTCTTTTAGTATATACAAGATATATTTTGAACATTTGAATAAAAATTAAACTAATATATACAGTGCTGTATTTTTCCTTTTTTAATAATTTTCTATCTATAAATTTATTTTCCATAAATATAATGATTTTTTATGTAATGATTTTTTGTGCAAATATATAATGAACATGAAAATATTCATTACTGCACAAAACTAGCTACTCACACATGATAATTTAAATAATTTACAATACATCTTAATAATTATAGATTATGAATCATCATTAAATAAAAATAATTATTTTAATTATAAAATTGTACTAAATTTATTAATGATAGTATGTGAATTATGATTAGTTAAAACTTAAATTTTGGTTGTACATAACTAATTTAATACTAAATTCTTTATTTTCATAATTTATTTAAAGTTATATTAGTTTAGTAAGTACATCAATAGTTTTTGTAAGCAAATTTTTTACATTAGTTGTAGAATCTTACGATTCTACGTTTCGATTTTATGTTTCGATTCTATGTTTCGATTTTACGTTCTGATTCTACGAACCTCCTAGCAATTCTACGAAAGATTATCTAGAAGATATTCTAAATGGTATATATCATAAAGATAAAAACGGAAGTTTTAATAGTTATCCAAAAATTATCCAGAGGATTATCTAGAAGTTTGTCTGCAATTTTTTACAAAAAAACTGGTTGCACGAGATTTTACTGTTCATCAATTAATTTTCGACCTAATTCATTCCAGATCAGTACAAATAAGTATCTTGAAGGCCTAGTTTCGAGAAAATGAGTTTATCTGGGTAATATACTCATTTGTTCCACTTAAGTTGGTTAATATCCAAGGGGATTTAAAGTTTTCTTTAAAATTTCTCTCTCTTATCAATGATCAAATTTCAAGAGCAAAATCGATTTCATTTAAACAAATGTTACACGAGATTTTCCTTTGAGACAAGCAGATTATCAGTGTCTACAACTTTCAAGACAAGAATAAATCAACCTCTTACCTATTTTTATGTGATTCTACCGAGAGTTCAGGAAGGAACATTATCTAGCAGATAAACAAGAACAAATTTGAAGAATTTCAATTTTCAATTTTCAAATAAAAATATCACCACAATATCTAGAAACTAATCTACAATAAATGAGAAAAAATATCTCTTCTTATCTGCTACTCGTTGAATATCAGTAGGATTTGAATTCATAAAAGGATAAGGCACACAAGATATTATTCGAGCTTTATACGGGAAAGTTTATCCACATCTTGCAACAATATTTTTTAACGTTAGAGAAAAAGGAATATAATTATGAGACAGAAAAGAAGAAGACACATACACACTACTATGAAAAAGAACCGCTGCATACAAAAATTTTACTAGTTGATTTATGCACTTTACTTTCTTTGCTGCAAATATTTGCTTTTAATCTTTTCCTTGTGTAACGAAAGGAACGTGTTGTTGCCTTCTAAGTTTTTAGTTGACAAGATTAAACTCTATAGTGTCGATTGTTAGCTTAACAAAAGTTGTGGGAATTGAGCAAAGAAATTGTACTATCTTGTAAATTAATTTGATTGGATATAGTGGAACAAATCCGTGAGGATTACAAGTCTCTGGCTCGGAGATGGAAGAGTGGATTGACACATAAGGCAGAATCATTATACATCGCTGCTTGATTTTCTTTCCTTTCTATATTTAAATTTTTGCAATTTATTTTTATTTATTTTATTGTTACTTGTTCTCAAATTTTATATAAAAGGGATTTCGATTTTAAAAGGCTTAAAATTTTAAATTTTTTTTTGTAATAATCGATTTAACCCCCCTTGATTATTAGTGGGACCAACAATAAGATATATTCCCATGAAAAAAAAGCTTCTCCACATATCTGGGTCTCGTATAAAAATTTCTTAAAGATATATTTCCATATCTAGTAAAAGTGACAAAATCACTAATACAAGCTTTCCCTTATATATCCATTCAAATATGTATACACATACATTTTAAATGGAGTCTGCATGCAGAAATCACTTAGTAGATCCTGTTGAAACTTCTTTCTATCATCTTTCTTCTGCACTTCATTCTAAAACTTATTTCTACCACTAAAAGACAATGACTATGCTGTCACAGGTTGGTGAATAACACGAAACTAGATCTAGTGCCTGCATGCTGCTGCTTCCAGCATCCGACACAACAAGATCTTCTTGAGAAAATAAAAAACTTCATTTGCCAGCACCGACCAAGGCTAAGTCAACTATATGTGCGTTGACTCAGCACCACGCCAGACCAACACTGAGCTAACATTAGAACCTAAGACACTACCGCCGCACTCATGATCAAGACCTCGAGGCTGAGCCTTCAACTACCCGTTTAAGACCCAAAACAAGGCCATAAACCAAAATCGAACATCTATAGACATAGCCACGATTCAATCTTTATTTCCATCACTATACATCACTCGCTAGTTAAAATAAACCTAGCAGACATCGCTCTTGGACACCAACATACCATGTCAGAGTTACCGTGACTTACATCATCAAATTGACCAAAATCAGAATTCTGTCCAAGGTTTGTCTATGTCACTAACCAGCAACTCACGCTTTGTACTTCACAATTGATGGTAAGGCACTTATTTGATTGCTCACACTTTTGCTATTTTTATTTTCTTTTTTTTAAGGTTCAAATATAAAAAAAGTATTATGCCCATGCCAATTGATGATTTCCCAAGGACTAATATGTATGTATGTATGTATGTATGTATGTATGTATGTATGTCGATAGAAGAATGTTAAGGACAGCTCCTAATGGCCTCTTGCCAATTTATTTAGTATTAATCCATCCATGGCAAATTAGTGCATCAGCACGTAGGCTATCTTTAAGACATAGAGTGATCTTCAATGCAAACATCATTGACTTCAATTTCCTTTTCTTTCCTTTTACATCGCTCCAATAGTCAAGTCACTAGGCATAAGGATATACATGTTAATCAAACCTCAGGTGCTGAGTAATCAACCCCAGAGTTTAAAAGCTATCATGCAAAAGGAGACAATATGATCGAGTTCAAAGCACTAAAGCTTCTAAGAAGGAAATGATAAAGATTAACCAAGAGCAAGGCATTGAAGTTTTCAAGTAGAGAGAAACTAAGTGTGGTGAAGCCCGGTATAGTAAAGCCATCTGGTATAAGGAGACAAGAGTAGTTGCACTCAAGGTATTGAAGCTAACAAGCAAAAAGAGACGAAGAGCAATCAGGACTAAAGCACTAAAGCTACCAAGCACATAGATGGAAGGAGTAACAAACTTAGGTGTATTAACATCAACAAGCAAAATGGGACCAAGAACTAGCAAGCTCCAACAATTGAAGTTGTAATGCAGACAAAGATGCAATGGAACCAAGCCAAAAGCCCTAAAGTGATAGAGATGAAGCATCACCAAGCTCAAAGTATTAGATCCATTGATGAGAGACAGAAAAAATGAGGGGTAACAAAGCCACAATTGTAAACGTTGCCAAGCATAGGGAGACAAAGAGCAATTAGACCAACTAGATGTCATAGACCGAAGTCACTAAGTATAGGGAGATATAAGAGTAGTTAGCCTCAATGCACTATAGCTACTAAATAGAAAGAGGTGAAGAATTAGGCAAAAGGACTTGCTAATACACTAAGATTACGACTTGCCCCAAATTCACTAATCGATAGATGATGTTGAATTTAAAGATACACTTTTGGGACAAAGCCTTGATTGATGGTGACTTCTGATTTATTGAGGCTGAGCCGCAAGTTGATTCCACAGGGCACTATCGGGGGGATTCAACGTTACGCTTCAAGAACAAGTGAAGAGGGCGGCTTCTCTCTAGTAAACGTTTTGCAGTCCTCAAGATGGCTTAATGCACTAACTATATTGAAAGGTCAAGATTCACGAGCTTAACTAAATATCCTCTGTCGAAGGCTAGACATCATGATCTTAGTACAACACTCGCTACTAAAAATCAAGTGTTGTGTGCTTAGAGCAATATTCCATGTTGAAGGTTAAGCATCATGTGTCCAACATGCCATGTTGAAGGCCAAGCATGGCGTCCTCAGTGCGATACTCCTAGTTAAAGACTCAGCATTGCGAGCTATTTGTGACACCCCAAACTGATGATAAGCTTTAATGATCGAGCCCAAATTGTGAGCCGATTCTATGGATATCATCAGAGAGGATTCAATTTTATGTTTAGGCATCCATTCCTGTAACTAGCTAATGTTAAAGCGAGTCCATGATATGCCCATACATAAGTGACAAATTTTATGCTTCTATCTAAACTTGGTAGATTATCATGAATACTTAATCCATTATGAAGATTCCACACATTGGTGTCTTTCTTCCCCCAGTTGCTAGCATGTCTCATTGAGAGAAGGTAACAACTATAAGTAGACAGAGATGAACAAAACCAATTTCAAAGTCTGTGAATCCAACAAAGATGAACAAAACCAATTTCAAAGTCTGTGAATCCAACAAAGATGAACAAAATCAATTTCAAAGTCTGTGAATCCAACATCTCTAAGATCAATGGTTGAGGATACTATCTTTGAAGACACCTTCTTGAATAAAGCTAAGTATCAAGCTTAGAGCATTGAAGTTATCAAGCAAAACTTGCTAATATGCTAAGATGGCAATCTGCTATGAATCCAATATCCCTAAGACTAATATGTGGATGATGTCATCTGTGAAGATATCTTCTAGGATATAACCTCCTATGCCAAGCTATAAATGATATCCTTGACCAATGATAAGCTCTGATAATTAAGCCAGAGCGCTTTCCAGTATACACATTACTTTCATGAAGAAGTTCTTGCTTGGATGGAGTGCACAATAGATTACATCATGAACAAACAAGAGTGGATGAACCTTCTAAAGTAAGCCTTGAGTGTATAATGCCATCATGAGCATCACTTGCTTGTGTTTCATGAGCAAGATGGAAGTATAACGTGTTATCATCTCTTAGTAGAGTAGCTATAACTGCACTTTATCACTAAACTTGAGGTGTGGAAGCTATCACGCTAGGATATTGCCTAAGCTTAAGTAGTGGGAACTAAGATGTCAAGATGATGTTCCGACTATAAGGCATGAAAAATTTGTGATTCCAAGGTGTTGCTTGAGCTTAAAGCATGGAAGTCATGATGATTTCAAGGCTTTGCCTAAGCTTAAGGCATGGAAGTCGTGATGTTGGGCATTGCCTAGGCTTAAGGTGTGGAAGTCGTGATGTCAGGGTGTTGCCTGGGCTTATGGGAACTAAATACTCATGAGAGAATAATTAAGGAAAAGAGGAAAAAAAATTATGTCATTGAATGGAAAATTTCTACTGATGTTTAAAGATAAATAAGATTTATTCTTTTTTTTTTTTTTAACTATCTAATGAATCATCAATCTCTATTAAAAGA
The DNA here is from genome assembly GCA_024138025.1 of Combretum micranthum. NCBI lineage: Eukaryota > Viridiplantae > Streptophyta > Magnoliopsida > Myrtales > Combretaceae > Combretum > Combretum micranthum. The sequence goes on from JAMXBD010000523.1 coordinate 165,459, forward strand.
TTCTTATGCAATCACTCAAACGTCTTGAGTTGGGATTTTGTAGCTTTGAATGTCATTGTCCTTGATCCTAAGTTGTCTACTTCGAACCCCCTCATTGAATATTTTTTATAGGCTTAGGCAATATTTAGTGGGATGGTCCACGATTCTTTGATATCGACAATAGTTAAGGTCTCTTCTTTTGTTTACTGTAGGTTGGCGTTTAACTCTTGGCAATTTGATGCTCTCATCTTGGAGCTAACGATCAAGGATGGCATGTACCTTTCTTATTGGACATTGGAAAGGTATTACCCTATGGAGCTCTTCGTCTGCTCACTTTTGTGCTTCTTGCTACTTATAAGGCTCTCTCCATGAATTGCACTAACGAATGCAGATCGCGTGCCATATTTGTCACATTTTCTTTGTTGCTTTGCCATAGAATTATTGGTCCTTCATGGATTCTCAACAAGAGCGGCAAAGGAGTACAAGTTTAGGTTCTTTAAGTGGATAGCATACTCAATGAACATTCCTTAAATGCAAATATTCACTAACTCTTTCTTGTCACGCACATCTTCGATGTCTAGTGAACACCCTTTGAAGTGTTCTATGCAGTCCATCAGGTCCTCTTTTGGCTTTTGTTGCATTCTTCTCATGTCAGTGATGGTTACTTATTCTCGAGAAAAGAAGGATTTTTCCATGAAAAGCTTGTACATAGTCTCCCATGAGTCAACTAACCTTGGAGGAAGATTAATATACCAGGTGTATACCTTTTCAGTTAGAGACTTTGAAAATTCATTAAATTTCAAGTTGTCAGCAAACTCATACACTTCTAACGTCTCGATGAATTTTAGCAGGTGTTCTTTAACGGTACCTTTCTTACCATCAAATAGCATGAATTTAGGATTGACATAGTCCTTATGGTAAGGCTTCACGATGATGCGATAGCAATATAAAAGCTTTAAGTCCAACACTCCTGCAGAGGACATAGCCTAAATCTCCCTCAAATAAATGTCTAAGTCTTCCTTTGTTATAAAGGATTCCCTTAGTATAGACACCAATGGTACAACTAGTGCAACTGTTGAGGTTAATGCAGCTAGTGCAAGTGTAATTGGTGTAATTGGAGGAGTTGGTGCTTGAGGAAGATCAAGATTAAGCGAGGGAACGATCTTACTCGGGTTGGTACGAGAGTATACATGTAAGGATGATGACCCGCCAAGATGGGATCCTGCATTGTCTGCTTCAGATGTTGGTTGCTACTCAACTATAACGTGTAGTGGTGGGGTTTGCACATTTTCCCCATGATGCATATTTGCCTAAATAGTAGGAGCTATAGAAGGCTGGGATAAAGAGGACGCACCTTGCTGTGTAGCTAGGATGGGGCCTGGCAAGGCTATACCTTGTAACGTAGCAACATTAGCAGCCATCCCTAGTATAAGATGAACGAAAATAGCCAAAAGTTGGTTTAGAGCTCTAATGTTATCATCCATTGTTCATGTCATCAAGTTCATTGCTTCTTTCTATGGCATGCATTATTTGTACATTGTCAGAAACAATGCCTTGCGCATTGTAGTAAGGTTAGTATTAACATTAGGGTTGATGTCTTCCAATGCTAGCATGTCTTGATCGTTCAAATTGGGGTTAGCATTGCCAACATCTTAACCCATGTTTTCATTGATGTCATCTTGCCTTCTTAGAAGTGCCATCACAACAGTGTCAAAATCCTCAGTTCCCTAATGGAGTCGCCAAAAATATAGATGTAAGGTTCTTCTTGAGATGGTCACACATATCATATAGATCTCACGCCATGTAAGTGACTTTAGAGTGTTGTTGAAGATGATACTTAATGAAGGAATGGCTTGGAAAGAATGATAGGGAGAAGGAATAGGCAGTCTCAATATCTCTAATGCACGAGTGACAGGTAAAGGAGCTTCAGTAAACCTCGCATGTCAACCTTAAATTTCTTGAGTAGTTAATGTAGAACACTTGAGTTGCTTTATTTAAGCTTTGTGAACAAAGTCTCCTTTATAAAGCACTATTTTTCTTCTCTCTGTAAAAGTTAGAAATGAGGAGGAATGACTAAGTATTTATAGGCACTTAGCATGGATGATGATCATCAAATCATCTTAGTGATTGATGAATGAAATAGAGCAAACTTAATTCATGGATATCTTGAATAAGCTCTTCATGGGCCAAGGCCAATAGCTATCTCCTATGTATATGAGCCTACCTAAGAAATGTTAGATGCGGTTGATCGATCCAACGATCCTTGTTTCGAATCCACCAAGCCAAATCTCCCTGAGCTATCCTAGTAAAGGAACCAAACTCGCTGGGTCCTATCACCTAGCCCACGAGTCAAGCTTAAATAAATAAATAATAATATATAGTCAAAGCCCTATTACACAAGGATTTAAAGCCAGATGCTCTAATATCATATTGAGATTAACAACTGTAGATGCATGGATTCAAGTTGAGTGGTTGCGTCTGTGCTACATGAATATCACGCTACACATGGCTTGCGATAAATGACACATAAATAATACGTTAAGAATAATTAAGAGGGAAATGGAATAGGAAAGATAAGTATGTAATCTCAATCATCTCATATACACTTGTAACAGGTTTAGGAGCTGTGAAACATCAAAGCCCACTAGTAGTTATGAACAAGTTGTTTGATCTATTAAGATAGAAAGTAGACAACACCTTAGTGTTTCTATCAAATTCTTCTTATTATCCAAATGAGGACTTAGGGTATTTATAGAAGCCATCAATGCTATTCATTGGATCACATTTGTAATTGACAGCTCATATGACTCCCTTTTAGTGCACAAGTCATTTTAAGAAAGGTTGGATGATGAGCAAGCCATTCTAACGGACCTTACTCTCAGCTTACCATGTCAACTCTCCCTTGATCATCCTAATTTGAGAAAGTTTGGATGATAGACAGACTAATCCAATTTTTTGGGCCCTACTTCAAGCCCACCGTTGCAACTCTCCCTTGACTATCCCAATTAAAATTGGCTCTTTAAATCTTATCACTTAGCCTTAAGAGTTAAGCCTAAATAAATAATAATATTTATGATAATATCACAAATGGTACTTAAACTTTGGTAAAATATGCAATTAGATACTTGAACTTTGAAATTAATCGATTTAGTATCTAAAAAATATTGAAATTGATTAATTTAGTGTCCGAAAGAACTTGATGGAGATATTATTAGTGTGTACGAAAAGTTCTTTTAGGTAGTAAATTTATCTATTTTAAGTTTAAGTAGTAAATTGGTCAATTTCGAAATTCAGGTATCTAATTGCATATTTTGTCCAAGTTCAATATTAAACATTAACCCTATTATTTAAAATTTAAAGCCAATTGACAACAATCATTACAACCAACTTAATTAAAAGTTTAAGCCTCTAGGTTTATGATGGATTCTAATTATAATTATTACTTGACAAATACCTTTCATAAAGATAAATTGTTTGAGTCTTATTGATTTGATCGAAAAGATTAACATCATCTACACATTATAATTTTGAGCATTAATTCAAGATGGCATATATAACTCATGACAATGGAAATGGAAATGAAAACCATTGTTTCTCCATGTTGGTTTGTTTGGCAATGTTTAAATAAGTTTAAGGATTAGTTTCTTTCACAGCACCTAAACTTTTTTAATATAACAGTTTATACCAAAACAAAATTTTAGCCTACGAAAATACCTAAACTTTTTAAATATTTCACCAATGGTACTTTTGGCCAAAATTCAGCCAAAAGTTCGGCAAAATGTTAATGTGGAAGTGAATATATATTAAAAAATTAATTTATCCTTCCACCTCAACATATTTTTTTTTTTATTTCTTGTTTCTCTTCTCGCTTCTTCTTCTTTTTTCTTCTTCTTCTTTAAAAAACCCCCAGAAAACAAATCCAAAAGAAAAATTCAAGCCTTTTCATTTTATAAACTATTCTACTCAGTAAGTTGCCCAACATAGTGATAGTTAACCAGCTTAACTTAGATCGACATGATAGCTTCTTCTTCTTCTTCTTCTTCTTTAAATCAAAAAAACAAAAAACAAATTAAACAACCCCATAAAATATCAAAACAAAAAGCTAAAAATAGAAAAAACAAACCTAAAAACTATATTTTTATATTACAATTGTTATAAAAGAATTTAAACAACCCTACAGTATTAGGGAAAATTTTTTCAAATTTGTTTGTATTTTCTAAAAAGAATTTAATTTTTTTTAATTTTTATGTAGATGCAGGGTTCTTTCTGAAGTAGTCATGTGCATGTCACATGGATCTCGCACCTAGCATGTGACTTTGAAATGTTGTTGGGGAGATGACACTTGATGATGGAATGGCTTGGAGAGAATGACAAGAGAGGAGGAATAGGCAGTCTCAGTGTCTCAAATGCATAAGTGATAGGTAAGGGAGCTTAAGTAAACCTCACGCATTAACCTTCCAGTTCGTGAGCAGTGAGGTGGAAATCACTTGAGTTACCTAACAAAGCGTCCTCTATAGACTGTTGTTTGTCTTATCTCTCCAAAAGTTGGAAATGAGGAGGAGCAACTGAGTATTTATAGGCACTTGACATGGATGGCGACCGTCAAATCATTTTAGAGATTGATGAATGAGATTGAGTTTCTCATGGGCCAAGGCCAAAATTTATCTCCTATGTGCATGAACCTGTATGAGAGAGGTTAAATGCGGTGGACTGGTTTAATGATCCCTATTTCGAGCCTACCAAGCTAAATCTCCTCAAGTAATCCTAATAACTAAATCGAACTCGCTGGGACCTGTCAACAAACCTACGAGTCAAGCCCAAATAAATAATAATATTTATATTTTAGCCCATCTACATTTTGCCCCCAACCAAAATCCTTTGGACGAAGTTCTAATATTTTAGGCAGCAGTTGCATTTATGCATGATTTGATCAATACTCGGTGCATGATGTTTTCACAAAGTTGAAGACTCCACTTGTCGTTGATGAGTCCTTGAGCAAAAGTAAGGGTCAAGGCTATGACTTGCTCTGTTGCATATAATTGTATTGTAGTGTACAAACTTGTAGCACCACCTTAGTCACATGTATTATGCTATATTTCTTTAGATGATCTTAAACTCGCTTGAGTGACGCCTTTGAAGAATGATATCCATATATATACATAATATATCTCCCACCCATATACATTATTTCTCACACCAAGTCAACTTTTAACTTCTCATAAAGAAAAACTTCAACACGTCTTTCATAAAAAAAAAAAATTCCATTTGAAATAAATAATGCTCAAATCCTTGACAACCGTGACTATCTTTAGTAGACAATAAAAAGGCATCCAATGACCTCCATATGTCATATGTCCTTACAAATTACTTTGTGATTCTTAAGTTCCATGGGCATCATTCCAACATCTAAATATTTCGACCCAAGCAATTTCATGCATAAAAAAAAATTAAATTCAAAGCTGTCATGCTCGAGAATTTCTTCTAATATCCTTAAGCTATCTTTCCTTTTTTCTTTTTATTCGGGCATATTTAATCCATATTTTAATCAATGCGGTAGGTAAGTAATAAAAAAAATGGGTAGTCATCAACCTGCTTCCATATTTATTTTGTATCAGTAGCATATCATTTTCCAAATTTTCTTTCCTACAATTTCAAATCTTTTTGGCTTGCCATCAATTACCAAATATCATTATTAGTCAAATTTCCAAGTTTTAATTGCATTCAATCCTCTCATCTCATCATTCCTTCAAGCAATAAATATTTTCATATCTCTTTTTTTTTTTCCTTTATCTTTGCTCTTCGTCTTCTCCTCTACTCAAACATATATATGATAACAGCAGATTATACTCACTTTTATTGAACAAGCCAAGCGTAATTGTTATTAATTTTATAGAAATTGTAAGGAAATGGTACTTAATTAGGTTTAATTGTGATATTTTGGGTCTTGAAGGAAATATAAACCAAATACAAGCAAATTCAAGGACATTGGTGCAATTAAAAAGACATAGAAAAATAAAAGTTGGCTAATCAAACTTCAACACAGCCAACTTCATCTTCAACTCATCTAATTCTGGCTACTGGAACAACAACACTGCCGACCTTCAATGCAGCATTCATCAGCTTTCATTCAACAACTTGTCGCCGGCAAATTCTAATTTAACGTCGTCGGTGTAAACACCGGTGTACACATACACTGACAGTTTAAACTTCAAAGCCGGTTGTGAACTTATCTTAGAAATTTTTTCAAACACATACGCTGGCCACTGGGAGTTCAACGTCGCCAGCTTTATGCCGGCCTTACCTATCCACAGAAGTGAAAACTTAAGCATTGTCATCAGCGCTGCCAGCTTACATCAAACAATTTCATTAGCGTTTAATGAAAAATAATGTACATCAGCTCTAAAGAAATCAAGGTCACCGGTGTTTGGTCGACCTTGAACATGCATAATAGCCAAATTATTAAAGCCGCCTCAACGTCGTTGTAACATTGCCAATTTTTTTTATTTAGAAATTATCCAATATTGAACGCTAGTAAGGTAAACTGACGGCATACATTTGGAAACGGTTGGCCTAAGTCCTGCCTCTTGATTTTCCTTCATTTTTCTCACATATTATTCTCCTTGGCCATTGTATCAGTATTCCCATTCAATCAGATCTTGTCTTAACAAAAGTTCCAAACCCTAGAGAGAGGATTCCATGATTATGAGTGGCTAAATTCAGTTTCTAGCTAAAAGATGATTGCAAGTTTTGGTTCTTCAAGGATTGTGAGATCTAATTAATTTGTATTGTCATGTTCTTTATACTTGGATATTTATATATCTTCTAAATATGTTGTTATTATTGTTTTTCTTAATTGATACAAATTAAGGCCCGTTTATTTAATTAGCAAGGTAATATATTGCCAATTAGAATATCAAATCCATAATTGTTTGATTGTTTTAATATTTGTGGCACAATAACATGATCAATTGTATTATAGATAATTGATTGGTGTTATGACGATATATAATTTAGTCTAAATAGATCATCTTATGATTTGTTAGCTAGAATTGGTATACTCTCTTATTATCCATGCTATTGATAAATTAAACCATAATAGCTTGTTTAGGGCTGTTTAATCAATAAGGAAATAATCAAAGAGCTTGTTTTGATTATCAAAAAGTAAGGAGAGATGTGTAGTTAAAGCATGTTAATAACCATAACCAATTTATCCAAGATAAAGAAAAAAATTCTTTACATCAATGATCCCTTCTGTGAACTAAACTCTAATGATATCTTTGGTTAAGAACTCTTTAATATTAAACCAATATTTGAATTTTGTTTACTTGCTTTAGATATAATTAGTTTTCTTTGATTTCAAAAGAGAAAAAAAAAGAGCCATTCTTCTTTTCTTCATCTAATCTTTAATAGAAATAAGTTTTATCAATCCCTGTAGACACAACTCTACTCACTACTATAGAAAAGCTATAGGATTTTTTTCAAAGTAAGAATATATATTTGTTGGATTCGATACCCACCAATATATGGCATTACATGCCTACCGATGAGAGGAAAAATCCAAAAGAAATGCACCATTCCAACATTCATTCCTTAGTAAAACCATTGTGATTTTAACATCATCGAAGAAAGCAGTACAAACTTGAATACTCTTGACCATCTATTGGATGCTTTCAACATATACATCTTTCTAGTGAAAGAAAAAAAACTTGATCCATCTATGATTTTCTTTTCTTCATTTTAATTTTTTTCTTCCTTTTCTTCTCTGCTACGGTAAATAATAAAAAGTTCAAGACAATGACAAAAAGAGAATCCATATAATGTTGATATTGCCCCATTGACTATCAACGCTTCTTGCCACAAAGACAATACTTGTATGTCCATATTAATTATATATATGTTCTATTTTTGCCCTTTTTTTGTTTAAATCGATTATACCTATCATATAAGTCACAATGTTCTCCACATGATTATCGGAGCCATACTGTACTTGTAGAAGCCAAGTTTGACATCGCGAAATCAAACCCAACCATAGAAGATCAAAGAGCCACATCCGTAGAACCTTTTTTTCGAGGATCATCATCCATCTTTTCCCATCTATAATGCAAAACTCAACCAGTGTCATCGTCTTGACCACACTGTCACATATAACACGAAGCTATTGTCCAAGACTTGCATGTAATCAACGAGATTCCTTACATCGAACCAGTGAATTTCATTCACTTTGTCTTTCCTTCTTCTTTCTTTTTTTTTTTTGTTACTCATGACAGTGAAACTTTTTTTTTTTAATCTTGTGTGCATAACACCTTTCATAGGCATTTTATCTTACAGATTCCATTCTCTTGGCTTCGTGGGAAATCATAGGTATCACTAAACCAAATAAAGAGTGCTAAATCTAAGAGTGTTGAAGCCAGGCAAAAGGAGATGAAGCATGATCAAGCTCAAAAGGTTAAAGCTTTTAGATAGAAAGGGATCAAAGGTAAGCAAGCACCAAGTGTTAAATCCATCAAGCAAAGGGACATGCTAGTGCACTAAGATGGTAACCTGCCACAAATCCTGCATCCCCAGACCAATGGGTGGATGATACCATTTCTACAGACACTTTCGGAAACAAAGCCTCTTATCCTACGTTATGTGCAACACCCCTTATTGATGGTGAATTACAATTAATCGAGTCCGAGCTGTGCATTGATTCCAGGGTACCATCAGGGGGGATTCAGTGTTGCATTTCAGAAACAAACAAATGGAGCTGCCTCTTTCTAGCACGCATTTTACAGTCCTCAAGGAGCCTCCACTTAGATAGAAAATTTGGGTAGATCACGTCACTAACAACCCAAAGTATGTGCAACTCTTGAAATAAGCTAAAGTCTACAACGTTATCACCACACTCTTGCTTGTAGCATGTAAGCTTAAGAAAGATGGAAGTATGGCGTGGCATCCTTTCTCGATGGTGCATCCAAACTCATACATTCGTCACTACATGAGGAGAGATAACACCTACTCTAGAGGACGTGATCATACTTTTGTACTTAAATTGTTCTACACTGACCAATGTTGCTGCGGTTATGACTTCATATAAGGAGTGCGATTTTGAAAAACCATTAATGGTTGCTCTAAAGATTGCTCATGAAGATAAGAAGAAACAATACTTCTCTTATTAGATGACTCATTTCTTTGAAGAGTAGAGGAAAGACATGCCTCGAGTCGTCGAATCAGCTTGCAAGAAAAAGTCTCTTCTTATACATTCATGTACTTTATTTTTTTTTTTCACACATGCATGTGAATTCTTATATTAATTGCATGTATGAGCTTGTAGGTTTTGATGCATTTTGGCTATCGCTATTCATGTTTCTTGGTGGGCCTGAAGATGGTATGAGTCCATGGCTTTTCTCTTTGGCAATACGTATTGTACAGGGTCAATGCTTTGCATTAGCCTCCTTCTACTTGGGATCATTATAACGATGCCTTGACTTACTACCGAGCCTCTATGCGTTCCAAGGGTTGCTATATAATGGTGTCGCACGTGGACCTATTGTTCTTACAATTATTTTTCAATGAGCAGTGTCAAACTCACTTTGGACCCCCTACTATCAATGAAGACCTAATTTTTTTGCTTCCAAGAGCATGGGCATGGATCAAAGTAGAGGCAAAACAACCACTTCTTCAACTTATTAATATTGAAGAGGAATTTACATTTCACCGCTTATGCAAAAGAGTTCAAGGGATATGAAGGCAATGATAGAGTTTATCCTTAGGGATCCGAAAGTGAAGTCATCTTAATTTGCAATCAACAAAAGTTGGATGAATCCTAGGCCAGGTTCCTTCTTTGGTGCATACCAGGGAGGTTACCATCATTTCTTGACAATGGAGACTTAAACGGGTGATTCCTAGAGTAACGAGTAATGGTCAATTCCCTACATAGAGCAGCATGCCAATTTGGCTTTGATCAACGAGTGTCACGTCTTATCGGCATCACATAGATCTTTGATTCTTGTTGACAATTGGTTTCTCTAAGTGACAAGACTATTCATCCTATCATGTGATAGCTGTTCTTTCCCTCTATGGAGCATCAGGAGTGGCTTCTACTGGCTGGCTGACGCATTGGTCGAATTACATAGTTGTCTTTCATGAGGATGCCTTTGCATTAGTGAATGACACACCATCGGCACCCTTAATATATCATCATGAGTTCTACCTTAGTTTACCGAGGGATAGGTACAAAAAGTCATCCAATAATGTCCAAGGAGCTAAAAGGCCCATGTCTAGGAAGTCAAAACTTTCTAATGACGTAGAGGGCTTAAAGAGTAGTGATCATCTGCCTCCTCAATGAGTGGATTCCCGACCAGCAAAGAATGTACTAATTGAAATGGTAACTTTTTTTTTTAATAATTTAGTGTTTTTAATTTTCTTCATTATGTAACTCTTCCTTTGTTTGTTTCTTTCAGATTGAGATGAAACCTCCTGCGAATTCACATCGCACAAGTGGCCTTGCTACACCATTAATGGTTGTTGATGGTGAAGATTATGGCCAAGATAAAGTAGACTATGGGCAGTCTCCAAGCTTATATAATAACGACGATGATAATTCTAATTGTACTAAATAGCATCAACATGGAGATGATGAGAACACTCTTGATGAACGTGATGAAAGAAGCAATGAAAATACTTCTCATAAGGCTATTGAATCCTATCCTCCCCCATTTGCTAGCATGGCACATGAGGACATGGTAACAACTTTAGAGGATCGTGTTACATTGGAAGAGATGGTGTCTTTTCGTGGTTTTATTGTGCCTTCTAAATTAGCGGCATCCTTGAAAAGTCTTGCTGTTATGGACATGGAATTTTGGGTCAATTCACCTATGCTGGTGACAAAAGTGGCAAATGCAATGATGAAGATGCTTGGTGAAGCGATGTTGCAGATGGACAAATCTTGGAACTCCTCATCTAAACTTGAATTGGAGTAGCTCGTGAAGTGTGCTGAAGGAGTACATCTGTTACAATTTAGATTTGAGAGTTGATGGCCTATTGCAGTAAGGCTAAGAAGCTATTAGATTACCATGCTGCTAAGGCTCATCATGATATGCTCACCATGAAGTTGCAAGAGATTAAGAAGGAGATTGCAATAGCAAAGACTATGATGATGACTGCATTGGGTTATGAGGACTTGGAGTCCATAATAGGGCTTGTGTTCCAGCCTTAGCCTAGAATTGCTTATTCTTTTGTTTCCATTTTGAACAATATGTTAGCAATCCTCTTTCCTTGAATGAATAAATTGTCTTTTTTTTTTTTTTTAACTTTGTCTCAGTTCTTTATTTATGTTGCTTTTACTTGCTTGCTTGCTCATATGTGTGAACATTAAATTGCCACTTAAGCCATTAGTGGTATGTGCTTGTGCTTAGGAAGTAATGCTTTTACTTAGCAATAGCGATTCATGGAGTACTTGAAAAAAAAAATTATATGGCTCTTATGGCACACATTGGAGCAGTGCTCTCACTTGCCAGCAACAATATTATTAGCATTAGAATAATAAATCAATCGCACTTTAAGCAGTAATGGTATTACGTGCCTTATAGTCTTGTTGCCTTAGTAATCGAGTTTAATCGGTTACAAGGGCATTTCCCAATACTCGATCATCACATTTTTTTAAAGCATTCATTTTCACAATGTTAGGTGTGACATCATATTGTCATGCACCTGGAAGATAATGCTTCCACTAGTCAGCATGTCATAATAGTACCATGACACACCTATGAGACTATGCTCTTACTAAGTAGTAATAAAGTATAAAATATTATTCTTATAATTGGTTATCATGAATATGAAGCTTGTTTAGACTCAATAATCTAAAGGACCTTATACAACATTCAATGCATTGGAGTAAGGCTTTGGATTTCCAATGATAGTATTTAAATGATCCCTTTTGAGAAAGTACTCAATCATGCTTAAGTGGCGGTCGTGGCATTTATTGCCTAGGGTCCAAAATTTTGGTTTTATTAGTCAAGGGGGTGTTTCACACTACTTCATTACCTAATATGGGTTACCAGGGAGGTTGTCTTTGCAATGGCTTGCAATGCACTTGAGAGTCAATACTCTTAACAGTCTATAGTACACAAGCTTAACATGTCATCACACGCTTGAGAGTTAATGCTCTTACCAGTCAGTAGCAACATTTAGATTACCCCTTGCAGACTTTGTTTTATGAAGTCCTAAATCTTGTATGGACTCTAAGATGATCATCACTTATGATGCAAACTTAGCAATTAAGGCATGGAAGCCATTATGCTAAGGCATTGCCTAGGCTTAAGGCATAAAAGCCAAGATAGTGTCAAAGCGATGCCTAAGCTTGGAGGTGAGGAATTCGTGATACTAGGGCATTGCTTGGGCTTGAGATGATCTTGCTTGAGTTGGAGTAAGGGAAATACATAATGATGAAGACCAACTAAGTTGGATTTTTTGCATTCTCAACTTCAAATACTAGTTGCTACTCGACCGTAACCTGTGATGGTAATGTTTGCTCATCACTCCTTAAGTTATGTTTGCCTTAGTGATAGGAGCAAGAGCTATTTGACATAAAGAGGGGGCAACTTGCTACGTAACTAGGGTAGGGCTTGGCAAGGCTACACCTTGGAGCATAGTTGCATTAGCAGCCGTCCCTGGTATGAGACGAGTGAGTGCAGTCAAGAACTGGTTTAGGGCCCGAGTGTTTTCTTGTTTGGTTTGCATCATTCGTTCATTGCTTTCCTATATGGCACATATTATTTGTGCATTATCTGAAACGAAAACTTGTGCATCGATAGTAGATTGGTTTAACGTTAAGGCTGACGTCTTCCAATGCAGGCATGCCTAGATCAATCATGTTAGGGTGGGGTAAAGGTTGCTAACATCTTGATTCATGTTGTCATAGTGTTACTTGCTTTCTTCTTGGGGTTACCATCATGACTTTATCAAAATTTTCAGTCCTAGTGGAGTCACCAAAATGTAGATGCAGGATTCTTTTTTAAGTAGTCACGCGTGTGTCATGTGGATTTCATGTCCTAGTTCGACTTTGTTGCTTGGTTTGTGTCAAGATCAGTCTATTGGAGCTTTTGAGTTTGGTTTCAGTTTTGGTGAACAGTGAAGATCGATGATGTCTTGTTGAAGTCTATAGATTAGTGAAGGAACTGGGTTTGCATGGAGGGTTCGATGCCGAGATGGTGGTTAGTGATAATGTGGTGTTGGTTCTAGGTTGACACATGTTAAGTGTGATGCACCGTGATTTTGGTGAATGAGTACCTAGTTGTGACCACTGGTGATGGTGAGTCGCTACTATAGTTTGATAGTGGACAGAGGAGGACTTTGTATGGGGAATGACTAAGTTGCGGGGCTCGATGCAGCTATAAATTTGCTAGCATTTTTTTTCTTTCTCCTCTCACTCTCTTTTCCACATCATGAAAACCCCAAAAATAAAAACTTTTCAATTTCTCTTCCAAAAGACCAATCAATCATATATAAAGATCAAAGTTTTAAGCTTTTAAACGAACTCAGATGAATTTTTTCGAAAAAACAAATCTTTGATTGAACTCCCATCGACAATCCCCAACCATCACCTACCCTATCAAAGTCAAACATGACAAAGCAACCATAGTTGTTATTACTGTATTTGTGTAACTGAAATCTTTATATTACTTTTTATTCCAATTATTTATGTACCTTATTTTCTAGTTTTGAATCTTCAATTTATAATAATGACAATGGAGAATAGTTACAAAGAGAGTAAGAAAAAATAGAAGTAAGAGGTAAACAAATTACAAAGCAGGAGAGAAAAATTGTAAGAAAAAATAGAAGTGAGAGGTAAAAAAATTGCAAAGTAGGAGAGAAAATGTGATTTGGAGAGAGAAGAAAAAAATTACCACATAAGAGAGGGAAATTGAATTGAAGGAGAGAAAGAAGTACTGTCAGCAGTTCGCCTGAAAAATGATCGGAGTCCGACAAAAGTATCATACATATAAAATTTAAAAAGTTTAGGTATTTTTATAGGCAAAAAATTTGCTTAGGTACAATTCTATTATATAAGTGAAAAGTTCAGGAACGCCAATGAAATTAACCCTAAGTTTAATGTATATATTGTCACATCAACCATTAAAACAAAATCTTAATTCATATCTGCTCACATCTACAAATAATCCCTATCTTAGATGGTAAGCAAGTGAGGGTAAGTTGAATCAAGTGAGAATTGCTCATTAAAACATTATCTAACTCTAGTAAACTTAATTTTCGCACTGAATTATAAACTGAAACTCAACTTATTTAAATAAATAAATTTGAATTTGAATTTAAATTTGATTAATTATAAATTGAGTTTGAATCAAACCAAGTTTGAATACTTTGATAACAACTTGACTTGTATACAACCTTAAATATAAGGTAAAATAAAATACAATAAATTAAGTGGGAATCCCTAAAATAGTTAATATTTAATTTATTTTGACGGGACTGGTCTTATCATCCTCCAACAGCTCACACCATGTCTAACCGAATCCCTAAAATAGTTAATATTTCATTTACTATATTTATTTTAACGGTTAGATTGTTGACTGGACGGTCCCGTCGATGAAACTGTTATAAACAGATTAAGCAAATTCACTTTATTTTTATAAATAAAAAAGGCTAAATATCATGAATGGTACCTAAACTTTGACAAAATATGCAATTGGGTATTTGAACTTTGAAATTAATCAACTTAATACCTAAACTTTCAAATTAATCAATTTAGTACCTAAATTACTTTTAGTGCATGCTAACTAGTATCATGGTTCACAGAGGTACTGTTGGCATACATGATAAGCTATTTTGGATACTAAATTGATCATGTCAAAATTGAGATACTTAATTGCATATTTTTTCAATGTTTAAGTATCGTTTGTGACTTTAACCCAAAGAATAAAGCTTTGGTCTCCATGGAAATCTTGAAATGTTTAAGAAAAAGGGTGAATATCATTTGGTGCCTAAATCTAATGAACTTATGCAATTAACTACCTAAAGTTTAAAAGTATCCATTTACAATCCAAAAACATTTTAAATTTATTTATGGTTAAATGTTGCGAGCGGTACCTATATTTTGGCAAAATAAGCATTTAGTTACTTGAATTTTGAAATTGATCAATTTAGTATCTAAAAAAAAACAATCGTGTACATTAGCAATACCTCTATTATATTGATTAAAAAATATAATGAAAATATTATTAGCGTGTACAAAATGCTATTGTAGGAACTAAATTGATCCAATTCAACAAAATACTACCATCGTGTAGAGGTGAGCATACAAGTTTGTTGGTCGGGCTAGGCTGAGTTGCTTTGGCTCATGGGCTCAATAAGCCAAAGTGAGCAAAGTATATTTTTTTGAATATTTACTTTTTTATGTTAATTTATATGGAAATTGGAACATTTCAGTATTTTAAAGTTTTGTATATACATACATATATATTTTTTAATGGTTAATTTTATTGTTATTTTAATTATTTATATATATAACAAGTTTTTTTAAATAATTTATAGGATCTCATATTACGTTTAAATCAATAAATATATGCTAAAAAAATTTACTTTAAACTCCTGATAATATGATGATTACTTAAATAATATAGACTTAATATGGATACAGAAGTGTTATACCTTATATTAGGTGTCTCGTTATCGTTTGCAAATACAACATTCTTAAAAACATTTAAATGTATCTCTTTCTAGCTCATGGTTATTCAATTAATTTTTCTATGAATAAAATTTAAGAAGTGCATGAGTAGGTTATTTTTTTTTCTACTTTTGTATTTCATAGTTTACGTTCATCAACCATGCATCGCGGTGTTTTTCCTTTTTTCTTTTTTCATGCAAAAAAGAAGGTAAAGTGATGCAATTGCATCATATGCAAAGCATAGGCAATAATCGTTTTAACAATCATCCATCATGATCAATATTTTTATGGCATATATAGATGCACAAATAAAATATTTTTCCATGATAGATACATTGATAAACGTGCACATTTGCTATTATTTTATAATATACACACTAGATTGTATATTAAGTGTCCAAATAGAGTGATACCAATTTAACTATATTTTATTTTATTTTATTTGCAATTTAGCCTGTAAACAGCTCGGCCCATCAAGTAAGCCCATATTAGGCTATTTAAAAACAGACAAAAAAATTTGATTATAACTCGTTTTACAACCAAATTAAGTAAATTTTTTAAATTAGCTTTTATAAAATATTTTTTTAAAATACTATATTGATAAATTTTTTAAATTAAGTAACTGAAAAAAAACAAATTCATGCGTTTACTATTTGTTTTACATTACTTATATGTGTATTTCAATGGAAAAATGACTAAAGTATATCTTGTGGTTAATGGTTATCAAGGTAAGGCACTTGAGGTGGGGTAGGAAAAAAAAAAAAAAAACACACACAACCGACATGACCTTTGTTGTGCGCAACATGAAATGAGAGGAAAGCGGGTCAAACCCTCTTGATCGATACGAAGCGAAAGAATGTCAAGTCCAGACGAGAGATACCGAAAACTGGGAGTAGGAGAATCTCTCCCAAGTGTCTGCAGATACCCAGTTGCTTGTAAAGAACTTAGCTTTATTCTCAGAAGAGCTTATAATCAAGTCCCCAAAAATCTCCAATCCTTATCTTCGAAGACACTCTCACTGCTTTTCGCCTCTTGCCCCAGTAAGCCCACCTTCTCTACAATACATATAACTATTACTTGTTTCGTGTTTTGTTTCATGGCATATTCATATAATTAGAAAGTATCGCGTCGTGTCGGTTTCGGGTTTTTACAGAGATGATTGACTGCTTCTGTTGCTGCGAATTGATAATAGATGTATGTAGATATCAATCCACTTGTGGAAAGTCATGATCTTGTGATCGTCCCTGTTGAAATTGTTGCATGGCAATCATGGTTATCAAACTCCAATTTTACCATTCATTGGAATGGATTGGAAAGATCATAAATTTATAGAATTGTACCTAAATTAATAATTCTACGTTAAGGCTATACTTAACAATTTATACTGTTAATTTTAATCGAGGGGAAAAAAAGAACTTATAAAATGACAAACTTGTAGAATCGTAGAGTTATCTTACGATTTAACAATTATGATAGTAATCACATAAGAAGTTTGCACGTTGTCTGTCTGCTAAATGATACATAAGAAGTTTGAAAATTGGAACTGGGTTGGAGTTATAAGTCCTGAATTTTAAATCTGTAGTGTCAAGTTTTGACCTTTTAGTAATTTGAGCATTTGGTTGTCACGGAATTGATCTGGTTTGGTTTTGGAATGTGTGTTGGTGGGGTTGTGTGGGTACTGAATTTCGTATTCGTGATTCCATCTCAAGAATATGGCAATGACATTAAGGATTTGCTGGAAATTTTAAAGTTTGAGATTACCTATCTAAAATGAGCATGGGCAACTGGAGAATTTACACTGGCACATGAATCATGATACACCGTATGCATCAGTGATATAATTGTTGCTCTTAAGTTGGTTTCCTTGTTGTTGGAGTAAACATCTGACTGGTAACCTAAAGCATCGGACTAAGCATTTGTATAGATGCTGAGATCTTGAGGATATCTAAGCAAATTTTTGTGGTTCAGCTGGCTTAGAAATGATAATACTTCCTCGGCTTTTAACCAACGTTAATTGTGAATAAATGCAGCTTCTTTTATCTTATTACTCTATTATTTGTGATATCAGAATCCAGACAAAAGCCGCTGTTTCAGCAGCAACATTGCTCAGTCAGGCTGCAGATGCGGTGTTGCCAAAGCAAAAGAAGAATTTAGCTTTATCAGAATTTAAACATGCCAAAATTGCTCATAAGAGGCGGTCAAAATCACTTCAGGAAGAAAAAGGTAATTCTAATTGCAATGATGATTCCCTGTCATGATTTCTCTAGGTGTAAAACATGGGCATTAATCAAGTTTTCCAATCACAGATTTTTCACAGCTTCCAGAAGATGTTATTTTGCAGATCTTCAGATTTCTTGATTTCCGGTCTTTGGTTTCTGCAGGGCTTGTCTGCTGGTAATGCTTTCTCCCTTCTCTTCTGTATAATACCATTCTAATCACTAGCAGTATACACAGCGTTGTCATGGTAATTCTTCAGTGGATTGTATGGTGACAAATTGACAGTTAAGCAGTTTAAACACATTACTTTTTAGATCCTTGTTGTAACTTTCTTTCCTCTTGTATTGATGGTGCATGCATATCTGAAGGTCATGGAACCTCGCTGCAAATGACAATTCTCTATGGCAATCACTGTTCATTGGAACATTTCACCATGTTGATTTAGGTTCCAAGCCAAAGCAGAAGAACAAGTGCAGAATGCTCGATGATGTGCAGACTACCATTGGAAAAGACAGCAGCACAAGTAAGACATGTATAGACTGGAGGGAGGAATTCAAAAGAAATGTACAGGTAGAGAACATCTCTTTGAAATGCTAATTATAGGGCTTTGACTTATTTGTTCTTCCTTTTCATTTAATCGCACTGCATCATGAAACTCAAAGCTTTTCACTTGATGTGTATTAGATGTCAGACCTTGGACAAGTTGCCTGAAGACCTTTTTATTTAATTGTTCATGAGCATTTTCTGCCAGAGAATTGGCTATTCTCTATCTGCATTATGGAGCATTCGGTAAATAATGTCTTAATCCTTCCTGCACACACAGGTCCCTAAGAAACCCGCTTGCTACAAAAGAAATAACTTTCAACATAGAACTTCCACATGCACAGTCCAAGTCATATGAGGCTTACATCACTAATGCTTGTTTGAAGGTCACAATTGTGTGTCTGTATGTGAATTTAATATGGTATCTTCATTTTTCATATGATATGCCATCCAAGGAGTTAACTTGAATGCCTTATGCTTCTCACTTTTATATTCAGGATCAGAGACGATAGATATGTGCATAGTGGAAACTTCATGCAATCTTTTTCATTGCTGATGTGGTGTGACTTTGTGGTTTAGTGCTTTAGATGCAAACGTGTTGGTGAAATTTCCAAGATGTCCTGTTCATTTTTATTTAGTGTTTGATATGCATGTCCTGTTGATTGACCTTGTTCAAGTTCACTCATTTCAGAGTGAATTTTCACTGGATTAACTTTAATTCCAAGTAGCCATGGATTGTGATATAATTATTAGACAACAATGCTCTGAAGCCTCTCTAAAGTTGCATTAATGCTGATTAGTGATCTTCCATTTAAAGTTAGAGACTTGACAGTGTCGGTTCTTTTTTATTTATTTATTTTTTCCTTCTCATTCTCATTTAGGTTGCACTTTCAAAATAGCTATCCAGAATTTCTTTCCTTTTGATCTTTTATTATTTGGCTCATCCACTGCCTATTTGACCAGGTTCTATATCAAAGAAACTGTTATCTAACAGAGGATATTGTAGACGCTGCAAAACTATAGTGTGGCTAAACAATAATACCTGCTCCGGTCACCATACAGGATCTAGATTCAGGAATATTAGCATCAAGCCTGTATCGCCTCAACAGGTATGTGTATATAGTTGCTCTTTTCTTGGGTATACATCTCCCAGTCCTCATGTGATTTCTAAGTGGTTGCCTCATAGGGACACTTCCTCCTTGATCATTCTTGCATACTAATGTAATTAGATGCCATGTAATTTTAAATGTAACAGCTTGCTTTCTTTATAAGACCATTGTGCACAAATATATATTATTATTTTCAGGTCATTGATTATTTGTTAGATGAATTTTCATCCTCGGATGGCAACTCATCATCAAACAGTGACAGTGATGGTGATTCAAATGGCCATCCATCTTCAAGGTTATGGACCTATAGCAAAATAATGCAGTAATAGATTAGCTAGGCCTCTTTCTTGCGGGAAAAAATCGCAAACCATGGGCTGGGGGATTCACTTTTCAATGTCCACTAGTGTGTAAGAAGACAATGTGCTTTTCATCATATTCATCTACCTAAATGAAGAAGATCTTTGTGCTTATACAAAGTCCTCAGTGCATAGGAACAATCTCCAGTTTTCATACGCAAACTATCCACTTGAGTGAGGATGCTCCTCTTGCCATATGCCTCTTACTCATTTTCTGTCGATGGTAGGTTGATAAAGCAGAGAATATATAGAGCATGGTTTAGTATATATTTGATAAGTCTTTGTTGAATAATTGAGTGACTATTATTGAGTTATAATTTCAATTATGGATGCACTGAGGTTTGTGTATAGTTTGTTCTTTAAAATGCACCTTCTAGCTTCTATAGCTATCAATTCCTTGAAAGTACAGTTTTGGTAGGCCAACTTCCATGAAATTGTCCGGATGAATGTAAGAATCAGGTAGTTTAAAAAGGTGGTGCAAGTGCCTGAGCTTGCTTATACAGTTTATAACAGGTTGTAATTTCATGTTTCAATTTTGCAGATATTCTTGCTAATTGTCTTTGCCTACTTAACTTTTGGCATCCCTTTTAAACTAGACACTTGATAGAACATGCAAAGTTGATATGCTAAGTTATGGGGACATAGAGGTTTTATGTCAAAGTGGATAAAGATGGCTCTTAGGATCCTGCTATAAGGAAAGGGATTTCAATATTATTGCTTGATTACAGAATGTGATAGATGCGTAGTAGCATTTTAATCATTAGGGATCCGATAGAACTGTAATAGCCCAATATATTGTTTAGCTGGACAAAGAAACGTTTGAAAACCAAAGAAAAAATCAACTTTTCATTACTCCAGGCCTTCTGTCTTCTCGAAAAACAATCTATGTTTTTTCAGTTCATCGTTCTATCTGGTCTGTCAAAAGGAGTGCAATTGGAATGAACGTCTATCTATTCTCTTCCATAAGCCAAAGTTAAGTTTTATAATTCAACAAATCTTCTAAACAGAGAAAGCAGGAAAAAAAAAAAAAAAGGAATGAAAAATAAAAATAAATAAATAAAATGTGTTCCTTTCAAATTCAGATTTTGAAATATACATTTCTGGAAGTCCATACTTTCAAATTTTAAGTTCTCATATTGAGCTACAGATTTTATACCATTTTTACTTATTGATATACTCCAACACACGCACATATATTTAAAGTAAACTTGAAACTTCTAGTTTTATGGGCGCTAATTTTCCTAGGATCATATATCAATGGAAAGAAGACTTGGCGATATATCTGAAAGCTACTTTGCATTAATTTTGATGTATCTTGATCCCCCATAAATTTCTGGCTGGGGATGCGGGCTGATGGTTATGCTTGCGTCGTGTGCATAGGCCGTGTGCTGGTGGTATATGGTGGTGGTGAGTTGTCTTGTGAAGTATAGAAGAAGATGGTAAGAAGAAGAGAAGCAAGAATGTCTACCAAATAGCAACTCGTAAGATCCTCTCTGTAATATTGACAATATTTATTGGAAATTTGTCACCCCGCGGATTAGCCATCATGGTATACTATAATCGATCTTAGTTTAGGGAAAAGAGAGGAGCAAATTCACTCCACCTATTTCACCTGCTGTAACTATTAAAACTTGTAATTCAGTTATTTGCATAGTAGATCAGCCTACCAAACTCTTCCCTAAAGTTGGCTGTCATATGTATTCAAATGGTGCCATTGCACTTTCTTAGATCTGACACTATTAAGACAACAACATCATTAAAATTCTCATTCTCACTGAAACTGAAGGAAATCGACTACTTTAGCTTCCCATTTGTGAACTTGGGCATGGGCATGCAGACTTCACTAGCCCAAATATTTTTGCTGCAGACATCATCCAAATTAATACAGCATATGATGTCCCTAGATTTAAATTAGTATTGTCAAAGGATCTCATGATCAAAAAACAAAACAAGAATAACATTTGGCCCGTATCTATCTCACTGATCTATGTTCACCTTTCATGGTTTCATGAATATTTAAAAGAGAAAACAGAGTTGCTGAGTAATAAACATGAAGTTAAACGACAACCACTAGGGCTAACAAAATGACACTGAGGCCAATAGTAACCCCTGCTGAGCGTTGACTGCAACTCTAATTTCATCTTCTTCTGATTCAACCCTTTTGGGATTTTACTCATAACCTTCTCATCAAACACTGCATAGTGCTTCTTGATCTCAGCCATCACCTTCTCAGCAAATGCATCAACTTGATCCTCATACTTCTCATAGAACAATGGTACGGAAAATAGCAAGATGATAGCTACAGCACAGAAAAGATTGTGTGTCAGAAAACTGTGGAAAAACAATGCTGTACAACCTCAGTGGAGAAGTAAGACAAATCAGAGGAAATTTTAAAGCAATTGCTAGATTTTTTCTTTTCCTAAATTTCATATTACCCAAAGCTATTTGATTTGGTCAAGACGTTAACACAAACTCTTGCAACTTCTTACCTATGTAGGATAAGGTAATGAAGCTAAAACAGCTTCCCAAAATGGACACAAACCATAAGCCTCCAACGACCTGAAATCAACAAGACATGTGAAAGCCGGTGAGAGAACTAAATCTAAAACATAGCCAAGGGACAGGTGATCCGGAGTGATCGCTAGTTACTAAGTATTAAAGACCTACGGAATTGCTTTCCCTTAAAGAATAAAGACTGAAGATCTATGATTAAATCAGAATTAAATTGGATCAATTTAAAACACATCTTGCTAAGACATGGATAAATATATGCATGAGAGAGAGAGAGAGAGAGAGAGAGAGAGGAATCAACATACAGCAAGAAACTTTTCAATTGTCTTCCAGAAGCAATCTCCCTAATGATAGCCAAAGCTCGATTTGCTTCAGCTCTTAGTGCAGAGGCTACTTCAACAATACATTGCTCAGGGAGAACAACATCTGGAATCTGTGGTGGGGACCTAGAAAGGACAGTAGTGAAGTCAGGATGGTGCAATATTATTACATTTAACTGATAAATCATAGCATAACTCAAAATGGATAGCAAAACCATACTTGTTGATGAAGGTCGAGGCATTAGACCAGAGGAATAGAACGACCAATGCAAGGATGGATGCATGGCAAACAAGAGTGATCAGATGGTATTCTAGCAATTCGAAGAGGACCCAAACGACAGTGGCACCACCAAGAACTCCACCAGAGAGTTTCTTGTCTCTCCATAGAAAAATGTCAGCAACTGAACAAGATTACAAACATGTAAAATGATTAGATACGAAATACCTGTAAGATGAAAAATTTATATCGATTTCCGTAAACAGCATCCAGAAGAGAGACAAAAAAAAGGCTAAATTTTTCTATAACCTAATACCTCAAACATTGTATTCTCGATTTCAATGCCACTGTCTGCATCAATGCATTACCACTACTTAGGAGGACTTATATTACACATGCCTCGAAATAGCAAAAAGCTTCGTGTATAAATCGAGCCTGATCATCAATATCGACAAACAACCAATGCTCTATATAGGTGCTATTATTCCCATTCTTTCAGGACTTGAATCACAATAGGTTCGAAATGAATGATTATCTTCTCATGATCGTAAAAAATAATGAACAATCTATGCTCTGGAGTCCGGATAATCAACCATGAATTTCAATCTAAACAAATGCATAACTATCTTCTCATATTTCAGCCACAAAAACAACATAGGCTTTAATTCCATATCGCTTTCTAACCTAGGATTCAATTCCACATAGTTTTTCTAACCATATAAAATGACGTAAATTTGAGAGCAAACCATGCCAATTACTTCTGTAGAGAAAGCATACAACCAAACCAAACCGAACTGAAATAAAGACAAATGATACAGTAATTTTTCCACCTCTCCATCAAGACTAAGAATTAACAAGTGATAATTAACCAACATCATATAACAACACAACAAAAAGCAAAAATCAAACCGTTATAAATGAATTTCCTATATAATATTTTGAATACGAATTCAAATTCAATACAAAATGCAGCCGAAAGTAAGCGTTCTTGTTAACAAATGATCACCGACTGCACACACGGACACACACATTCAAATGTATATTGATCGATCAACGATTCGCGCTGATTACTTTATCGAGGGAGGTAGAGATAGAGAGAAAGAGAGTACATTTTCCGCCACCGAGGACCTTGTGGACGGGCTTTTCACGGCCGAAGAGTCTATAGACGGAGGATTTCATCAATGAATCAATGGTGGCAGAGAAATGGGGCTCGTCTTCGGAATCGGAAGAAGACGAATCGTGGCCGTGGATCTTCTCTGCAAACTTCTCCATCAACGATGGCTCTGCATCACCTGCATGATGATCCGCCATTTTGGATGGATTTTCTGTCCACACAGAGAGAGAGAGAGAGAGAGAGAGAGAGAGAGAGCGAGAAGAAAGATGAGAAGGAGAGCAAGAGAGAGGAGAAAGAAACGGAGCGCCTGCGTTTCAGTTTTTGGCGTTTTTAGAGAGAGAGACAGAGAGATGAAATCTGGACCGTTGAATTATTTTGAGGATTCCAAACCTCAGAGAGTACGGGGCTGTTGGCTGGAGGAATTAACGGTACTCGAGTCGCTAATTCGTACACTTATTTAGTAATTTAATTAATTAAATTACCTATGGCTTTTGAAATTATTATCGTATTATTTGATAATTTTATAGCTTTAGTATTACAAACATTTTCCATAGAACAAATACAACTTAAACACACAAGTTTTACAAACCAACCAATAAAAATTAGTCGAATTCAAATCGAATTTCATTGCAACGATGTGTTTTGTTTAAAATGGTGTTTATATTAACACTTGATGGCCAAAAAAATCATAATTGGTGTTACACTAAATTAGAACGACTAGTATTAGGAAGCATGTGATCATGATTGAGGTTGGCAATTTTACCTAGAGATTTTCGAAAACTGATGTCCACATTATGAATGTGGGACCTAACATTTGTTGTTGTTATCAAATGGGCCAGCATAAAACACAACTGTACGAACATGGTCATCATATCTTTAATTGAAGGGAGCAAACTTTCAAGAAACTACTAGGTCGGTTCTATCATCGTATCCTGATCATTTTTTTATTATATTTTTATTAATTTTAAATAGATGTTTGTCAAAAAATAAATACTAATTTTATTTATAAACTAATAAATAGATACAATACAGATACGATATAAATATAAATCCGACAATTTAAACAGAAACAACTTAAAACTTTGAATTCTGAGTCGATAATGCAGACTATACTTCACAAATGTAAAGCGGCATTGTATTGTTAAGTCATGGCAAGCAGTAGTATGATTAGGTGATCATGTAGTTGGGTTTGCAGAAAGTTATGTAAAGTCATCCATTCACACCTTGATGTCCTAGCTTCAACACTTCTTGAGTTTGGTCGTTAACAAATAAAGCTCCATGCTTTATTTATGAGCGTTTCGGTGTTTCTGGGACGAATGCTGGGCCTTGGTCCATTTTTCCTTCAATAGTTTCTTAAATGAAGCATGGAGCTTCTAAGGTTCCAGCAAGTTAAAATCTTGTATGTCATAAATTCTTAATTCAGACCATAAGCATAATCTGATATCTGCTTATATTCTGCCGAGGAGATTCCAAAATGTTCCTTAACAACTTTCGAGTTTGTTAAACATTATACCTGTCAATATTGAATCCAAGTTTCCTATTGTTTACTCATTTCTGCTGTCCAGAAGATTAACAATTGATGCCATAAGTTTGACAGACATGGCATGACAACTTTTATTATGAAAGATGGAACTGGAAGTATATACTAAATTGAAAAGGCAAAGGTTTGAGGCCAGATATGAAACGGAAAACCAAAACAGCCCATCGTCAGATTTGTGCTTCATTTTCATAGTAAAAAGTTGGAGATCTTTTTCAATAGCTGATGATTGAAACCAGTACACCTAAGAATTCTAGGAAAACTATGAGCAGTGTGTTTTGAGCCCGCTGAAACTAGCTGATGGGAAGAGTACCAGGAGTTTATCTGGCACACAAAATAAAATTACATTCAGTAACCTCTTAGCAGCTAGGCGAGGTCACAAGACATGTTCCTGCAATTCTAAACAGTGCACATGTCTATGATAGTTGGAAGCAAGACTCACCAAATTTGTTCCTGAGTTATGACAGTAATGCAATGCATAACCAGATGAAATTTTCTAATGATAGAGGATGTTCATCCTGTAGTTCCATCCTCAAGAATCGTTGAGCTTTATTATAGGTTCTGATCATTATAATATCTGAGAGCACAAGTTGCTGCAAACCATCCCTGGCGTGATAACTTATAAAGCCATACGGCATTAGCATCCCATGTGTCTAACGTGAGCAGCTAAAACAAACTATAAGTTCATAAAGACATCCTCAACCTTTGCTCCATGTACTTTCTGAGACAATAGCTACTCCTTTTACTGTCAATATATCGCCTACAAGTAAGAGGGGATACTAAATAATAAATACAATTGTGCACATAGATCTATAAGCCTGAGCTTAGATGAGATGGTTGTGATACCACTTTATTACTTTCAAGCCTGGAAAAACCCCTTATATAATATAGCACTGGGATCGGCAGCTCTGAGCCAAAAGCAGTTATAGTCCCGCCTGATTCAGCAGATCCAACCATTTCTGCACTAGTTTATGCAATGATCAAGGGGGAAGATGGATATTTCTTTATTAGTATATATTATTGATTCCTTATCATTAATGTTCAATCATGATCCCGAAAAAAGAAACCAGCAGAGTAGTTATTATTTTCTTTTGCCTATCAACCATCAACGATGTGCCATATTATTTTGATTCAATTCTTCCAGCAACCCAAGATCTCTCTTGACTCACGAGTTGAATGTGCTCTTTAACTTGATTCTACTTCTAAATCAATAGTCGGTCTTAAAGTAGAACTACATGATTCTACTTCTTAAAGGGTACATTTTGGCTTGATGCTGAATTACCCCCATATGGTTCGTTTACACTAATTGGTCACAATTTACACCACTGCCGGTGGGCCTCCCCCTGATTATAGGAGGAAGGTTTATCCATTGGCCGATTTGTAGGAATCTTCCTTTCAGGGTGAAGCCAAATTATTTACAAGATATTGGGAATGTTAGATGCCTAGCTCCTGAGAAATAAAGTATTGCTGCTAGTGCCGATGAAGGAAATCTTTCACTTCTATTAACTATTTATTTGGCCTGCAGCTTGCATAAGATTTCTACAGTGCCTAAATTGAAGTCCCATACCTCATGCTGGCCGTCTACATAGATAAGGAGATCATATACAGATATGAGATGAGGAAAGCTGAGAAAAGTGGTCAATATAATACTTCCTTCTCTTTTCATTTCAAGATATGGTTGATCTCAGTTTGAGTAAGGAGGAAAATCTTCGAGATCTTGAGTCATGGACTTAAGGTTTTATAGCTTAGCTTCTCCTATAAACTATTTTGATTAAGGAAAGAAGCTGTTCCATGTGCTACCATTCGTGCCTTATCTGACATAGGAGACAGCGGTTAAAGCAAGGAGATTCTGGATTTTACCTAAGGTGAGTAGCAGACTCTAGTTTCGAGGGTCCTTTTGTTTCATTGGCATACAGACGGCAAGCAGATATTTTAAATAGACTATTTATCAAGAAATAGATATAGATGAAAAAAAACATTTTTACTTATAAATAGATTAAATAAACCAGATACAAATTAGATACAAACAACATATAAATGCAAATTAGATACAGATGAAAAACAAATACTTAACGCACGTGTGGAAGAGAAGGAAATTCTGTTTAACCAACAAGCATAGGAAAAGTACTCCGTGAAACTGCTATTAATGCTAATCTATCAGTTCTTTGCTCAAAAAGTTCGCCCTCAGTTGTCTATACCTGAAACCACAGCCTCATGCAAGAGAATTATGATACATGTGCTAAGTATATTCAACCGAATTTGCCTCATGATTTTATCAATCAAGCTACATAAAGCCACGTACTCCAATGCAAAACCTATTTGCAGCTATTCCTACTAGCAAACTCCTTGTTTCCCAAAACTCTGAACGTAGCCAAACAGGATAGAAGAATCACGAGTGTATGTATTTTCAATTTTTAATAGCTTTATCAACACTTTTATTCATAACATTTAGTTTCTGTATTTCCAGTTTTGTGAGCGCTGTAGTTAAACTTTAGATACTAAATTGCTAATCAAATCGAAAACACAAAAAAAAAAAAAAAAACAAATTTAAAATACATATACTAAACCGCAAAACATAATTATATAAAAAAAAACTCCATAGGGTCATGTTGTCTAACTATTTTTCATGGTATTGAATTAAGCATTCATGCAAATTACGAAGGTCTTGCAGATAAGATAGAGTTTTGGAGAGAAAGTTGGCTTACGGAATTATTAGACTCCTCGGAGACGAAGGAGCAGTTTTGCGGATTGAGGAACGGCTCTTTTTCCACCATTGTCAAAGGTTGCCTTCGCTAAGGTATTATCTTGTGTTTATTTCCCAGCTCTTGGCAAGTTAGACAGAATGACGGAACAACTAGAAAGAATATGCTTTGTCTGTTCTTCATGTCTCAACGGTCTGGACTGTAATTAATTAGTTAAATTATGAAAACCCGACGTAGATTATGCGATTTTCACCGACCGTATCCCGTCTTTCTATTTTCATCCTATTTTGATATGTGATAGCCACGTGTACCCATAAGAGAACTATAAATGATGTAAATTTTCTATCTGGGTGTTATAAAAATTTAATTTGATATTTGAATTGAAGTCTCCTTCAATACTTAATTAAATCTTTTGTAACATCTTACTAACAGCTTCCTGTATTTTAGGATGAGGAAGATATACCATCCGGTTAGGAAAGTTGTAAAAATTCAATCATATGTTTTTTTTTATTTTTTAATGTTTGTAAACGAAATAAATGATGTTAAAAGGTAATAAAAATAATCATAAAAAATTTGATTGGTTAGGTATTAAATTAATAAATTCAAAAGTTCAGGTTTCAAATTAAATTTTTTATGCAAAGTTAAGTAACTAAATTTAACACTTATTTGAAAACCATACATCAGATAAAAGGAAAACAAAAAATCAAGTTACATAAACCCTAAGTTAATAAGTTTCTAGTTGTGCTTTTTCATTTGATTTTAGATTTTAGTAAAGTGTGAATAATTTGAGGTTTAGGTATCAGGTTAAAGAATAGTATGTGTCAAATTCCATTTTTTATTAAGAAACGATGAATATTTAATGAAAAGCAGCATCTATCATGCATCTATGAAAATAAAAGAGGTGGGGTAAATGAGTTAAATAAATAAAAAAAGGCAAAGATTAATTTACAATACGTTTGGTATTTTTTTATTTTATGATTATGAATATTTTTGGAGGAAAAAAAAAAGATACTTTTTATAAGGAATAGTAATGCGGAATAGGAATTCTTAATCTATTCTATATTACATAAAATAGACATTTTTCATGATAGAATTCTTTATAAACCATCTATGGTCTTGTAGCTTAGTGACATCCAGTTCAAATCCTCATCTTTGAGGTACTGACTTTGATTCTCCACCTTAGCATTGTAATAGTCCTATATAATCATATTGTAATGGCCTTTATGACCCATCGAAAAAAAAGTCTTTATAAACAAAAAAAAAAAAAAAACCATTTTGTTGCAATAAAGTCAGAATACCAATTTTATTCCTATCAATTAAATGCAATGTTGATGTGTGATACGTTTTGTATTTAAAATTGCTTCCTTTGTTATAAGAAATGATAAGAAATTCATTTATGGCTCGTTAACTTAGTTGAATAAAATAAGAGGGAATAAAATTCCAATTCAAAAGGAATGTAATAGGGTTGTAATGACTATTACTATGTTCACTTGATATAAAAAGTAAATTAAGTAATTATTGAAGTAAAATACAAAATATTTATAATGCTCCTCGTATTTATCACAGAAAGAAGATAATTGTATATGTAATATTTTCAAGACAAGGGTATTTATGATAAAGTTGAAAAATAAAACATTGAATGGTGAGGATGAAAACATGAATTGCCATGCATCATTTCATGTAATAGCAATTCATTATGAATTGTCATTCTCATCAAGTAAATATTGTAAGTTTACGTTGAACAAAAAGAAAATGAATAACTATTTATGTTAAATAACACATTGTTAGTATTTTTAAGTCTATGTTAGCTTTTGAAGAGCTCTTTCATAGGACATATTTATTTTATTCGAGCTTATTCTCTCCGCACCATTTAATATCTTAAATATCATTTATTCACTTTTTATTTATTTTTCATGCTTATGAGGGAAAAAGCTCCTTTTACTACTTGAACTCTGACAAAATGGATAATTAGGTACTTGAACTTTTAAGGTCTAATTTCATACCTAATTAAACTTTTTGTACTCCTTTTAGATACCCGAGCTTTTAAAAAGTCCAATTTCATACATAATTAAACTTTTCGTGCCCTTTTTTACTATCTCACTTTTTTATTGTTCTAGAAATAATTGATACATATTAGATAATGATCGAGTGAATAGTGTTTAGGGGTATGAAAAGTATAATTAGGTATGAAGTTAAACTTTTTAAAAGTTCAAGTATTTAATTATCTATTTCGTCAAAGTTCAAGTACCAAAAGAGGACTTCACCTAACCCCATCCACCTAACAAAAAAAAATACCTTTTGGTCCTTTGATTTTATAATATTCAATGCTAAGGACCTCAATTATGGTTCCTAAGTACTATGTAAGCTCCCCATAACATGTTTAAATGATGTCTTTGATATAATTCTATATGTTAAGAACCCACCTTTTTTAGGTTCTTTATCATTATAGGAAGCGGTTGTTTGATTTTTTGGGAGAAGGATCCTAAAAATTGTCTTGTATTTCTAAACTTTCTACGAATGTCACAGCCCATAATAATACATAGTCATACATATTTCATATATTTTTATAAGTGATAAATGGAGAATAAGTTGGTGTGGTACTTTTAGATGCTAAAATAAAGAATATCAGACAAAGTAAAAAGATTTTTAAATATGTTCAATAGTAAGGACCTTATTTGGTGTCTTTAGTGTCTTTGGGTATCATATTAACTTTTTAAAAATCATTTCCCTCTAAAACTTATTTACTTTATTCAGAGTCCTTCAATTTAGAATCCTTAGGTACTGTTTAATATGTAAATATCATCAATTCATTTTTCTATTGGCTTATCCTAACATTTGTCAAAAAAGTAAAACACGAAAAAATGAGAAACAAGTTTTTGAGTTTTTCATGAAGCACCACGAAAAGGATGAGGACCTTACTGCAATTATAAGGGACCTCAAAAAAGTAGGTTTTTAGCATGAAATTGTGTCAAAAACTTCCATTAGACATACACTCAAGAGAAAGTGTTTCTTGAAGAGTTGATATGGAATCTAGGAACCTCAATGAGGTCCTCAGAACATGTTCAATGGAGATTCTAAATACAATTAGAACATGTACCTACTTATATATGTTTTTCATTAAAGTTTAAATACTATTTATCATATTTATCCGTCATAACAATAATAAAGTTAAGTTATGTATCTATTTATATATTTTTAATTAAAATTCAAATATCATTTATCATATTTACCCATCATGATAATAATAAAGTTAATATGCAATAGTTTGTAGTTAGATCACCAGACGTAGAATTTTCTTATTATCTTTGTGGCATGCAATTGGACAAATGAACCTAATCAAAGCCACATGTAATCCTCTCTTTCATCCCATGATGATACATCCTTTTCATGTCGGCTTAGGAACCAAATTCAAAATCAAACAATCTTTGTCGAGTTCATGAATGGATTAATTCCACGCAACAACATTTGGATCAATTTCAAGTCATGAATAAAATTTTTTAGTGCTTTAAACAAAAGGTAGATAATACTAAATTGGTAAAAATAATACAGATTATTAAAATTAAAGTTGTAGAATTGGACGTTGCCATTATTTTTAAATAGAGGATGAAAATCAGACACGAAAAATATATATTTTGTACATATAATGTATCACTAAGATGTCTATTAGTGTTGTTATATTAAAGTCTAAATATTTTTTTTATATATACAGCCTTTTTACATAATATTTGTTATTATATTCTCAATTTGAATTATCCAAAAGTTTATTTTTCTATTAACTACTAGAAGTTTTGATTATTTTTAAAATTTGACCCCAGATCTACTATGTGATTTTCCATTTGTTAATTAATTAACATGAACATCATGTGATGGGCCAAAATTTCTTAGTTCCCAAACGTCCCCCATACGACAAACACACACGACAAAATCCCAAACATATAACAGCCCCCACGTTTTGTTTACGTTAATTGTTTCTCCAAGTCATCATTTGACCCGCCATCCATTAGTGAAATTTCATGGAAAAAAAATGAGAAAAAAAAACCCTAATAGACGTTATGTGTTGTATTTTAATTGACCCAACAGCCTCAAAACAGGAAGTACAAAAGGTCATGGGAGGCCATCGATTAGAATGGGAATTTATGTAAAGGACCAGTTTCGGTATCATCTTCTTTTGCTGACAAAAACAAAAGAAAATAAAGTTGAAGTGGGGAACACATTCTCCTTTTGGAAGCAAAAGCTAGCACCAAATTCCAAGGCTTTGTGTGATATCAATCATTATTATGTGAATACCTAATATTCAAAGAAGATTATATTTGGTGGCAACGATGATGAGTCTGATCTTTGTTTCAGCTTTTAGGATAATTATACAAGGTTATGAAGTTCCAACTATATTTTATGCTAAAGAATATCTTGAGGATAAGCACAAGGGGATCAATAACTAGGTTGAAATTTGAAAGTAAGAGTAGCAGTTACAAATGCGACACAAGAACACACTAATTAGAAATTGAATTTATTAGTAATGCAATTACAAATGTAAGATTTAAAATTGACACAAAGAAGTTGAAAAGATTTTTTTTTATTTGAAAGAAATCATGAATTTTAAATTGATCTATACATAGAAACTTTTTAGCTATATCAAAAGCCTAATGGAATGCAAGTTAGATAATAAGTACTAGCAACAAAAGCTCAACATATGGGTAGATACTTGTCGGGGATAACTAGTTGGGCATCTAAGAAAATGACAAGTATCTATGAGTTTATAGCACTTGCTGCAAAGGATTGAAAGAGCAAAATGATAAAAAAAAAAATTACCCATGAAAATAAAGTTGTGGCCATAACCAATATTGGTCATTTTGATATTTTGTGACATCCAAGCAACAATATGTCAAGCCTATAGAAAAATATAAAGAGGGTATAGCATTATAGAGTCAGTAAGAGATGAGGTCACAATTATCACTTATGCTAGAACTAGTTGTAATTTAGTAATCCTCTTTTAGGATTATTTGGCGATCTATTGAAATAGACATAGGCATGGTTCGATTCCGAACTAGAATCTTTACTGACGGTTCTAGAATTAGAATCGGACCGGTTGGCCGGTTCTAGAACCAGCAATAGAACAACTGTTGCACGATTCCTATATGGTTTTTTGGCCTAGAACCGGTGGAACCAGCGATTCCATCTGGTTCCATTGAAAAAAAGAAAAAAATAATATAAAATATATAATTATTAATATTTAAATTATTTCATATAAATAGAAATTTGTTACTTTTTCACAATATTAATATGTTATTATCAACAACATAAATAAATATAGTTTAAAATCATACATAATTAGTTTAAATAAACTTTTCCTAAAAGCAAAATTTATTTTCTTAATAATGTGTGACTATTTTTTACATTGTAATTTTCTTTTATCTTTTAGAGTATTTTACAATATCATAATACTAACTATAATTGATATTGAATGTGTTTGTTTACATATAAATGTGCATTCTAAATAAACTTTTAAAAATTTTGGTTAAATAATTTAATATTGTTAGATCCAATAATTATTTTAACTTTAAAATTTATTTTATTAAAAAATAAATTTATTTTTTTATTTTATTTTTTTTAAAAAAAGAAGAATCTGCTATTCCAAAAGAAGAATCTGGAACTCGTGGTTCCATGGAACCGGACCGAAACCATGAGAGACGATTTCGATTTCAGTTCTAGTTGCTCAATTTCAAGATCCAAAACCAATGGTTCCAGAACCATGACTATGTTTATATTGAAAGGTGATGCTACCTCTATGGATCTTGAACTCTTATGGTTTATAATGATGGAAATCTTACCTTGATGGTTTATTTCATTATTCTTTAATCAAAAATTAAAAACAAGTTTCTATTAAATGAGTGTACATTAAATGCTATGTTTTTTAAAAATATCTATTCATTTGGCTAAAGAAATAAGGCTGTAATGAAATTAATCTTATTTGAAAATGGGAATAAGTAGTAATAATTTTTTTGTGAGGATATTTTAAAAAAAATAATTATTGAATTACTATTCATAAGTTTGAGTAATCAATTATTATTCAAATTTTTTTAATTGGAATTCCTAAGGGAATCGCAATTATAATCAACTAAACATTGTAATAGCTTTCCATAAAAAAAAAAAATAACAACATGATAGGATGTAGGAATTGACGTCGCTTCTAATAAAAATTAAGGACTTTATTTTGCAAATTTTTATGAAATTTACTTATCAGTTTTTGTAAGTTTGAGGATTTTAAGTTTGTAAGTTTGAGGATTTTAAGTATAACCATAGATATATTCCCAATGAGTAGATAGTAAGCAAACCTTTTTTTTTTTTCCTCACAAGATAATTAGCAATCTAGTGATGGAATATTGAAATAAGTTGTCAATTACGCGTTTAATATTTGAACTAAGTGTTAAAAAACTTAGTAATCAATTGAATTGATAATGGGATTAAACAGGAGCTAAAAGGATGATGAGGTGTTGCATATTGGTCTAGGCCACAATCAATTAATGAGCTGAATTTAAATAAAACACAAATAATTTAAATATAAATTTCTTGAGCTGATAATAACAGTATCCTCTAATTGTTTTCGATCATCATTTTTTTATAAACATTTGGAAAACTTGAAAAAGAAAAATGCAAAATTTGATTGATTTCAAATCGTATAACATGATGAAATTTCTTTTTTTTTTTTTTTTTTGGTAAGAGTTGGAATTTAATTGGAGAAATTTGATAGAAAAAGAACCACAGATTCTTTTTTGGTTCTTTGCTTTAGTAAATATTTAAAACTCTAAGTTTTGATAAAATGGACTTGTTGAATTAAAATAAAGAAGGTTCATCATTACTAATCATATACATGCATAGATAAGCACCGGATAAATAGCAATAACACTTCACCATGATATGTAATAGATAATTTAAAAAATTTATCATTCATTTGGTTAAGTGCTTTCTATATCTCATCCACAATGAATACATAACAAGAAGACTCTTATTGGGTATAATTATTACAATTTCCTATGCATAAAAAAATAATACAAAGGAGTAAATGTTGTGAATATATAAATCAATTTAGTGTCTAAAAATACATTTTCATATATTATATAATACCTCTATCATATTAGTTAGAAATACCACATAATATGACAGTGTTAGCCAATTTGACATAAGTACTAAAGATAAATATGGAAAGTTTTTTTAGGTACTAAATTAATCGATTTTAAAGTTTAAATACTTATATATATTTTGTGAAAGTTCATGTTATTCATGATATTAACCCTAATTAAAAAACATATAAGTCATATTAGTACATGAATTTTGATAAAATATGTAATTAGATACATGAGAATTGAAATCAATCAATTTAACACCTAAACT
Source organism: Combretum micranthum (assembly GCA_024138025.1). NCBI lineage: Eukaryota > Viridiplantae > Streptophyta > Magnoliopsida > Myrtales > Combretaceae > Combretum > Combretum micranthum. The sequence goes on from JAMXBD010000523.1 coordinate 201,117, forward strand.
TTTAAATAGATCAATTAGTATCTAAAAATACATTTTCATATATTATATAATACATCTATCATATTAGTTAGAAATACCACATAATATGATGGTGTTAGTCAATTTGACGTAAGTACTATCGGTATATATAAAAAGTTTTTTAGGTACTAAATTAATCAATTTTAAAGTTTAAATACCTAATTATATATTTAGTGAAAGTTTATGTTATTCACAACATTGATCCTAATTAAAAATCATATAAAATATTTATAATTTAGTAGCATAAATACTGGTCTAAGATGGTTAAATTAAATACCCTAGTTCACATTTTACTTCTTGGAAAAAACAAAAAGAAAGAAAGAAAGAAAGAAAAGGGAAATAGCAGATGATTCCGGCACCACACCAAACTTATTAGAGCAAATAAAGGAAATTTTCTGCGTTTTGGGGGGAAAAGGAAAAAAGGAAAAAGGAAGATTAAAGAGAAAAAGAAAAGAAAAGGAAAAGTTTGCATTGGCACATGGTACATGGAGCCTTACCCAACCCAACTACAAGTCAAACCTTTTCTTTTCTTCTCTTTTTTTCTTGGTAAAACTAGGACCTGTTGGCTAAGGTCTGAGCCTAAAGAAAAATAAAATAAAATAAAGACGCTTTAATACTTTGAGTAAATATATTCTTTTCCGCTTGGTAAAGCTTATTTATTTTGGTAACCAAAAATAAAGGGACCTGGGGCCTGGGACATGGACTCGGACCTCTCTAAAACCAAAAAGGTAGGTCTGTGGTTGTGAGCATAAAATCATAACATGCGTGACCCATTTTTTACCACAATGGCATTGCCAATTGCCATTCTTAAAAAAAGCCCTACTTTTCTGACGCTGTGCAGATCTTTTAAGACACTGCAAAAAGTACTGTTGCCCCCCCAAAAAAAAAGTATATAATTATATATAATTTTTTTATAATAATAAGACACTCTGAAAAGTAAAGTATCCCCTTGTATCGACGCATCCAATGTAACATGACTACTGCCTGCTTTTTAGTTTTTCGTTTTCCTACTGTATATTTTTTCTTTCTCTTTTTAGTCAGTGTCTTTTATTTATGGCCTTGGTGGTTTCTTTTTGCTAAATGTATATACATATAAAAGACATTTTATCCAAAAATAAAAATAAACTTCATCACTTTATTTACTTTTGTGGAATTTTGCTTAATTTTTCATTAATTGATTTGGCAATTCTTTAATATTTAACTTGTTTATCTATTAAAATTTTTTATCTTGAAGATAAAGGTTCAAGTGTCATATAAAATATTGTTTTTTCTTATATCTCACAACTTTTACTGGATTATAAGATGATGTTATTTTCATATAGAAATGTTCTAATTTATATTAATCTAACATGCCCAATAAAAATTAATTAAATTGGATATCCATTAAGTGAGATCCCTCCCTAGTGGAGGTTCATTTTGATCCACTTTATTTCATTTTAGGAAAAGACTATCCACCTAGATAAAGACGCGAATTATGTATGATTTGTGATCCATTATGAACTACCATCAGTAGGTCAAACCCGTCAACTCAGCTCAGTCAAATGGGTTATGACCCGTCAGGTAACCTAGTAAGTAAGCGGGTCAACTTCGTTAACCTATAAACTGGTGCATTAGAGGTATTGCATTTATTTTTAAAAAAAATAACATGGGAAATTAAAAATATATAAAAAAAAGTTATGAGTCGATCCAACTAGGATCAAACCGTGTCATGCTGGGTTGGCTTCAAATCAGTGCAATTCCAACCCATGAATCGATGGGTTCAAGCCGGTTTCAGGTCAAGTTGACCTGGGAGCTATGTCTACATGCACCTTCTATCTTCTCTAGCTCATGGCACTTCTGTTGCTCACGTGACCTCTATTGGTGTGAGCAAATGAACATCAAATTCATGGTTTTGAATAACTTAGGTATTATTAATTTGGGGGGATTTAGTAATTGATGTTAAAGGATATAACTACTCGTATCCAATGATATTGCTCACAAAGATAAAATTAATCTATTATTATCCAATTTGATTTTATTCATAATTGAAGTAAGTGGTGTTTGCTATGATCCAAAAATTGATAAGTGCATGAATTGCAAAAACCTCATAGAACTAATTAGGGTTTTGCTGTAACATTATAATCAAACAATGAAATTGAATCCTCTAATATATTTAAAACGTAGTAGGATAAATTGTTACAAAAATTAACAGAAAACACGGTATATCAAAAGTTTATGGAAAAGATTTTATTTTTACAAGTGAAATAAGAAGTCAGTTTGTAATAAGTGTGATGTATGCCTAAGAATATATACATATATATATATATATTTATACACACAAAATTTATTTTTACAGTTCATCAATTTTGAAACTCAAGTATTAGTACCTTCATAACTATATGTTAGAATGATATTACTAGAATTTAAAGTATAAAAATGTGAATTTTTGAAGATATCTATTATATTGATTTTCTTTTTAAGACCAACATTAAAGTCTCCACTAACACTAATATAAAGTCATTACAATTACAAGGAAAGGTTTGAATTAACTTTTCTCACTAGAGTTTCGATCAACTAGAATTGTCCAGATTTTTAATGCTTTGTTGGAATAATTGGAGTCTAAAATATTTCTTGCTTATTTTTAAGATGGTCAGCTTTTTCTTTTTTTTTTTTTTAACAAAATTGCAAATAATTGAAAGATTAATTGTTTCCTTTTAATCTCTTACCAAGTTTTTAAGACGTCCTTCATCATTATCCATCAGGAGAAGAACCATTTATAAAATTACAGTATTGAAATATTCATACATTACGATTATAATATAATATATTTGGTCCCGTTAGGGAGTATATTAAAGGTACTCGACTCGACAAGAACTACGTAAAACAAATTTACTCGTTCTATTTTGTTTTTGCACTACACGTGCATATTACACTTCTACACCATTTGTACCATTTTCAAGTTATATATGTTCATTTTCTCCTTCTCCTAAACTATGTAACTATGGACAACCTTTAGACTTTCATATGTGAGTATTAAATTTCAAACTTTTAAATGTTGCAAACATAGTTTTCAGGTTTAAATATAACAAATAATACCCATATATTATATAGAATATCTCTAAACTTCCATCTTTTTTGGAAATAGTCTCTCAAACTTATCAAAATAAATATTAAAATCTCTTAAATTTTAATTAAGTGTGGTTCATTGAATTAAAAACATAAACATCCTTTTAGATTATGGATCGAATGTCTAATTATCTTGCAATGATTATGATGAGTCTATCAGGATTGTTTATTTTTCACTTGTATCTTACATGTATCTGATTTGCATTTTTATCTTATTTGTATCTTGTTTGTCTCTTATATGTATCTGATTTGTTTAGTTAATTTATGAGTAAAATATAGGTTTTTCATATGTATCTATATCTTAACAAATATTTGTTTCAAAACAATAAGAATAAGATATCAAACTAACTGGAAAAGGACAAAACAAACAGATCCATATCTTATACCTAAATTGGTGGTTCACTTTTTCACAATTAGGGGAAAAATGACTTAAGCATACCACTCAAGACTTAATATTATCAATCTATCGAAATTTTAAGAGGATTCTCCTAGTACTTACAACCTTCAAAGACATACTCACACCGGCATCATAAGTATTTTCATGGTTTCTCTCTAGACTCTCATAAAAAGAATATCTGTAATGGTTGTGCTATGGGTGTATTGGGAAGGCTTATATGCATGTAAAAAGGGTTGAGCCAAACCCATGTGGGACAATCCTTCACACCATGTGTAGCAGTGGTCCCCAAAAGGCTGTGTGCGAGAGAGTCTTCCCGGTAAGGACTCCGGGGCCCACAGATGAGGGCGATGCTACTGTGAAGTGGTAACGCTGGGGAAGCCCACATGACTTACACCCAACCTTTTTACATGCATATAAGCCTTCCCAATACACCCATAGCACAAACCATTACATATAGTCTGTAATGGTTGTGCTATGGGTGTATTGGGAAGGCTTATATGCATGTAAAAAGGGTTGAGCCAAACCCATGTGGGACAATCCTTCACACCATGTGTAGCAGTGGTCCCCAAAAGGCTGTGTCGAGAGAGTCTTCCCGGTAAGGACTCCGGGCCCACAGATGAGGGCGATGCTACTGTGAAGTGGTAACGCTGGGGAAGCCCACATGACTTACACCCAACCCTTTTTACATGCATATAAGCCTTCCCAATACACCCATAGCACAACCATTACAGACTATATGTAATGGTTGTGCTATGGGTGTATTGGGAAGGCTTATATGCATGTAAAAAGGGTTGGGTGTAAGTCATGTGGGTTTCCCCAGCGTTACCACTTCACAGTAGCATCGCCCTCATCTGTGGGCCCCGGAGTCCTTACGGGAAGACTCTCTCGCACACAGCCTTTTGGGGACCACTGCTACACATGGTGTGAAGGATTGTCCCACATGGGTTTGGCTCAACCCTTTTTACATGCATATAAGCCTTCCCAATACACCCATAGCACAACCATTACAATATCAATTAACAATAAGAAGGACCCATTTGAATTCCCCTTAATATAACTAAGTGAGAGAAGACCAAGACAATGGACTTAGAGAAGCGAGGGGGGGGGGGGGGGCGCGGTAGGCTGGTCCATTCCATGCTATTACAGATGCAAGTGTCAGTCAGAGTCAGATTTAAAAGAATGGAGACTAAGACTACATAATACATTACATGTCTTAGAATAAGGTTGGAATACAGAGATGCGGTTTATGATACGTATTCGGAGTTTCTGAGAAGTCAGACATTGGATTGGAGGTAGGTACTTTTAAATTCAAAGGTCGTTGTCGTCGCGGCGCGGACCGGACCATTCTAGTTTCTACTGCCAACGGTTTCTATCTATACAAAAATTTAACAGCATGTTGATTTTGTTTTCTTGCATTTGTTGTAACTTTGAAAGGGCATGGGAGGTTTAAAACTTAAAAGTGAAGATAGAAGAAAGAAAGAAAAAAAAAAAAAAAAGAGCATTTGAATTCCCTTAAAATTTAGGCCATCCAACTCCTTTTCCACACTGTATACAAAAGTTATCATTATATATTATATATTTATTTTATATGCACCTAGACCAATATTACTAGATAGAGCATGTAACCCCTTTAAATTTCAGAGAACATGCATTTAGATCCTATGTTACTATTTTCTTCATTTTATAAATTAAAAATAAATAAATAAATAAATCAATGATAGAATCATCATGCAAAAGTTTAAAAAAAATTGGCTTTTAAAGTTTTAGGGTGGCAAACATAACGGGAAGAATGCATTGCCCATTTAGTAACTTATCTTACCAGAACCTGCGGCAAACATGGAAGCCAAACCTAATTTTAATCATTGTGTCAACTAAATAATTTTATACATAATCCAAAATTTACAAATGAAGCTAAGTTTCTCGAGTTCACTTATGTTGGACTCTTTATACAGAAATTTTGTTGATAACAAAAGAGTAAAAAATTACTAATAGGTTTATCAAGTATGCAGATTTTTAATGAATAAGATGAAAAAATTATTGGTGTCAGACTATTCAGAGAATTGTCTCGAATGTTTAGTGATAAGTATGTTAAAGTAAAAAGGAAACCAGAAGGAACTCCAGAGTGTATTAATACATCGAGGAAAAGGGCAAGATTTTATCACAGATTGATGGTAGCTTACTTCAAATTAAGTCTTAACAAGTTTTCAAGACCAAGCTTCAAAAGATGAATACATTTGAGTAACATATTCATATGTTCCACTAAGTCGAACTAAAATCCATGGGGATTTGAATTTTTCTAAGCACTTCAAGATAATTCATGAACACAAGCAAGCTTCTACATTTATTTCAATTTCTGTCTTAAATATTTGGTTTAGCACAAAGTTGGCCAGCTTTTTCTTAAAGATCCGAAGATAAGGCAATGGAAACCACAATGTATGTTTCAAGAGATTTTAATGGATAAGTGTTCAAGATATGATTCGTATTTTATGGGATATTATGGAGATTGATGTTGCTGCACCCAATCGTGAGTTTCAAATCAGTTTAAGAGGATAAGTTCATAACAACAACTATTTTATATGAATTTTTCAAGATCAACAAGAGGCAATTTCAATGATATTTATCAAGCATCAGTTTTTAACATTCAAATTTGAATTCAACTATAAATATCAATTCCAAGATAAAGAAGGTCAGTTACAATGCTACAAATCAGGAAGGGATATTTAAATTTGAAAACAACCTGGAATTAAAGAAGATAAAAATCGAAACATCAGAGGAAGATCATCCAAATATTTAGCAATAGCAAATCATGAACGTTGAAGGCATCAAAAGCTTAAATAACTGAAGCATTCAGATTTGAATTGAGAAGGAAATATACACGAGTTATTTAAGATAAATAGAGGTAACTTTCTTTAAGATAAACATCGGGTATCATTTATAACGCATGGATTTGGATTTCAAGTACAAATGTTAGGGACAATCAAGCGAGCGTTGTTACAACCCTTGAAGACAACGAAGCCTACATATATGTAGAGAATTTCAAGTTTGGAACGGTAATAAAAAATAGAAAACAACATGCTGAAAAATAGATGATACTGCTACTGAAAAGAACACGCTGATATGATCTTGTGCTCATATATCTTTATTGCAATTCTCTTAAATTTTGCTTATTACTTGTGTAGAGAAGAAACCATAGAGCGTCCTTCGTTTGCTTTATATTACAAATAGAGCTCTATTGTCAGTAATAACTTAAGGCAAAGGTAGGGAGGCTAAATACAGTGAAATTGTAATTATTTATAATCAAGTTTTTTTATTGGATTAGTGGAATATACCCTTTGGATCACGGATCCTCGACTTGGAGCTGGAAGAGTTGATGTAGACATAAGGCTAAACCATCATATATTACTTGTCCTGACTTTTCTTCCCTCTCTTTATTTAATTTTGCACATTTAATTATTGTTGCATAAAGATCTATATTACATGCATCTTTTTCATGCCAAGTTAATATAAGTAAACAAGGGACTTTTCAGATTTGAATGAAAAAATTTTAATTTTCAAATTAACTAATTCAACCCCTTTCGTGATTACATATTTTGAGATCAACAACTTATATGTGTATGTATATTATATAACTAGTCGTTAGGTCTCCTTAGTTAGATGACAATAACAATTTTTTAACAAATTTTCAAAACAATAGTTTAAAAAAAAATTCTTGATGTAGTTTGATAATATGATGAATTTGAAACACTTGGATTTTAATTGAAGGTAAGTGCTTCAAAAGTGAGTAGGTTTGAAGTATTGGAATTACCATATAAAGGAACCCATGATTGCTCAAGTTATTAAAACTAGAACCCATCCTGGGTAAGTATAATATACTAATTAGAAGTTAGATTTTCAAAAAAGAATTAATTGTCATGTCAAGAAAAATTACCCATTATTATCTTTGTTAAGGAGTGAGATAATCCTATACACGATCCAGTGAAGTTTGACTAGACAACAATGAAGTTTAGTTTAAGATATTTGAGTAGACAAATGAGATGAATTTTGGTTTTAGGGTGTTTGGTTAAAACAACGCTAATTCTTTATATATTAGTTGAGTTTATACATTAACCTTATTTTCCATTAGAATAATAGTATTTTTCATACAAATGAGTTGGGAAGGACTTAATTGAGCCTAAATTAAGCTTATCAAATGTTGCTTTAAGTCGACCTCAAACTCAATACCATGAGCTCAATTAAGTTTAAGTAAGCTAAAGCTTTAAAGTTCCGTGTTGAGCTTAATTCAAGTTTAATACTGCATTACCGCAATTTTATTTGTTTATAGTTGTAACCTTTATCCTTTTTTATTTGGATTTACAAATAGTGAAGATAGAAATTAAAGATGAATCTATTGTATTGTTGGAGAGTAATGGTAGTGATTCATAATTAGTATTAGTTGAGAAGTTTTGGATTTAGTAGTTGAAAAGGACCATTACTTAATGCTGATTTTACTATTGACTACTTTTTTAGCCAACATATTAAACATGATATCAAAACAAACCCGTTATCAGTGGGTGGATGATGCAAGGACAAACCAATATGGGAATTAATAGTCTTATTTTGACTTAATTTAGGGAAGAGGTTGAGAGATGGTGGGTGTTATGGTAGTGTGCAACTCCTAGCTAATATCTATGAAATGAGTACTTTGAACTTTGATGGTCCTAAAAAGAGTAGTGGAGCAAACGAAGAGGTACAAGGTAGGGAAGAAGCAAGTGATCATGGCCAAGAGATCAAGTGTGTTTGTAGCTGAGGAGAGAGCAGCATCTAAAGTACCCAATTAGCACTAAGAGCAGGTAAATCATTTGGGATTCTAGAGTTAATGAATGATAATGCATATAGGTTGAAACCAAAGGGGATTATGAAGTGTTAATCGACCTTCATTATTTTAGACAACATGTTCATGAGAATTAAGACTTGTCAAATTTGAGGTCAAATCTCCAAGATCGAGGGGTGATAACAAATCCCATATCCTTTAATCTTTGATAATAGCTAGAGCTAACAATTAACAAAATTTCACTTAGTTTATAGAATGCTCAATATTTTTAATATATTGTCTTTTGGACGTGTATGTAAGTATAATTTATAAGTTTGTTTAGTTCGTCTTATTCTAATTGTTTTAATATTTTATTTTTGTTGTTTTTAAATAGACTATTTGTTAATAAACATATGCAAATAAAAAATAAATATTTTTACTCATAAATAAATCAAACAGAGCAAATACAAAAACCATATATAGAGACATGTCAAATACAAATAAGATATAGATGAAAATAAGACGGTCCAAAGAGAATATGTCTTGTTGATTAGTTTTTTTAAGCATTGTTTGAGGGCTTTTCTTCATGGAAAATAAAACTCATAAAAAAAATAATTTACAATTAAATATTAACTATACACTTAAAGAAAATGTATGGAACAGTAAAAATTTATTATTTAATATTTTAATTTAAAACAAGTAATCCGAGTAGTATTTAACATTTTCTTTTCATAAGATTTGATAGTCATAATAGATTAGATGTCTTAGTAAAGGGCTTCTTTAAAGATGGGGCAACAATGAAAAATAACTATATTTAAATATCAATCGTTAATGTTCGGGAAAAAATAAAAGGTTAAAAGAAGTTCGTTGAGCCTTTTCATGTATTTGCTTGTATAAAATGCGTAATGAACAAATCTATTTCGTCACGTTTTAAAATGCTATTGGGCTTTTCAAATATTTCAATTATATAATTGAAATGTAAAATTTTTCCTCAGGTTAACTACAGAAATGATCAATTAATGGATATTTCATTTTAATTTTTTTTTATAGAAAATGATACCATACAATAAATAAATTTAAGCTTTTCTCTTTTTTATTTTACTTTTTTGATTTAACTATAGTAAAATTGAGTTGAGGCAATATAGTACTAGGTTTGAGATTGAATCAAAATTTTAAAACCTGTGATAGGCTCGAGTTTGACCTAACTTAAAATTTTAAGCTAGAACCCTACTCGAAATGATACTAAATAAACTCTAATTTGACTGGATTAAGTTTGTATAATCTTATTTATTAAAAAATATATTTAATTTTAATTAAAATAATATTATTATACAAACTTTACTTGAACTCAATTAACATTCGAGCTCAATAAAACATGTAAACCTTTTAAATTAAATATTATGAATCTCAAATTTAATTCGATAAACTACTTAAAAACCCGGATTCGGTACCAACTCAATCATTCTTAATTCAAATTCAAATAAAATTGATCTGATTCTGGCGTGCATACCTAGCAATAGTGCTCAGGAAAACCATAGGCAATAAAGCATGGTAATTTACCGGTCACATGATCACGATACCGTCACAAAAGTCCAAATTGTAATTCAATTGCTGCAACTCTTCAGGTCAACACATAAACAAAACGAAGGAACATCGAAACCTCCAAAATATTCAAAAGAGAAAGGATTCTCCCTTTGAACAAAAAAAGTGATATGTCTCGTCGATGTCTTAATAATAGACATACACGATCACAATATGGATTGAGTCGTTCTTACACTGTAATCCTTAAATATTGCAAATAACTTGTGACATTTGTTTTTTCTTTCTTTCTTTTTTTCTTTTTTTAACCTCTAGTATAGTAGAAGGATTGAAAAGTTCCATGATTCCATCATTAATTTTAATAAACTGTTTATACCTTATTTAACAATGATCGAATTACTAAAATATTAACATTTCAATTATCATAGTTATTTTAATAGTTAGATAGTTATCTAAATAATCCAGTCAATTATACTGTACAAGCTTTTAAATTATTTAATATTACAATGACAATCTTCCATTAAAGATGACCTACAGACACGTACAATAGTGAGATTTTATTTGGAGTTCTTATTTGATATGATGATAACTTATGATGGTTTGCAAGGGTCCAATAATATTGTTTTATTCTAACATTTCATGATTTTTTTCTTTTTATTTCTATATATACAACTGAAGGAACTTTGCAAAATCCGGTAATATTAATGAATGAATAGAGAAAAAACATAGAAAACAATGTTTTTACTATCCATTTAGCTCACCAAATAGATAAGGTTGCAATAGGTTTTAAAATGAAAGTATTTTAAGAAAAAATTAATTTTAATATTGAATTATTATTTTAAATTTATTCAGAAATTTAAGTAACCAACGTCTATTCAATGTTTTTGTTTTATAACAGGGATATAGTCAAACCAAAAGTCCTAATAATTTTAGATAAAGAATAAAGTTGTAATAAATAATTTTGGAATGAAGTGAAGGACTAGTTGTTGTATATGTTTTGAGTATTATAGAAGAAAAAAATTATTAAATATTACATATTACTTATGTATAAATAAATACAAATAAAATATTAAATATTTTAGAAATAAGGTAAATGTTGCATTTGATATTGAAGTTTTTGTTCATTTTGATAATTAATTATCTAAATTTAAAAGTATAAATTTATTACTTATAAAATTTAAAAAATCGTTTATGGTAATCAAACTATGTCGTTAATTAAAAAAGACCTAAATTTATATATTAACCATAAAAATAGATAAAATTTAGGTATTAATTTAATACTTCTAAACTTTACATTGTTCATTATAAAAATCAATAAAGTCTAATACCGTCAATGCCATCTATCCTCTTGAATTTTCTTTTCCATCCCTATCTATCCCTTCCTCCAAGCACCGTTTCGTTTGCTTTTCCTTTTTAACTGCCAAAAACACATAAAACGAAGTGCAATTCCAAAAGCCTACCTTTCTTTTGTCTCATACAATACCCTCTCCTTTTTTTTTTTTTTTCCCACCTCCCTTACTTTCTTTCTTTTTTCCTCTCCCCAAAAAAACCAAAAAAAAAAAAAAAATTCCTTTTATAAAAACCCATCAAAAACCTTACCTTTGTTTCACAAGCCACCAAACACAACAACACAAACAACAACATTAACATACACCATGGAACCTCTCACTTTCCTCAAGTTTTGGACACCCACTACCACCACAACCACAATAAATGAAACCAACCTTATCAGCCTCAACCCTAATCCAACATCCTACCAGCATCATCATCATCATCAGTCCAATGAAGAACAAGAATCATCTGAAGAACAAGAAGAAGACTCATTCTTTGAACTAGAACTCACTGTACCCACCAATCACTTCGAAACAACCAAATCCAACAACAATATAAACACAAACACCACCAAAGATACTGCCACAACTACTGTTACTCCCATGAACAGCTCCGACAACACCCATTTGATGATAAGCAGCCCTATTATTAATGGCAATGACCAAAACACCCTTAGCAACAAAGTCAACCCACTTGTTGACTTTTTTGCCAAAGATAATAAACAGTTCCTCTACAAAAGGAGAATCCTCCCCATTGAACCCTCTTCAAGATCCCCTCAATCCCCCATCTCTTTACTCAAATCTGCCCCTAAATTTCGCGTCCTTTTCATGTTTCGTAGACCCAAATCCTCCTCCTCTCCTCCTCTTCGTCTAAAACAGAAGAAGCAGAGTCCAAAAGAGGGCATGTGGGGGTTGAAAGTAATGATAACACGAGCACGAGCACGGCACAGAATCTGTTCACTTTGAAGTTCAAGATCAAAGACGTGCAACCCATTTTTGCAAGAGTCAACAGTTCAAGAAAAAAAGTGGATGAAGACTTTCTATCAGATGATTCGAGCTCCAAGAGGTTTTCGAAAGATGTGTTGAACAAGTACTTGAGCCTGGTTAAACCCTTCTACGTCAAGGTTTCGAAGAGGAACCGCGAGAAAGTTAAGGTTTCGGAAGGTCTCGTGAAACCGTGCCGGAGGTTCGTTCGGAGGGCACGAGGAGGAGAGATAATAACAAAGAAATGCATGGGAAAAGAGCTGATGGGTTCAGGGAGGTGTGCAGGCATTTGGGTAAGAGTAAATCGTCGTCATCGGCGGCCGCGGCGGCGACGGCAGGTATCGGTATTTCGTCTTCGCCGGCGAGGAGAGACGATTCGTTGGTGCAGCAGCATGATGGGATTCAAAGTGCCATTCTTCATTGCAAGAGATCGTTTAATTCTTCTAGAGGTAATAATTTAAGTTGTTCACACTTGAGATAATTGAATTTAATTTATTAGTTTCTGTAATGCTAAAATATATTACAATCTCAGCAATTTTTTCTTTAATAAATTTCAACAAAATTAGATCATTGGGGAATTTTTGGATTTTGCTGATTTATGATATGTTCTATGAATGCTAGATTATTGTATGGATTTGAGGATAATTATCACTATTAATAATGGAATAACAATTCTCAAATCGGCCCAAAAAAAAGTAATTATACTAAGAACATATCTGTACACGCTCTGCATATAATTATAGTTTTTGATGTTAAATTAGGTTATTCAATTACAAATTATTGACTCTTTAACATTGTTTATCGTATAGTATGTTGGGGAAATCTAAATCTTGTACCAAGATATGCATTAAAATTTGTGTTTATTGCATCTGATTTAATTTTTAAATTATACTTTTAATTGTAGCTTGTCTATTTTGATGTATTTATATTAAATCTACTGTCTTATTGTTTTCAATTGTTAATTTATAATATATATATTTTTTTGTTTTGTTTCAGATTTTTCTCATCTATCAAGATCTGTTAGCAATCCATGTCAAGAGAAGCTTATTGATTCTGCAAGAAGTTCTAATTCTAGTAATGGAGGAGAATGATGGATCCATGAAAAAACTACAGTTGAGGAAGATGAAAGATCAAGGCTTGAAGCTGTGTTTGGGAAAGTTAGAAGATTAAAAAAAAGGAAAAAAAGGCTAATTTTAAAAAAAAGTTGGAAAAAAAAAAGGAAGATTGAACAAAAGGAATTTGCTTTTTCTTTTTTGGCTTGATTTTTTATTTTCTCTTTTTGTGTTTATTAGAAAGAGGGGTAAAAAAAAAGGGTAATTAAAGAAAGTAGTAGTAGGGTTATGTAGGATCTTTTGAGTGAGAGAGAGGGAGATGAGTAGGTGAGTAAGTAGGGTTCACTTGTGATTGTTCTGTAAAAAAAAGAAGTGATGGGTCATTCTGAAACATTTGAAAGACATTGATTACATCAAATATTAAATATATATATATTTTGGGTATCTTTGATTGATTGGTTTCATTGAATAATGTAAAAAGTTTTGTTTGAATCATTTCACCATGGAACATCTTATGGTTCGTGTGGGTCAAATCAAACCCTCAATTGTCTTGTCATTTTTTGTTGGTTCTATTAAAAAAATAATAAAAATAAACAAAGAAAGATTTGAAGTAAGGGAGATTGATATGTCCCCTCAGGTCGTTTTTTCTACAGAGGATAAAGCACATCATCTGTTCAGTGATAGTGTGAAATTTGGAAAATTTGCAGCTTGGTTGACGTGCCTCGTTTACTTTTTTTTTTTTTTTTTAAATTTTTTCCGAGAAATGCTTTTTTTTTTTTAATTTATTAAAGTAGTCCACATCACATTCACATTAGTAAATAAACTATAACCGAAAAAGAACAACTATTTTATTACAATGGTATTTTTGTTTAAAAATATTATGTTTTGTCATAAGGAAAAGTATAGGAATTTTGCAAAAGTAGTTATTACACAGTAATGAACAGCTAACTTAAGTAAATATAGTAGTTAGTGAGTATTTTGGTTATAGTTGGATATTAATTTGAACCTAAATCTTCATTTGGTTTTTAGGTTATAGTTGGATAGTGATAATACCTGTTGATAGAATTTTCCATAAATATTGCTTGATTCGGATTATTTGAATCTTTATATTGTTTTTCTCATTGTTCTACGTCATACTATCATAAAGAAAAAATATATATATATGTAAGTATATGTACATTATAAAATTGATTGCTTAATGAATTACTAAATCTTCTAAAATCTAAAATAGGACTTTGTTTATTTAAAAAAATCTAAATTCCCCTTTCTGAATCAAATTTAATTTTTAAAAAAAAATCTGTGAACTTTCAATTTTTAATATTTCATTCCTCTAAATAAATGTAAATCAAATAATTTTTAAAAACCACACAGCTAAAATTTCACATTAATAAAATGATACAACCTGTCCTGGTTAAATTAAATTAATATATGCCTGACATCATAAAATCTTTTGAGTGCGTTTTAAGTTTATGGACTATTATTGATTCCATATCGGGAAGGTGCAAATACCATACTTCTAGTTTTGCCCCCCTGGCCTTTCTTTTCCCTCCTTAACCTTGCTTGTAATATTTAATTTTACATATATATATATATTTGGCTTTTATCAAACTATATTCTCCCAATAAATGAAAAAAATGAACTAGTTACATGATTTATTTGATGTAATCGAAGGATATGTAAAATGTATGAATTCCTCCCAAAATGCAAATGGGCATTTTTAAAGATATAAGCATGGATGAAATGATATAATATGTGTTGATATTTCTTATAAACAATAAATACATCGTGAGTCAGGACCCTAGCTTTTCTGACAGAGTGTCAATTTCCTTGCGTAAGTGACCAAAACCATAAAAAAGAACCAAAAAAAATCTGATTGATTCTGTAAAAGCAAAGCAATCTCTTAGAAAGGCTGATATGATGGTGATGTCAATCGCAGCAATCAAAGATACAACGGACAATATATGTACATATATACATATATAGATACACATATATATATATATATATTTCTTCCCCTTCTAGTTACTTCGTATATAAAAGGATTTTTCTTCAGCTTAGGCCAATATATAGGTTGATGAAGATTTCTCATGTTTCATTATGGTTATTAGGGTAGTGTTTAATTTTTAGAACAGTACAAGAAGAATAAGAATAATACACTCTAGTGAGGTATTGGCGTTAGATATTTTGATATTTAGATTTATGTGCGGGTTAATTTTATTAGTAGTATCTAATTTTTTTTATTATAATAAAAATATATTTATACAAAATTTTCTCATGAGATAATACTTAACTTTTTAAATTAGATCTATGCTACTTTTTTTGACTTGTTAGGAAATCTATATTAAAAATTAATTTTATAATTTTACATCAGCATATTTACTTTTTTTTCTTCCCCTCTCCCTTCCTCCCTCCCTCCCTATTGCACATATCTCCCTCTTACCTTCTTCTTTGTTAAACAGATCTCATCTCTCCCCTATTAATCTTCAAGCTCCCTCCCCCTTGGTCAATACATCTCTCTCTACCACTAAGACACCCTATTGAAACCAAGCATCACCACCTTACAATACATTACTGCCGATCACCCAAACACTCACCTAAGCACCAGCATGATCACTCAACACCTCAAAGCCCCTCACAACAACCATTTAGCATCGATTAAACTCGAAAGCTTCCACAACTTTGACAAAGACTACCATTTAGCATCAATTAAACCCAAGCACATGCGATGCCACCAACCATTTCGAACAAAAACCCAATTCACCACCAAGCTCCATCAAACTAACCACACCCTTTCACACAAATTACTAATACCTAGATGCCTCGATCTATCTATAAACACAAAACAACCATACATTCAAACCGCTTCAAACTAGAAGCCGACACCACACTAGTCACTACCACCTATACCAACCCATTAGCTTGTATACAACCATTTCCAAACACAACTGGCACCACCTTAAATTCGAACTCACACAATTAGAAAAATTTGGCAAATTAGTGTCTGACATTCAAACTTTGTCTTTTTGGTGTCTCTAGAGATACTAATATGAGCAAAAAAGTAAAACTAGAGATATAAAAAATACAAAGTTTAAAAGTTGAAACACTAATTTGCCTAAATTACAAAGTAAATATACTTTCAATGTCATTATTATCCCCACACAACTACACAAACCCAATCGAACATCAACAACCGCTTAGAACCTCCATCTACAATTCAAAACATCACAATTCCAACAAAACCAAATTGCCACTAAACATCTATATCCATAACCATCACCAACAAACCAACCACCAAGTCGCCACAACCCCAAAAATAGAAACCACCACAATGCTGCCACACGAATAATACTAAATACCCATCAACTATTGAACCTACATTAATCAAACACCCATACACACACAAACAAAACCTAAATGCCACTACATTGCTAAATTGCAACAATCAAAATAAGAGAAAGAGAGAGGGATAAACAATTTGTTTTCATTTGCTTGAACCTAATCCATTTTCCAACTTGATGATGACCTAATCAGATTTGATTTAGGTGCACCAAAGGTTTAGTTTGTTTAGTCGAAAGCTCAACTTGACACATTCACTATCTTAGCCATAGTTTTAATTTCTATTTGAATTTTTTTATTTAATTTAGTTTGGTCGTTCAATTATATTAATTATATTCATTGTGAAGTACTATAAAATGTAACATCATGATATATAGAAGAAGAGAAGAAGAAGAAGAAGAAGAAGAAGAAGGGGAGGAGGGAAGAGAAAGAGACATGTGCATTAGAGGGGAAGTGGGGAAGTAAAAAATAGAAAAAAATAAATATGCTGACATGGAATTAAAAAAATAATTTTTAATATAGATTTCTCGCCACATTGTATATAACTAGACAGTAGGTAAAAGATTTTAAAAGTTTAGGTATTTTTCACGAGAAAATTTTTATTTAGGTATAATTATTGTAACGCCTTAAAATAAGATATTACAACCCATCACGTGTTCTCTCATCAAAGGCACACACAAAGGCTATAAATATCTAAAGCACAATATATATCATCACATAACTCCATAACTCACATAAAGGATACTCGATATGAAAATCTAGAAAGTATAACTTCAATAACATCTATGTTGGCATAAACCAAGCCAACTGATAAAAATCTTTATAAGAAACAAAAATTAATAGTTACATAAAAATATCTTTACAACTAGAAGTCTAAAGAAAATCTAATAACTCATTATGATCAGTAAAAGTGCACTCTAGCCATCTACAAATCAGTTGGGTAATCAGGTCCACTATTGTCCTCCCCAGGCTCTATGAAAACATCAAAGCCAGATAAATCATACACTATCTAGTCTTCATTTGTTCCTAAAAAATAAAAAGGAATGAGCACAAATGCCTAGTACATCTAAACCAAAAACACAGGTGTATGATCATACATCAAAAAATTCACACACGACTTAATATCTAATGCAGCAAGCACCAATTATTATCTTTTTATTAATTCAACATACAACACAGTTCAAGATCATCCACGACTAATGCCAAACTTAAAGTAACTCAGACTCCTTAAAAACAAGCAGTATAGGAAAATAAGTAATATAATACATATATGGTGTTGGGAATCTCCCACACACTTGAGTATCGTACCACTACTCCTAAATTACCAAAATCATTTCTATGCATGAGTCCACTCGGGATAACCTCACACATAGATCATCAGGTTGCCAGCGTTAGTATCACACTTTATGTGATCTTTACCAACTATAGCCACTCACAATCAACATTCGATTCAATTATAGTCAGATATAAATTAGGTCAGATTTATAAACTAATCCTACAAGCACAAATAAACAAGCAAGGTAAGGACATACCTGTTTCCGCTTAAGAAATTGAAATCCTATTCTCAAACAATCACCTGAACAAAGAATCATCCATTCCACTAATCAATTTACAACGTTGATATAAATATAAGAAATATAAACCCTAATTCATCAATCTAGAATCTCCAATACATCTTTCTCCTGTGAAACTCGTAGAATCACCAGATCTCCAATCAACACCAATGAAAAAGTGAAACCCTAATTCCTAAGATTTCCTATTTACCTTTGTTTATGCATTTACAAATCATCTTCAACAATATATATGATTCAAATTCTCCTAACAATTAAGATCTATGAATTATAGTTCAAGATTAACTTACCTTCTTCAATTGATTGTAGATATGAAATCCCCAATTTCCACACTTAGGGTTTTCCTTCAATTTCCACCAAAAATCAATTTCCTTCACCAAACAACAACAAAATCTTAGAAAAAAACATCCTAGAACGAATTAAAGGATTAGGAGAGGTTACTTACCTAATTCCTTGATGAAATCTACCTTGGAGAGTGTCTGCTAGGGTTTCTATATGTTTAAGAGAGGTTATCAGGGTTAGGAATGATGATAGGATGAATTTATATAGTTGTAACTCGAAGGGATATAGGATGGACGAAAGGAAAACAAAGCTGGCGGCTTAAAACTCTCGAGTCGTAAAACAACAACCAAGGCCGCCACTTAGGCTGACGGCCTTCTTGGGTACGTCGGCAGCCTACCCTTGTATGCCGGAGGCCTAAAAGCCTGCGTATAGCTAAATTCTCCAATTCGAAAAATTTTTCCTTTGAAGCTCCAATCTAATGTTTAGGTCGTCGTCCTTTGTATTTAGGCTAGCAGCTTAGAATTATAAGCTGGCAACCTATATGCTGGCTTACTCTAAAATTATCCAATCATTCGCATACGTCTTCCTCGAATCCAAATTCATCTGTTCCCAGATAAAAACACCCTTTTAAACAACTATTTATTACATGAGTACCCCTTGCTATGAAATATTTACTTGTATATTACAATTATATTATAACGGAAAAAATCTAAGTACCATTAGTGAAATTAACCCATTTATGTACAGATGTTGTATTAAAATTACGATTTTGTTATATATTTTTTAATTATACCATTTTCATTCTAGATGGTTTATCATTATTGTTGCTATTACTAATAGTACTTCATTATCACCACCATTATCATCGATACTAATACATCACTGATGATGGTGACGACTTGGTTTTGCTAGGGAATTAATGGTTGTGTATGGTATCTATTAGTGAGTATATTGAGATTATGGTGGTAATAATAGGGTGATAATGGTGATAATTTGGTTCAATAGTGAATGGTGATGGTAATCATAACATTATGGTGGTGGCAACTATGGTAATAGAGGTGACAACAATAGTGATTGATATTGAGATGGTAGTGTTAGTATTGATATGGCTTTTGATTAAGAGAGATTATTTTCATTATGTTTCATATTTTTGCATTGGTTAATAAAAAAGATAAAAATTCTAATTATTTACCACAAGAGCATTTTTTTCAATTTTTGTCTAGAGTTGAACTTGTTTTACAATGACCATCATCTTAGGAGCGGACGCAAGATTATACAACTAGGGGGAAGGACTTTAATTAAGTTAATTTTAAAATTATTTATCAATATTAACTCACTATTATAATTATATTACATCTTATATATTTATGAGACTTTTATAATGAGTTCAATGTGATATTTTTTAAAACTTCATGAAAAAATCATTCAAACAATAATTAAGAGTATTTAGGGCATTTCATAATGGATGATATATATATATATATATTACTTGAAAATTAATTATTAATAAAAAATATAAAGTTAATATCTATATAAATTTTGCATTTAATAAAAATAAATCATAAAATATA
Organism: Combretum micranthum; assembly: GCA_024138025.1. Taxonomy (NCBI): domain Eukaryota; kingdom Viridiplantae; phylum Streptophyta; class Magnoliopsida; order Myrtales; family Combretaceae; genus Combretum; species Combretum micranthum. Next base: position 221,092 of record JAMXBD010000523.1, read on the forward strand.
TCTAGAGAGAATATTTATTCAATACTTTGTGTTCATTTTCCTCATATTACATGTAGAAAAAATAATGTTACTAAATCAAATTATATAATTAATGTGTAATGTGATTGCTTTTGCAACAACTAGATCATAATATTCCCCAATTGCTTGAGGAACGGTGTGGGATCACAACATTACCCACTCCTTGAGAAGCTAATGCCTTTGGTGGCCTACTCCAAGCGGGCCACTCTGGACGGCTTCACTCTAACCTTTTTTACTAGGTAGTCCTTTCTCAGATTTTTCCTTCTTGAATCATCCTTTTCGTTGATAGTGACATTCTCAACGAAAGCACCAAATGTAAGGTATCTAATCTTAAAGGAAGAGCCTAACCTAAAAGATTAGCCTACTAGGTGAAAGAATTGCTCAAGTTCAAGTACTATCCCCGATTGCTTGACCAACTGATATGAGATTGTATCCTTTATATTGGTTTGCTTTAAGTAAAATATATATATATATATATATATTCATTTAATATTGTATGCTAGCTTTGCTAATATTTTAAGTGGAATGAACTAGATTCCTAACCCATTCTTTGTTGTTGGCCAAAACGAAAATATACATCATGCATCACATGGCATGTAAGTATTAAAAAACCTTTGATCGATATATTTGGATGAAGTTTACATCTTTTACTAATCCATACTTGATAAAGTGAACATGAATCCAATATAATTAGAAACATGATAATAAAGACAAACAAAAAATTAATTCGACACAAATTCGCTGCGATAATAAGATAAGGAACACGATCCTTCAGCACAATTTATAAATATATCACTCTTGTTAAATCTATTCTCCTCTTATTTGCAAATTCAATATTGTTTTGTTTTGCAAGAAGTTCCACAAAGTTAATTATAGTTCTTAATCATGATAAGGACTAATACGTCTTAAATGACCTCAGGGATAATCACTATGATGGCATCAAGCACGCCCCGTGTTTGGTTCATGTCATTTTTTTAAAGTTTGAAGTTAGCATTGTAAAAAACGGAGGGAAATTGACTGTTCGTTGAGACTTGAGACTTGAGAGGAGATGAGAAAATATGAATGAAAAATCATAATGGATTTGAGGACCGATCGGCTGTTTTTTCTTCATCTGAAAGATTAAATCTAAACTTTCAAGACACAATCATAAATGATAAATGCCATATTTGACTGGGAAAATTACTGTGGCCCCCGCACCTGGCCCCCTATTTGCCTTGCGGTTGCATACTTTCCCAATAGCAATAACCAAGAAAACAGAGTCTGTCGTAGTCAGGTGTACCTTGTTTGATTCCTACTATGTCGTTGATGAGTTTGCATTTATGTCCTTGTTGAATTTTCCAGCGACAATTCTTGCACTGTGTTTGGAATTTGGATGGTATTAGTTGAGGAATTGATCTAGAGGGAAAAGAAACTTAATTTTACATTTTCTCTTGTTTAGAAATTAGAAATGCTTAAAAGAAGAGGAGATTTATCTAGGAAAGAAGAGAGTAATAGGTGTCTCGTAGTACCTGATAAGGATCTAAAGGAAGAGACTGATTAGTGGATGTTTAAGAGATTTGATTGAAATGGATCACCTGCTTTTACGAAACATTAAATATATGAAGAATATAAAGTAGTACTACTACTTGGTATCTCAATAGAGATTACAAAATCAACAATTTATTGATTTATTTATTGATGTGAAAAAGAGTATCCCTTAGAGCATCGATACTGGTAGTGTTTGACATTTAGGGGTCTTCTACAAATAACCCAAAAAAGTGAATTTTTTCGATCCACAAAAGAATAAAAAGAAGTGAAAAGACTTACGTGAAAGATTTTACGGATAAAGTGGTGTGATTCTTTAAAAGAAAAGTTCTTTTAGCTACTGATATGATATTTTAAGAACTTTGTGAAGAATCCGATGAATATGAATACAATTAGACCATAAAAATATTGTGTAAACCAAGATACAGGGTGGTTTTGACGTGTGAATTGAACTAATGTGACATGGGGCTTAGTTTTGCAAGGATGGAAAAGCTGTGAATCACCCATGGATTCATGATTCAAATGGTTATGGATGCAATCAAATGATCCATTATAGGATTCCTGACCTATCTTATCAATTAAAAACCTATAGGGTTGAGGTTAGGCTCGAATATGTAGTAAAATCCTATAAAATTTTAGGATTGAGTTTGGATCTCAAAAGATATTCAATAGATAACACGACTCGGTACATTTCATAATTTTTTTTTAAATAAAAACATTCCTAAAATTAACTTAACTCTAGTCTCTCGTTTCTTGTCCACACAATCACACAACACACACTAAAACTCCTAACCTTTCTCTTGAATTTATTATTTAAATTTGATTACATGTTAAAAAAACAAGAAACATAATCGAATGGATCAAGTAGACTCTAGGTTCTAAAGTAGGCGGGTTTAGAAATAATATGAAAACCGTATGGGTTATAGGGTCAAATTTGGTAAATGATAGCAGATGAGGTTTTAAATTCATGTGATTCGTTCGAAACCCAGTTTGATTGCATCCTTATTCATGGTGAGACCTAACTAAGTTAATATCCAACGTAAAAATATAAATCATGCAAATAAACAATAGTAAAAATTTAAAATGTACCCTTGATTCTTTACTATTTACAATGTTTCATGTGTTGCTATTGTAATCTAAGAAATAAATATACTTTTATGTTTTCTTTAGTTCAAAACATAATTTTAAAAGTAAAAAAAAAAAACTTTAAACATAATTGAAAATAATTAGCTTAGACCTGGGAATGGCTTCCGGGAGAATCGACGAGTCCAACAACCCGCCTGAAAACCGGTCACTATTATTTCAAGCAGCATTAATAGATAGAAGTCATTTGAAAAAATACCCCATGTGCCTATACATTATTTATCTTAGGTGGGTTGGTTCCGGTTCCCCGATTTGGGAACCCTTGATCTGCTAGGTTTGGCCAGTTTCTTGTTGAGCTGTGTGGTCTTGTGCCGGGCTCTGCCAATATGAAAAGAACGTAGGAAAATATTTTATAAAATGATATAATTATCCGGTAGAAGAAAGACAAGAATACATAATATAATAGATTTTGTAGGCGAATTAGGATATACATTAAAAAACATCATTAGACAATAAGACGAAAGATATATATACACACACATATATAGATATAGATATATCTGACACAAGCTTGGGTTTTATTTGTGTTAAAAAAATGCATCCTTTGTATTTCAAAGAAAAATGGACAACAAAAAAAAAAAAAAAAAAACCTTATTTTTCATATTCTTTTTATTTTCGTTTTTTTTTAAGTTTCTTTTTCCCCTAATTTTTTCCAAGTTATTTCAAAACACAGCTGCAATGATGTTGAAAGTTACGATTGAATTATTTTGTGGTTGAGGTTGGCCGGAGGGACAACTTGCTTGCAACATGTTAGACCCGAATTTTATGCTTCTTTCATCGAATGGTGAATAACTCTAACTCTGATGTGGTCTTTTGTGTTATGAAATTTGATGCATGGATGGTGGCATGATATACGATAATGAAGGAAAGTGAAAAAAAAAAATTATTTGCAATATACGTGTCAAAATTATCAATCACTACAAATAAACCTTCTAAACTACTCTAAAATTCAAGAAAACATTTTTAACTCTTATAACTTTATATATAAAAAAAAAAAAATGAAAATTGCAAGCAAATATCAAAATCTTTCATCACTATGGATAAACCTGCTAAACCCTGATACTATATTTTCAACTCTCTATATCATTGTTAAAGCCCAGGATTATAGTATTGCTTAAAAAAAAAAAGGTGTATTTTCTTTTTTAATGATGGTTTTGAAATTGTACGAACATTAATCTTTAAAAATAATCATCGTAAATGTAACGTATCAAATGTTATTGCAAGCGTCAGCGAAAAATATTTACCTTAATAAGCGATTCCTAAGGCAAATATATTTCGAAGATCTGTATCGTAGCACCTGATTAATGATTTATAAACGTATTGATTTTATTATAAAAAATAATATTTAATTCCAAACAAATAAATGAAGAACAATTGATTGACAATGTTAACTCGAAATTCAGGAGCGTATTTGTAGAAAATTGAGGAATAACACCTATTTTTTAAATATATTTAATCTACTGAAAAAATGGTGCATTATGAATCATACCAGTAATAACTAATATTGTGAAGTGACATACATAACAATTATGGTCTAGTGTAAGTGTAGGATGAACTCTTAATGGTGCATTTATTAAAGATATTAGGGGGACAGTCATGGGATTAATTTTGCAGTGTCCCGTGTGGTACGTAGCCCTTTAGTCTCCATACATAGAGATTAAGTTTACCTGAAAATCACAACAAAAGTTTAAAGAGAAAATAGAGAGAAGCTTTGAGGAGAATAAGAATATCGCTATTGAATGAATGATTTACAAATTAAGGAGTTCCTATATATACAAAACGCTTTCAAAATAAATGACTTAAATTATTACGATCAAATGGTTATGATTAAGATCTATCTACTATTTCTATGTACTAATATATATTGAATTTGAACATATTAGATTCGCTGGAGACCTCTAGAGTTTTCTAGATAATTGTGGAGTCTTTTCAATTTGAGTTCCGACATTAGGTATTGATACTGGGCTTTGTTAGGTTTTATTGAACCTTGTGTACTTGGCTACTCTTTAGAGGTTCATGACACAAGCTTATGAAGATATGCTGAAAGTATAGGTTCTACAATGTATAAAACTTATAAGTATGGACCTCTTTCACAAGCTTTCTTAAGGGTACTAGTAACACATTCAAATTGAATTACATAGAAGTCCTCAACTTTTAATTTTTCTAAAATCCATGCTCTATAATGCCATGATATAGCTATCTATAGCCTATTAAAATATAAAGTTAATTCTTTCTAGTGTGTCAAGATTATTGTAATCTTATGAATACTGGTTTCTAATGGGGTATATTGGATTTAATTCACTTATTCTCAAAGTTATACAATGTAAAATTAGTTCAGGGGGATTTTTTTTTTTCCTTTCAAAGGAAGGATTCAACTTGTTAGCTTAGACATGGATATAAATTGGGTCTGATGCATGATCCTGTTCAAGCCATCGTCACCAGCTTCTGCAAGGGACATGACCCATAAGAAGACTTGGTAGCTTGTTGCGTTAGGGCCACTTCATAGTCTTCAACCCATTAGGTCAGGCCACAAGACCATGGAAAAAGGGTTTAAAAAAAAGAATAGGAAAAACAAATATAAATAGGAAAAGATAGTATAAACTATTTTTTCATGAGAATAGTGAAAAATTATTACTATTCATGATATTTCATATATTATTATAATTAACAACACAAAAAACATATATACTTAAAATAATATCTAGTTGGATTTATATAGACTTCTAACCAAAATGAATTCTTACTTTTTAGCAATGTGAAATTTATATTTATCTTGTGGTAGTTTTTGGTTTATTAAGTATTTAGTAGACCCATATTACCAACTTTATAGCCAAAAGTGGGCATACTTGTGTATAAACAAGTACACATCTTGAATAATTCTTTTTAACAAATAGGCTAACAACTATTGTTCTTAAGTCTAACTTTATTTCAAATTAAAATTGGTTATAGTTAATTTTAATTTTATTTTTATTCTGCTTTTTCTTTTTAATTTTATATTTTAAAAGAATTATTTTTAATAACTTCATTTTTTGAAAAGAAAATTGGCAGGTTTAACTAGTTATGATCCAACCTCTTACCCAGTAGGTGGCAGCGGCTTAAGCTTGACTCAATATAACTAAGCTGGTTCTAAAACACTCCAAATTGATTTTGAAACTCGATGGGTGGCCTGTGCTTGAGCGTGACCTAGTATAGCTAGGTTGGTTCTAAACCACTCTAGACTGATCTTGTGACCTAGCAGGTTTGGACCGATTTTAGGCCGATATAGACCAGAGCCTAGCTATGTGTATGTTAGTCAATCATGAGTAGGCATAGATCATTAGATCCATACTACACGAGTTTTCCTTATACCTTATCTGTATTGATCAAGGGGCTCCCATCTAACATGAGGGTTTAATAGACAGCTAACAAATCCTTTTTGTCAAACCATATGTTAATTAAATTACTATAACATACTCACGGTTTTATTGAATGGAAATGAAATAAGCATCTATATATGGGTACAAAATAATGATCTGTTATTTTGATACCAATACAAAATTTTGGCCAAACAACCATTCTATCTTTATCGTTAATCATGTTACATCCGATTTATTTATGTATTTTCATGTTGGTCTATATGAAACTTGTGGTATACATAAGCTATCTATTGACTTTATTGAATGAATATAGCCATAATGCAATTATTATCGGTCTTATTATTTATGAATGAAATAAAGATGTAATAAGGTTATTGTTATTATTATTTTATTTAAATGAGAATATTTTTTAAACAAATTAATTTTAGAATTGAATTTCTATTTATAAGTTTGAATAATAAAAACAATTTAATATTTTTTTATAATAAGAAAATTTTTTATAAAATCACCATTACGATTAATTACATAACATAATAGCTTTTGATAAGAATTGATGCTATAACAGAACTGCTATAACAATGAAAAGACCGAGCAGTAAGCCACATCAAAAGTCTTAATTTTAACATGAACTGCAACTAAATGTTAACTTTAATATACTTTTTTACGTAATCTAATTAATGCTCGCACTTGATTGCTACAAAAATTTGACGACGATATTATCCTTACTACAATTCATTTCCACCACAACATTACCTTAAGAAATCATATCTCCAACACAATGATATCTCATGCTATTTTTTTTCGTTTTATAATTTTTAATGTTTAAATATATAGCATTGTGATTGTTCTGTAATAGAAAATGACAAGTCGAATTGAAATGTTATAAAGTTGAGCTTGAGACTCAAACTTTTTTAAACTCAACTGAGTTTAAGATTTTAAGTTCGAGTTCAGTTTGAAGTAATATTACAAAAACTCAAGCTTGACTTAATTAAATCTTTTTAGACTTAATTTATTAAAAAATGATTTTTAATTATAATTTAAACAATATTAATATTCAAACTTGATTTGAATTTAATTAATATTTATACTCCATTCAAATTTGATAGAGATCGATAAAGTTCAATTAAGTTTGCGAGCTAATTAAGCTAAACAAATAAAATTAGGGCTCAAATCGATAAACTACTTGAATAACTCGAGTTTAGGCTCAATCGGATATTTTCAAATCGAACTCCGATAAAAATTGGGCCAATCTCGAATAGTTTATGAGCCTACTTGGTTCATTTATGCTCCTAATTATATGTCGTAAATAAGATGAAGTTTATGATAAAATCTCACATTCTTAAAGTTCATTGCCACAATCACAAATTGTGACTTACAAAATATATTCAAATATAATTTTGGATTTTATTAAAATATTATATATTGATGATGAGTATTATTGTAGTTTCCGTTTTTATTATGTTTTTAGAGGGATGCTTGATGGTTATTTTATGCAAAGTAAATCTTGGTCTCAAAGCACAAATCTATAACCAAAAATTAACTTTAGTGGGTGATAGTCACCAAGTTATGAACTTTTAGAAGAAAGGTAAAACATGTCACCAAATTTAATTGTGACATAAGTTAAAGAAGTCGATATTCCTTTTTCTTTTCCTTTCTTTTCCATCTTTTTTTTTTTAATCAACTTTCCTCACCTTTTTCCATTAACTCCAAACAAAGCAAAGGTCCGATATTATGGTTCTAGAAGGGAGGCAGCAATGTTATCTCCTATAGTATATAAACCAAGTTTCCACTATCACTCGATGGCCTCCCAATCAGAAAAAATGTTAAATTCGTCCTAGAGGATTGTAATTTATATTAGATTTGGACGACTTTACTTCTAAAATCTTAACTTGTAATATGATTTTTTTTCTTATAATCATATTTGAAAACTTAAGCCTTCGCATTTTCGGTGTCTTCTTCAATTTGAAGAAATGCACTTAGTATATTCTTCAATTTTTTTTTTTAACAAGATAAACATATTTATATTTAACTTAACCATTTTCAAAAACATCATCCAAAGGAGAAATACCCGACGTACATAAATTAATATCTAAGAGGGTTAGCTTTAGGAGTTGGGAAGGGGGTTGTACCACCAATCCAATGGACACATCCCTCTCCTAGTAGAATTAGCTACCCAATCAGCAACCCTATTTGCTCTTCTGGAGACAAAGGAAATAGTCGGCTTAACAGCAAGGCCTTCAAGTATCCCCTTTATATTTTGCAGTGTAGGTCTGGTGGCCCAATGGGCATTCCCTTTCTGGTTTACACAGCTGCGGACCACGGATAGGCAGTCGGACTCCATCATAAAATTGGACCACCCCATATCAGTGGCAAAAATCAGACCTAGATGGACAGCCCTACATTCCACTTCCTCCGCGTTTTGTCCAAAACAAGTCATGGTTCGGCCCCCCACCGTCTTCCCTTCACTGTCTCGAGCCACCACTCCCAAACCAGCTCTCTCCCACTTCGACTTCCATGACGCGTCCACATTAATTTTAATCCATCCCTGCTGAGGTTTTTTCCACACTTCCACTTCGCCTTCTTGACCCTCTCTGTTCTCACTGTCTTTCATGGCTAGGGGGGCTATCACGTTCATCAGTACTCGTGCCTGTGCCGACACCTTCGCCACTTCGATTCTTCCTCCTTCCATAACCGTCTTGCATCTAGCGGTCCAGATACACCATGCAACGTCGCTGACTTTGGCCTCCACATCGGCTAAATGCTTTCCTCCCTCGGCTGCGACTTGAAAGATCCACTCGAAGGTGGATTTGATACGCTGCTTATCTATTCGGATTCCCAGGCACCCGAACCAAATCGGATGTGTCCAATCACATAACAGGATGGCATGCTCGATGGACTCTCTCTCTCCACAAATTGAGCAAAGGGGATCAGGTAATGCTCTTCTTTTATAAAGTAATTCTGCCGTTGGGAGGGTATTAGTGCCTATTCGCCAAAGGAAGTGTTGGATCTTGGGGAGGGTTTTAATATTCCATACTCTGTTCCAATTCGAGCTTAGGATGCTGTCAGAGGAGGAGGCTGTGTTTGTTAAAGGATTTTTTTGTTTTGCTTTCAGGTTGTTGTATGTGGACTTGACCGTGCACTCCCCTTCTCTCGTATGCGGCCACACCAGTGAATCACCTTTGTAAACTCTGTTAAGAGGTATGTTCAAAACCCTTGTCGCATCCTCGATAGGCATAATCTGCTTTACTTTCATTGAATTCCATGTTGCTGTGTCCTGCTTGATGAGATTCCCCACCATGATTTCCTCAGTGTCCTCATCTCCGAGATAGTTGGGTGGATTGAAAGCTTCCCCAACAGCAGAGTGGACCACATCCCGGCGAGCACATCTGATCATGCCCTGCTGTTGGTAAATATCCTCAAGGAAGAAAAGAAACATGTCAGAAAATTCAGATTTGAAAACATGTGGCTAACTTCGAATGAATGTAATAGGATAATTGATAATTCTTGGAGAAGGGATGAAAGAGGTGATGTCTGGAAATCCCTGCTCCAAAATCTAGATTCTTGCAAGGATAACCTAAAGAGATGGAGCGTGAAGAACTTCCCAAATAACAGAATCCAAATTGATAATATCTTAAAAAAGCTGTCAAATATCCAGAAGGACCCGAATGGAGTGGATTTGGAGGAGGAGGAAAAACTGTTTGGTGAGCTTAATGGGTTTTGGGAAAGAGAAGAAAAATACTGGTATCAAAGAGCTAAAGTCAAATGGCTAAAATGGGGAGACAGAAACACCACCTTCTTCCACCAATCTACAAGAATTAGAATGAATAAAAATAGGGTGATGAGGTTGAAGAACAGGGAAGGAAAGTGGATAGAGGAGGAAGAAGAAATAGCTCAAGAGTTCTCAGACCACTTCAAGAAGCTATATACTACAGAGGAAGAAAGAAATGATAGGAGCTACCTGGAATGGATAGAGAAGAAAGTGAATGAGGAGATGAACAGAAATTTAAGCAGGGCAATAGAGGAGGAGGAAATTAAAGAGGCTGTTTGGCAAATGGGAGGACTAAAGGCTCCTGGACCAGATGGTTTTTCGGGAATTTTTTACCAGAGCTTACTCAATGTTTTTAACGTATATCACATTAAACATCATAATAATAGTTCTATTTATAGGCTATATGTATAGTACAGATAAATCTGGTGACAGATAGTAGTTGAAGAACCCAACCACCAACTGGGGCTTTATTTATTATTTATCTAATTTAAACAAAATATATGCTAACTTTAAACCAAATCATATTAATTTATTTGAATTGACTTTACCAAAAGTGTCAAGGGGTTTCACTAAAGAGGATGAGACTTATTAAGGTATGCTAATAATGCATGTCTAAGCAATTACTCCATACTCTAAAAAAGTAAAGTTGTTGGAAATTGTAATATAAAAGAAAAAAAATTAAGAATTTATTTTTTACAAAACTATAGTCAAATTGGAGATGGAAGATAATTAGAGAAAGAACGGCAACACCCGGTAAGACCGAAATAGTGGATGACGAAGAGAGAGAGAGAGAGAGATGTATCGGTAGAAACTAAAGAAATGAGAATAATAGAATATTAGAGTATATAATAAAACTATATATATGTCTCAAATTCTATAGGTCTGATGTTAATTTTGATAAGATCGGTCCCATCGTTATCTAACGGTTTACATCATACTCAATCATGATAGAATTATTAAAATAGTTAATATTTCAGTTATTATATTTATTTTAATAGTTGAATGGTTGAGATTGGATTATAGAAGCTCCTCAAACATTTTAATTTTGAACCTATTTGTTGATCTAACTCAAATATGTGTACACCTACAGGACCTATTTTTTTAATGGGCTTTCTTAAGGAGTTTAGATGTTGAAGCTAGACCCAAAAAAAAAAAAAGAATTATTAATGAATTTAAAATGATCTACTTCATTCGAAAATTGTAAGAAAATTTATTTATATAAATCCATTTATAATAATATCACAATAAAAAAGTAAAAATTGGTCATCAAGTACAATCATGTTATATAAGTAAAAACCCTATCTGATTCTATTGGTTTTCTTTTGCTTCAATATCAACTCTTCTTACTTTTCTTTTGAACTCCAAACAAAGCAAAGGTACGTATATTATGGTTCCTTAAAGGTCAATGTACGTTATCTCCTATAAGACATACAAAACCAAAGTCTCCACTTCAATCAACATTATATCCAAATTCAAAAAACATGCTAAAACAATATTAACTCAAACGACAATATCTTTCACAATTGATGAAGGAACATTCGTGGCCAAACAATCTTTAATTCTTACATTAAATTCGGTCTTGTACCAGCTATATGATTTTTGTGGTTCTTCCAAGTTCCCCATCAATCGTCATTAATTCTTTCAATTGCCTTGCTCAAGGCACGAGCCACAGGGAACTTGGTTAACCGAACTTTTCGAACCACCTGAATAAATAAGCTATCTTCTATGAGCTGGACAAGAAAGCTTAAAGTTTAGATTTCAATAAATATAGTCAATGAGAATGAATGCCATATTGCCAAAATGTAGCACCAAGGCCGGTCCCAAGTTAGTTTCTTAAACGAGAGAGGACTGATTTATATTATATCCTCTCTGTTATATGCATATATATATGTTATATATAAATATAATAAAATTTTAATATATACAGCAGTGTAAATCATCGAAAAATAATTGTCTTAGATAGTACTATCATATGTATGAAATTTTGATTGATATTTATTTGTTACATGTCTATATATATAGTGAGCAAAATCCAATAAATCTTTTCTTCCCATTCAACACTATGATCTAGATATAACAAACTCTACATTTTAACTAATACTCTTATATTTATTTAGTGGTGTAAATCATCAATAATAATTGTCTCAGATAGTACTATCATATGTATGAAATTTTAATTGATATATATTTGTTACATGTCTATATATGTGGTGTGTGATCCAATAAATCTTTTCTTCCCATTCAACACTATTATCTACATATAGCAGACTCTACCTTTAACTTATACTTATATATTTATTTATTATTTATTAAAATGCAAACATGTCCTTAATCATTTAGCTAGTTATGGGATAGATCTCTTAAACTTAAAAATTTTAATTTTAGTTCTTTATAACTTTTAAGAATATGTATGTAGATTCAAAACATTAGTATACCCTTATAATTTTATATTATGTTTGGTAAGTGTGAATAAATCAAAATGGATTTGCGATTCGTATTCTATTTCATTTCTTATGTTTAGATGCACTTTTAGAAGTCAAGACGCTTCCGACTTTGAAGGGGAATTCAATTCTATGTTCTCAAAGATGGAATTTTGATTTTATTATTACTTTATTAGTTACTTGTAATTAAATTACACTTTCATCTTATTATGTATTCATTATTTGCATTTATAACTAGGGATATTTTCAAAAAATACACTTTATAACCATTCCATTTGATGTACGCTTTCAAAAGTAAGAATGAATTTGTCATTTCATAACTTATTCTATTCTAATTTATTTTATTCCATTCTAAGTCATTACCTCATACCAAAACTGATATTAAGGTTTACCTACTTTTCAGGTACTATATGCTAATTTTTGAAAGTTACAAGAAGATAAAATTTTGTATTGATAGTTTAAATAGTATATATATACCTAACCATAGCTTAATGGGGTGTATTTACGCAGATAAACTTAAAAGGCACATATAATAAGATGCATAAGTAAACGCTTATGTCATGTTTGGTATGCGAGAATGAACTTGGGATGGAATCGCAATTCCAAGTTCCATTCCCATTCCTACATTTGATTGTGTTTTTAAAAGCTAGAATTTAATTCTTGGAAGTCGACAATTCCGAATTTGAGGGAGAATTCGATTCGCTCTTGAGAAGACGGAATCACAATTTCATTCCTTCTTAATAAATAATTAACATTAAATTATCTTTTTATCCTCTTATTTATTTATTATTCACATTAATTATTAAGATATTTTTAACAAATAACATGTCAATTCTATTCCATTTCAAGATGTATTCAAACAAAGGAATGGATTTATCATTCCACCTCCCATTCCAATCTATTCCGCTCCGAACAATTCCTGAAGTTAGAATTCCGCTCCAATGTGAAATAGTGCCTCGAAACTTTAATTTTGTACAATTAAGCCCATAAATAACACCTCGAGTTCTTTGTCCCTAAAGGAACTTGCTAACAGTGTCCAAATTAGCACCAAGTGAACATTATCCATATGGATGCTCGTAAATAAATGATTAATAATGGATATATTACACAAAATGAATTAAGATAAGTTTATTTAAAATATCAATATTTGGAGTGATTAAAAAGAAATATCAATATTTTGTAAAGTAAGTCAATCACACATATTGAACTGTTAAAGATAATTGAGAAAAAATAATTGAAAACTATTTAAATATTAATAACTTAAATAAATTTTGCAAAATATTTAAATTATCTAAACATTGTTACCTTACATAAACTTTACAAACAGTCGATATCTTGTCCAACTCAGTTTTTTTTTTTAATCATTCAAAATATTAAAACTTTATATAAACTTACTTTAAAATGTTATTACATTTTAGTATAATTTACCCGATTAACAACATGACCAGTATAAAAAATTTCCAATTTGATACGATTGAAAACTTCGGCTGTTATTTAAACAAATTTACAGGATCTAAACACAACTAAAATTTTCAAACCTTTTGTACATTGGACAATTTATTGGGAGTTATTACGAATATTTCTCTGCATAATTTACTGTGGATATGGGATGCACTGAATGCCATAAAGGCATAACAAGGACAAAGGCCCAACCCAACATAGCACCGTCAAACTGGGGACTTCTCCTCATCTGAGTCATCTCTTGTCCGGTGGTTGATTTAACTCACAATTAGTATTGACGGCGGTTGCATGAGGAAGAAAGGAAGGACCCATTTTGCAAGAACGTATTTATTTAGTTATCTTTTGTTTTTCTTATTATTGATATTATATATTATAATTATCATAAGGATGATAATAAATTTAACTTAAACACCAGTTTCTTCGCATTAATTTTAATGAGTAAATTACCCAAAAACGTATCAACATTTGGGAAGTAAATTTAATTAAGATATCAACATTTGAAGCGGTTAAGAAAAAAATCAATATTTCAAAAAGTAAGTCAAATAAGGTATTAATATTTAAAAAAACATTTTAAGTATCAATGTTTGGATTAGTTTTCAATTAAATTTTTATTGGGTGTTGTAGAATTCTCTTACTTTTCTATCATTGAAACTAGTGGTTAATGTTTTGTTTTTTTCTTTTAAGCCATTATTTCATTTAATGACTAAAATTCATTTCCCTCACCTATAAAAGGTGGTAGAACCTTAGAGTTTTTCAATCAATCTCATTAGCTCATTTTACTCTTTATCCTCATCATTGTTAGAGGATTTGTTGTACTTTCATTTTCATAGTAAAATTATGTTGCTTTCATTCTATTTGCTTCTCTTTAATTCTCCTATTTAATTGATCCTGTGCTTCCACATAGCGCATTTATCATAACAGTTTTCTTAATTTTCGACAATGGTCAATTATTAATACTTTATTTAATGTACTTTATAAAACATTGATACTTCAGTTTAACTACTCAAAATGTTGATAACTTAAATTGATTTATCCCCAAACATTATATTTTTTTTTAACCACTTGAAATGTTGATATCTTAAATTATTTTATCCCTAAATGTTGATTCCTCTTTTAAACATTCAAAATGTTGATACCTTAAATGAATTTACACTCAAACATTGATATTTTTCAATGTAATTATCCTAGTTTTAATAATGTAGGACCCCACATGCCGCGATTGGGTTCTTATGTAGTAAAGTTTTATGCTACAAAAATATCATCATTTTTCCTTTTTCTCTTTTCTTTAATGTTTGCTATGTATAATTTTTTTAGTTTGTGAAGCTCAAATAATATAAATAAATGTTAAAGAATTTTTTTTTTTAATTTTAAGGATAAAATTGAAAGTTTTTCAGAGCATGTTCAATGTAAGGATCTAATTTAGTGTCCTTAAGTCCCATATTGACTTCCTAGGAACCTTTCTCTTTTACAGACCTCTTTACATCTAGGATCCTTCATATTAGTGTCCCGAATACCATATAATATCTTAAATATTATCTATTTACTTTTCTACTGGTTTACCTGACATTTGTAAAAAAATTTAGAGAAAAAAGAAACAACTTTCCGTCCTTTATAAAGAATCCCTCAAAGTTGAAAGACATTACCACAAATAATGAAGAACATTAAAAACATAGGCCATTAACTCATGGAATTGTGTTAAGACCTCCATTGAACATGTTCAAAGAGCATCCACATCCAAGATCCATGATATAGGTTTCTAAGTAAATAGCCTCATTTTTTGAATTCTTATGGATGTGGAGAGTTCTATTGAGAGCATATATGTAATACATGCAAGGAAAACAATATAGTTAGGTGTATTACTTAATTTATTGACACGTGTCCTTACATCTATCATTAAATCTTTTGTGTGTGTGTATATTATATATATATATATATACTTCCCCACAATAGAAATGAAATTAAATCATTCTTTTACTCTGCATTAATACTTTATTTTCTTGTTTTCCTTTCGTTCTTCTTCCTTCCTTGACACATACATTAATATCTACATCAGATTGACAAGTGTATTAGATTCAAGTGTTTTTTTCTCCATAGCATTAGATTCTTGACATGGTATTAGGGCAATGGTCCAAGTAGAATGTTGCATTATTTTCTTTGGTTTTTTTTTTTTTCGATTCATCTTTTCTTGATCAAAATGAATTTAAATCAAATTAGTCAGATAGGTAAACATACATATGGTGATACTTTATACCTTTAGGGATCAGATAATCTTGGTATTGCTATTACTAGTTTAGTCTTTAATGGATTAAACTTCTTAGGATGGAGCCATTCAATTAAATTGGCTTTGGGTGTAAAATCAAAATTAGGGTTTATAGATGGTACATATCTTAAACCTGAGAATAATAAGGTTGAAATGGACTACTGGATTCGCTGTGATCTTATGGTCCATCGTTAGATCTTGAATTCAATCACAAAGGACTTGGCAGAAGATTTTATGTATGCGAATTATGTTAAAGAACTATAGGAAGATATATGAAAAACCAAGAATTTCAATGCATGATTAATTTGCATATCTATATGTTATATTTACTTGAAACATAGAAATTATGGTAAATAATTATTTAATAAAATATGGTGTGATAGTATGATTCGGTAGTAGTAGTGTATAGCATGTATATATCTTACTTATTTGAAATATGAAAATTTTGTGAATATATTTTAGTTGATAAATCATGCATGCTAGAATTTAATGTGCTAGGATGATTAGGTATTTGTATTGCATATGTTGTTAGCTTGATATAAGTTAAAGTCATGTCATGCAAATTATGGCCAACCTAAACTATGCAGATTTTTAAGCCATTTTTAACCTAAAATAAAGCCTTAAAGCAAAACCAAACCTCTCTTTTCTCTCCAAAAAATATGCCACCAAAGTCAAACTAAATAAGGATAATTACAACTCACTTTTTTGACAAATTAACAAACCCTAAAACCGACAGTGCCTTTCTTCCATTCTATTCCATCTTTTCTTTTTAAATTTTCTTGCTCAATTTGCCAAGAATTCTTTCCCAAAACTCAATTCTCAAGTTAAAGTCATATAAGGTTAGTTTGCATGCTTTTATGATTATTATTTCCTTTGTTTTTATCATAAGAATGACTTCTTGTTCTAGTATGTTCATGGTAGTTTGAAGGTGATTTTGATGGTTCATGGTAACTAATAGAGTTAAATGAGTCCTTAGAGTGTGTTGAAGTGTTTAAAGATAGATGTGTTGTGGTAGACAAGTGGTTACGAGTGTTGAAGTTGTTAGTTATTGAAAGTGCTTGAAATAGTGTAAGTTATTATGAGTTATGCATGAGTTGATGAAATTTGGAGATGAAGGATTTGATATGGGTTTTATGATGTGGTGAGAGTTGTTTGATGTTGAGAAGTGAAGTTCATATATATTTTGGGTTGTTAAGTGCATGTAGTATGTTATATGATGTTTGTATAGTGTTTAGATTATAGTAGGATGTGTGAAAAATATGTAAAAATCGAGTTTGAACTAGGGGAAGTTCGAAAAACTTCAAACACCCTATCAAATGGCCTGTTTGGAAGGGTGTATGGGCCATATACCCCTTGAAACAACCTATATGCAAGGGTGTTTCACCTTTTGGAGCTTTTTGTGCATTTTTCCTCGGCTCAAACAGCCTCTAAAACGGCTGTGTGGCAGGGCGTTTCACTTTCTGATCTTTTGTGCAAAATTATTCTAGAGTTGCACGTCGTCGGCCTTTGTATTTATATAGCTTGAGCTGTGCCTTAAAAAAATTTAATTTAATTTGTTTGTTATAATTTTATTACTTTATATGTGTTTCCTTGTTTGTTGCTTGGTTTTGTGATTAAGTAGAAAGCCTATATAACCCTATTGTATGTATATATGTTAAGTTATTCTTTTTATGAGTTTCTATTTGAACTTGTTAAATGTTAAAGGGGTTAATAAGAGAGATAGTGGTGTTTGATATGCAATTGTTTTAAATGTGATAAATATACATATATATTTTGTGTGTGTGAATATGAATTATATGTTGATTTGAACTTTACTTGAATTTGACAAGGTAATGAATTAGCGTATAAGTGTGACTTAACAATGTTTTTATATGAAATGATTTCTTTGACAGATTCCCATACTCAACTGAGTTCGAATACTGGTCTTTTGCTTGATAAACCTATTTATCAAGGTACGTAGTAACGTAGATATTGTTTGTTTAGAATAAGCATATGCTAATTATCTTAATTAAAGAAGGCTTAAAAAGTGTTTGTATTGATTGTGCTTTTCATCATTGAATCCAGTACGGGGAGCGGCGACCCTGTTAATGAGGTTAACATAGTAGTTTAGGCGCTTAGGCCACTTTAGTCAAGATGTAATGACTTTCATTAGTGGCTCAGCGAATAATTGATAGGGGTATAGTATCGGTGTAACATTTGCTTACTCTTAAAATGATATAATATAATTTAATTCATGTTTTATGGGAGCGATTGAATTAGATGATATTATGAATTAAGTTAAGTAACGGCTGTAAGCCCTATATGAAATTACTTTTTCTTATGAGATTATATAAGTATTCGGGCTGCTTATATCAACCCCTAGTGCAGCTACGGTTACTCAAGAACTGCATATTCCCAAGGATCGAAATCGGAGTTTGAATACTCTAGTGTTGTTTTGTTGACTTACATAAAGAAAAATAATTTATAATTTTTACCTTGCATTAGCTCAAGAGTGTATGCCATATCGTATTTGTTTTTGTTACTGTGTGCTGGGCCTCTGGCTCACTTTTTATTTTTTAGATATTGAAGAAGACAAGTTCTATGACTCTTTAAGCTATAGGACGAACTTTGAGGAGTTTTTGGATGAGAACGTTTAATACTCCTGACCAACCTTGTTGTGTTTGCTTGTAAGAGAGACCAAACCAAGTTTTGTTTTAAAAATGTAATAGTATAGACATGGCTCGCTTATAAGCCTAAGTTTGTAATATAAAGTATTTAAGTTTCCCTATATTGTCTGTAATACACGGCTTTGTAAACCTTGAGATACCAAGTTATTGATATCTATGTGTTGTTATATTAAAGTATCTACTCCTTAATGAGTAGTCTTTTTATAAAGCTTTGTATCTAAACAGGTTAAATAAGCAATCCGCATAAACACCACATTTTTAGAACGGCCTCACGTATAGTTGGTGCACTATTTCTGATCGAGTTTTAAATAAGTTAATTCCTATTATCTCTTTCCTATGATCTGGTCAACGCTAGGTAAGTGTACATACCCCATGTAGTATATGAATAAAATATAGGGTCTTATTCCTTGGGGATCATTGCAAGTACTATTACTCACCTTTTTCCTATTATCCAACCTATAAAATTGAGTTAAATGATTATAAAGTATTAACTAAATTGATTATTACCTATAGCTATATTAACTATAATAGTCAACAATTGAACAATACTCTAACAATCAACAAGACATCATACTTGCTTCACCAATGAATTAATATTGATAGGAGTAATTGACCGTACTTATTTGGGTGAATTTGTAATCAAATATGCTCCAATTCTTGCTTAACTTAAAGATAATTGGTACTTAAATAGAAAATATATTCATTTCAGGTATAAATGGAGCAAACATCAATTATTTGATCAAAAGCAACAAGAATTGGAGATGAACAAGTCAAAAAAGGCACTATCACGATTGGGAAAATGACGGAATCTAGAAGGCATGAAATAACGATCTCAGATAACGGCCGTATTTAATTCCGTTATCTCCTTGGGCAACTTTGACGCAGTTGATTTTGGCCGAGAGAAGAAAGAGAAGGATAAAATATCATCCGATAATTACGACCGTGACCAAGCACGCAATCTCCTATGTACTATTCTTAAGCAGCAGATAATGACCAGCATTGAGGATCGAAGGAAGCCACAGTGGAGATCACGAGCGACGATAACGACCGCGATGGACAAGCAACAATTTCAATAGTGACAACCTGTGTGTCCCGACTGTGATTACATAAGGGAAAATATCATCCGAAAAGATCACGGCCTGGATAATAGCCGTGATCGTTGTTGAAATAGCATTCTAGAGATAATAACTGCCCGTGCAACGACCGTTATAGAAGTTACAATTTGCTTATTTCACACCACTTCGGATTTTTTGGTACCTTTTTGAAGGGAAATGAAGCCCAATTGATGTATACCTTTGCCCATCAGATGTATTTGTTAAGGGAAACATATATATAGTCCTTCCAATCATTACGAGGAATTAGGAATCATTGTAATATAAGACACACCATTTACACACATCTTTCTCTTTCCTTTCTCCTACAACCATCTATGTAACCATAAACAATAGTGTATTGTGTACTCGTGTATGTATTGTATTTTGTTCAAGACCTAAAGTAATCTTCCATTATTAAGGGTTGTTTTCTTTTTCTCTCTTCTTATTCTTCTGTTTATGTATTGCTTCATTCATATCATGAGTGAGTAATTGTGTAGGACTTGTGTAGCCATGTTTTAGCATGTATATACATGGAATAATTGCTAAATGTTGTAGAATTCACTAATCTCTATAGTGTGTTAAAGCATGCTAATTTTAGATAGTGCATGATTTAGAATTAGACCAGATTTCCATAGAATGCAATTGAGAAATCTACCTATAGAATAGATCTAAGCTATAAGGAGAGGTTGCTCATGATGCTTAGAGATAGGGTCATGAAACCTTCTGCACATGTAATTGAATTTACCATTGGGATCATATTTCTAAAGCAATTCTAACCGGATGTTAACTAGGAAGAGATTCCAGTAGACAAGACTAGGATTAGGATTCAATAGACTCGAGAGAGATATTAAACTAATTGGTGGAATACTGCAGTTAGGAAATATATAACAAATAATGAAGATGTATTACATGTTAATTAATTGGTGAAGTAAGTATGGTTTGTTTATTGTTTTTGTAAACTAATTTGTTGATTAATATATTATAATATAGTTTTAGTTGAGAATTATTTAAGCATTTAATATTAAATCTTGATCTGAATTAATTTGCTAGATAATAATTAAGAGGATGAGTAGTAGTACTTGCTGACGGTCCCGAGGAATACAACTCTATAATCTAATCCTATACTACATGCGATAGGTGCGCTTGTCTAGCGTTGACCAGATTATAGGAAAAAATAATAAGGTATTGATATATTAAAACTCGGTCAAATGAGCAATATTAAGAAAACCTGATTGTTGTTAATCTAGCATTGTATCTATTTGTTTATTAATTTTTATATATTAATCTTTGCTAAACTCTGATTTTTCTTGTGGTTGTAGGTTTATGACCCGAAATCGTTCTACCATTCTAGCCGAATTTGATTTAGAACCTGAAAGGACATTACATTAGAATTCGCAAAAAGATCAGAGAGATTTAAAAAGAAAATCATCTACTAGAGAGAGAAACATTGAAACGGAATCATCAAGCATGAGCACCAGAAATGAGAATGTGAACCCAAGAGGGGTTAGTGAAGTTGAAAATCCTAGAATCAATCAGAATTAAGTTGGAGGAAATGGAGATATTTTGAATCGAGCGAGTGAGAATGAGAATAATCCGAGAGTTGTAGGAAATGATGGTAATAGACCCATGTAGGAGTTGTTCATGCCCACGATTGATGGAGTTGCATCATCCACCGTATGGCCCACAATTTAAGCAAACAAATTTGAATTGAAGCCTGCATTGCTTCAAATGGTGCAAATAAATCAATTTGGTGGAGGAGCTTCTAAGGATCCACATGCTCACTTGACCAATTTCCTACAAATTTGTGCTACAATTAAAAGTAATGGGGTATCGGATGATGCTACACGCGTTAGATTATTTTCCTTTTTCACTAAGGGATAAGTCAAGGAGTTGGTTAAATTCCCTACCTCCTCATTCATTAACTAATTAGGAACAAGCAGCACAAAAGTTTTTAGTGAAATTCTTTCCGCCCAATAAGACGATTCAGTTAAGAAATGATATATTTTCATTCCATTAGTATGAAGGGGAATCATTATATGAAGTATGGGAAAGGTTTAAGGAACTACTTAGGAGTTCTCTTCATCATGGGATTATTATGCATGACTTGGTTGGAATCCTTTATACATCTCTTGGTGATCAATTAAAGACCATGATAGATGTTGTAGCGGGACGTAGTTTGATGAAAAAGAGTGCTCCTGAGGCATGTGAATTGATTGAGGAAATGGCAAGGAACACATTCAGTTGGCACAGTGAGAGGAATAACCAAGACCATTAGCTGCTAAGTATGAGTCAGAAAAGGTTGCCCAACTTCAAGCACAAATGGCATCACTACTAAGATGAGTAGGATGAGGTCAAGTTTAGATTTATGCCTCAAGATGATCCTCCTAGAGTCTAATAAGAGATTCATATGTTCTTGAAGATGGTCTAAATGCGGAAAGAGTGAATTTTATGAATGGAGTTGATAGAGGAACCGAGAATTATAATTTCTATAGTAACACCTATAATCTCGATTGGAGGAATCATCCTAATTTTTCTTGGTGCAATCAAAATGTACAAAGACCAAGCTTTACACCTGGATTCCCGAAGCCACCATAGCAGCAACTACAAGCACCTTCGCAATGACTAGCTTTACACCATCTGAGAAAAAGCCAAGTGTTGAAGACCTTCTGACACAGCAAATCCAGATTTCTGATTCACGTCATCGGAATAATGAGGCGTCTATCCATAATTTGGAAATGCAAATTGGTCAATTGGCCAAAATGCTTTCTGAAAGAGTTCCAGGGTCATTACCGGTTAATACGGAGACAAATCCTAAGGAGCAAGTAAAAGCTCTTGGTGGCTGAATCAATTTGTAATAAACATCAGGGTGTCAAACTAAAGACAATAAACTAGCACATCTTTTTATTAATTTTTTTATATGTTTCTTTTGTCTATATATTATGCTCATGATCTTTGCTTTTATTTGTTTGTTTTTGTTTCTTTGGTTACAAGATAGGATAGATAGATCATGGTGTGGTATAGATGTTGGCTTCTCGAATGAAATTTATGGAACGAGGTTCTTATTTGAACATGGAAGTTTCTGTTCACTTTTCTTTTTCCATTTTTATTTTTGTTCCTTTTTCTCTTAGTTTAGTTTGAAGACATTAGGGACAACGTCTACTCAAGTGTGGAAGGGAATTTGTATATGGATATGGTTTATAAATTGCTAGTCATGATTCTTTATTACAAATTCTCCACAATTAAACAAATTTTTGGAAAAACTCATGAATGCATGATAACTATCATTCAATTGTCTCTCACATAAGTAAATATGTGGCTACTTTTGAAAGTTGTCCAATTCTTTACTTGTTTTTGTTATTTCATTAATATGTTAAAATTACATGGTGGAATCCGAATGGTGTTCTTATTTGTCATTTAATTGGGAATTTAGGTGTTAGTTCAGTATAGAGCTCTAAGTAAGGCTTAATTGGTGAATATCTCAAACTTAACTTTGTGTATAGGTCTTCATTCAATTATCTTGCAAGACCAATTCTTTTCATGACATTAGCTCAATGAAACTTACTAAAATATATGCTCCATTATTTTTATAAAAAAAAAGAAAAAAAAGTTAAGGATATGGAGGTTTGATGGGGTCCCTTTAAAACCTGGTTACCTAAGGTCATCTGGCCTGGGATAAACTGACCAAAGAAATATCCTTAACAAAACAAGTAAATTTCATAAAGTCTCGTATCTCGAATGATTAAGTCTACGGGATGCCCTGAAAGGGGAATAACATTTGTTAACTTGGGTGACAAACCCGAGATTATTGACTGAAAGCTTACTACATGGGCTACGAGATTCATCACAATCTGGACATTTAAATAAATAAATAATTATAGAAAGGGGCTAAAGGTGTATGAGTTGTCAGTTGATGTGAAATGGACTTAATGGATGATTGATGGTTTTCTATACATTTATGTTAAGTAATTAACATAAGCCAATTTTCTTTTACTTAGAGAACTTGTGTCTAATCTTTACATGTGAAGCGCTATTTAAACGATGAAGGTAAAGGTTGGACTATTTAGATTAGCCTTGAAGTTTTAGAAAAATTAATGAATGGACATGTCATAGCAAGTTGAGAAGGACAGTAGTCATATAATTTGTAAGGTCACTTAGTGAAAATTTTAAAGTCAAATGAAAGATATACATATATATTAATAGTAAAGGAATACATCATGTATGAGGAATTTCCCTATCTTTTAGACCAAAAATCTTTTTATTCTTTTATCGGCTTGTTTGCTTGAGGTCAAGCAAAGCTTAAGTGTAGGGAATTTTGATAAAAGCAATTGACCATACTTAAATATGCTCTAATTCTTTCTTAACTTAAAGATAATTAGTACTTAAATAGAAAATATATTCATTTCAGGTATAAATGGAGCAAACATCAATTATTTGATCAAAAGCAACAAGAATTAGAGATGAATAAGTCAAAAAAGGCACTATCATGGCCGGGAAAAGGAAAGAATCTGGAAGGCATTAGATAACAATCTCAGATAACGGCCGTATTAAATCCTGTTATCTCCTTGGGTCACTTTGACGCAGTTGATTCTGGTTGAGAGAAGAAGGAGGAGACGGATAAAATATCATCCGAAAAGATCACGGCCTAAATTATGGCCATGACCAAGCACGCTATCTCCTCTGTACTATTCTTAAGCAACAGATAACGACCAGCATTGAAGATCAAGGGAAGCCACAGTGGAGATCACGAGGGACGATAATGACCGTGATGGCAGCAATAATTCCAATAGTGACAACCTAGTGTCTCAACCGTGATTGCATAAGTGAAAATATCATCCGAGGAGATCACACCTGGATAACGGCCGTGATCATTGTTGAAACAGCATTCCAGAGACGATAATGCCCGTGCAACGGCCATTATAGAAGTTACAATTTGCTTATTTTGCACCACTTCGGATTTTTTGGTACCTTTTTGAAGGGAAATGAAGCCCCATTGATGTATACCTTCGCTCATCAGATGTATTCGTCAAGGGAAACATATATATAGTCCTTCCAATCATTACAAGGAATTAAGAATCATTGTAATAGAACACACACCATTTACACACATCTTTCTCTTTCCTTTCTCCTACAACCATCTATGTAACCATAAACAATAGTGTATTGTGTACTCGTGTACGTATTGTATTTTGTTCAAGACCTGAAGTAATCTTCCATTTTTTAGGGTTGTTTTCTTTTTCTCTCTTCTTATTCTTCTGTTTATGTATTGCTTCATTCATATCATGAGTGAGTAATAGTGTAGGACTTGTGTAGCCATGTTTTAGCATGTATATACATGGAATAATTGCTAAATGTTGTAGAATTCACTAATCTCTATAGTATGTTAAAGCATGCTAATTTTAGATAGTGCACGATTTAGAATTAGACTAGATTGCCATAGGATGCGATTGAGAAATCTACCTATGGAATAGATCTAAGTTATAGGGAGAGGTTGCTCATGATGCCTAGAGATAGGGTCGTGAAACCTTCTGCACATGTAATTGTATTTACCATTGGGATCATATTTCTAAAGCAATTCTAGCTGGCTATTAACTAGGAAGAGATTCTAGTAGACAAGACTAGGATTAGGATTCAATAGACTCAAGAGAGATATTAAACTAATTGGTGAAATCCTGCAGTTAGGAAGTATATAACAAATACTGAAGATGTATTACATGTTAATTCATTGGTGAAGTAAGTATGATTTGTATATTGTTTTTGTAAACTAATTTGTTGATTAATATATTATAATATAGTTTTAATTGAGAATTATTTAAGCATTTAATTTTAAATCTTGATATGAACTAATCTGTTAGATAATAATTAAGAGGGTGAGTAGTAGTACTTGCTGACGTCCCGAGGAATACGACTCTATAATCTAATCCTATACTACATGCGATAGGTGCACTTGCCTAGCATTGACCAGATCAAATATGTAATACATCTTCAATATTTATTATGTCCTTCCTAACTGCAGGATTTCACCATTTAGTTCAATATCTCTCTCGAGTCTATTGAACCCTAATTCTAGCCTCGTCCACTGGAATCTCTTCCTAGTTAACAGCTGAATAAGATCACATTACAAACATGATCCCACAGTAATTTAAACTTACATGCAGAAGATTTCAAAACCCTATCTTTAGGCATCATGAACAACGTTTTTCTATAGACTAGATCTATTCTAAGGGTAGATTTCTCAATCACATCTCATGAAAATCTTATCTAATCCTAAGTTGTGCACTACCTAAATTAGAATACTCCAATACACTATATAGATTAGAAAATCCTACAACAATTGGTGTTCACTCCATGTAATTCCATACTAAAACATGGCTACACAAGTCTTTAACAGCTACTCATGCATGATACAACAAGCAAACTAACAATAATTAAAATAAAATTAAATGGAAACATGAGAGAAAACTCCCTTTAACAATGCAATTCTTGATATCTTTAACAAAATGATTATGACACTTCGTGTCCCCTTCCTTCTCTCTCAAGAAGCTCCTAGGAGTACGTACAATGCATTACAATGCAGACGAAACTATGAACAGGTACAATATTACAAACAAAATTAAATTGTATTGGTTCGGTTGTACAAAATTGATTTGGATTCTTTAATGTGATGTATAGGTATTGTATTTATAGTTCCCAAGTGACTCGACATGAATGACATCTTTTCCTTGTGTCCATTGGTCTTCACATCTCTTCAAGAAACGATTATTTTACATCTAACGGTAGCGGAGATCACCACCTTTATCAAGGTAGTGGCTTAGGCGGTGATAGGCTAAAATAATGAAATTAGCAAAGATCATCCCCTCGTCATCTCCATGATGAGAGTGGTGATGAGCAAAACAACTAAATCAGTGTCGATTACTATCCCTATTATCGCCGGTGATGAGGGTGGTGATGGTGATCACCCTTTTTGTTACGGGCATAATGAGGGTGGTGATGGAGATCACCATCCTTGTAACGGGCATGATGAAGGTGGTGATGACCCCTTTCCTTGTCGGCGTGATGAGGATGGTGATGATGATCATTGCTTGTGTCACAGGCATGATGAGGATAGTGACAAGCCATTTTTACTCCAAATGATCTTTCTTCACCTAAGTATTGAGAATTTATCCTTAGCCACCTGAAATGAACATATTTAAACTTTAAATACCATATTCCTCAACCTTAAATATATTTAAAGCAAAATTAAACATAATTTATCCCAAATTTAATAGAGCAAAATGACCTTTATCAAACTTCCCTACACTTATGCTTTGCTTATCCTCAATCAAACAAGTTGATAAAAAGCATTGAAAGAAAATTTATATTCAGTGTTAAAAGTAAATTACAAATGGTGCCTTTGTTAAAAATCCATGTATCTCTCATTGATTGAGAGAATTCCACTAAGTGACTTCACATAGTAGATGCATTGTTGTCCTACTCACTAATGATGGCATGCACTCTAGTTAATCTTGCTAGAATTCCAAGGCTAATTCGAGTAATATAGCCTTTACCCTCATCATTTAAATAGGCCTTCAAAAATTAAAAATGATCATACACAAGATCACCAAGTAAAAGATAGTTAGTCAATTCCATCCCCTTAACATAAGAGTATAAGTAATCTCAATCATCTCTATAGCCAATATAAACTCAAATAAAAGTCCATACAATTTTTTTCCCTCAGTATTTCATATATGTTTTTACTTGTCTAGCTTTTAGGAGTTTACAACCCATGTAGCGAGCTTTCAGCCGATAATCCTGGGCTCGTCACCCAAGTTAACAGATGTTATTTCTCCTAAGAGGCATCCCACGGGCTTAATAACTCGAGTCACAAGACTCACTGAACCATAGTTCTTTTGTTAAGTAAGTTTCCCCGGTTAGCCGATCCTAGGCCAGATGACCTTAGGTGACAGGTTTTAAAGGGATCCCATGGAACCTCCACCACCTAACTTATTGTTATCTTTTTTTTTTTTCATGAATACAAGGGGATTACATATTACTAACTTCAATTGGACTTCTATAATACAAATAATGAAGCCTTAAGAAAATTGAATAAAGCCCATACACTTAGTCAAGTGTTAGAAATGGATAAACTAACCTTTACTAAGAACCTTGTGCTAATCGTAACATATGAATTCCTAGTTAAATGACAAGTAAAACTACATCAATCATATTTCATTATGCAATTTTAACATGTTAACCAAAGCGCACAAGCAAGTAAAAACTTAAGACAACATTCAACACCAGCCACTTAGTTATTTAATATGAGAGGCATTAGAAAAAAAAAATTCTTTAAAATTTATGCACCATTAATGAATGTTTTTCTAAACATGCTTTACTAAGGGGAAATTCAACACAGCTAGAATGCTCCAATTACTCTATATATTCCTTTCCCCACACTTAGAAAGAGACATTGTCCTCGATGTCTAAGTAATAACAACACAAATAGGAAAAGGAACTAAAGATTGAAAAATAAGGAAAATTAAGGGAAAGAAAACTAACACTCCCCTTATAGTTTGGAACGTTGGATGCATAAAATTCCAGTTGATTTCCCCTCAAGAAAACGCCATCGAGTACGGCCGTTACATAGGCCGTGATATCTACTGATCTCAAACAACTTGTTATAACCTCCTCCATCACAGCCGTCACCTAGGTCATGATCTTAACTGATCAAGATTTGCTGCATCTTTCAATACATATGACGTCCGTGACTACACCATTATCTCCTCTGAACAAAAAACCAAGCATCACTCCCATCATCACGGGCACGACATGGGTGGTGATCTTCTCATATTAAACTGTTATCCTTCCCCAACTACATGACGACCATTATTTGCTTGTTACGGCCCCCATCACGCCTGTGATTGACAAAGGGATCTCCCTGAATTATCACGCTGGTATGTAGGAAGTGTGATAAAGGGTGTTATCTCCTTATTTTGGTTCATTCCTTGTATTTTCCATACTTAATCCAGAGTATCCATGATGATCATAATGTAACCTCTCCAATTGATCCTTCATGAAATAATTTCGCCCAAAAAGAGTTGTAAATCTACAAAATTAACAATACAAACTACATTAAATTCTAAATAACGCAAATCAACATAAACACTACATAAAACAAAACACAAAACAAGGCATAGGTTGCCTCCCATGGAACATTTGTTTAACGCCATTAACTGGACGTATTGAAACAAATCGACTCATAATCCACCAGATCCCAAATAAATGTATCCAAAGAACATATTTTTACAATCATCAAAGGGAACTTCTTTCTTATCCTTGCTCTATTCCTTTTAAACCTAATTCCCTTTGATGTCTGAAATTTTTGATGGGGAGTGTTATAACAAATTTGTGCCTTCTCAAATTCAATGATATATCCCATGAGTTCAAGACACAACTCTTGATGCTCGACATCTCCCAAATTTTAAATTAATTCAAAAAGTGGAGAGGACTTAATATCCTTAATATTCATTTTGTGCTTAATCTTTCCATCTTCCACTTCTTTTGTGGTGATTTGAATTTCATCATGCACAGACTCAAATGAAATCTCCTCTATTCTTTCACCTTGCTCAATGGATTGTGGATTCAAAGATTGTTTAGAAATTTTGAATCACAATCCAATTCATCAACATTTTCCATCACCATTCACAATCAACATGTTCAAAATAATGCAAACTATCAATTTCATTGAAAATCTCTTATGATGATGATGCATTCAAAACAGAAATTTCATATTCATGAGCTAAGGTGTCGAAGTTCTCATCAACTTGTTCTTCAATGCAAAACAGTGGAGGTAATTGAATGCATGCAGGGGTATCTAAAAACATAGATTAGCACACAAACAATACCATTCTTGCTCACCACAATTCCAACACACAATATTCACTTCATTTTCAAGTTCATTATTTTGAGAATTAGTAAGCATATTCCAATAATGATCTTTAGGAATCTACCAGCCAAAATCCATGAAACTGGAATGATTTATGTATGGTAAGATTGATGAGAAAAATCCACCACAAATTCAAGCAAAAACAAAGCAAAAGAAAAGAAATGGCTAGATTAACAGTAGTAGGATTTCCTAATATTGCCAATAGTCCCCGACAACAGTGCCAAAAACTTGGTGCGCTATTTCAAATCGAGTTTCAAATAAGTTAATTCCTATTATCTATTTCCTATGATTTGGTCAGTACTAGGCAAGTGTACCTATTACATATAGTATAGGAATGAAATACAGGGTCGTATTCCTTGGGGATCTTGACAAGTACTATTACTTACCTTTTTCCTATTATCCATCCTATAAAATTGAGTTAAATGATTATAAATTATAACTAAATTGATTATTACCTACAACTATATTAACTATAATAGTCAACAATTGAACAATACTCTACCAATCGACAAGACATCATACTTGCTTCACTAATGAATTAATATGTAATGTATATTCATTATTTGTTATGTCCTTCCTAACTGCAGGATTCCACCATTTAGTTTGATATCTCTCTCGAGTCTATTGAATTCTAATTCTAGCCTTGTCTACTAAAATCTCTTTCTAGTTAACAGCTGACTAAGATCGCATTACAAACATGATCCCAAGTAATTTAAAATTACACGCAAAAGATTTCACAACCCTATCTCTAGGTGTCATGAACAACCTTTTTCTATAGCCTAAATCTATTTCAAGGGTAGATTTCTCAATCACATCTCATGGAAATCTGATCTAATCCTAAGTTATGCACTACCTAAATTAGAATACTCAATACACTATAGAGATTAGAAAATCCTACAACAATTGGTGTTCACTCCATGTAATTACATACTAAACATGGCTACATAAGTCTTTAATAGCTACTCATGCATGATACAACTAGAAAACAAAACAATAATTAAAATAAAATAAAATGGAAACATGAGAGAAAACTCCCCTTTAACGATGCAATTCTTGAACTCTTTAACAAAATGATTACAACACTTCATGTCATCTTCCTTCTCTCTCAAGAAGCTCCTAGGAGTACGTACAATGCATTACAATGCATACGAAACTATGAACAGGTACAGTGTTACAAATAAAATTAAATTGTATTGGCTCGGGTGGTGATAGGCCAAAAAAATGAAATAAGTAGAGATCACTCCCTTCGTCATAGCCGTGATGAGTGCAGTGAAGAGCAAAACAACTAAATAAGCATAGATCACCACCCCTATCATCGTTGGTGATGAGGGTGGTGATGGCAATCACCCCCTTCGTAATGGGCGTGATGAAGGTGGTGATGAGTCCAAAAATCAAATCCGTAAAGATAAGCCCCTTTGTAACGGGCATCATGAGGATGGTGATGACGATCATCACCTGTGTCACGGGCGTAATAAGGATGGTTATAAAAATTTTTACTCCAAATGATCTTTCTTCACTTAAGTATTGAGAATTTATCCTTAGCCACTTGAAATGAAAATATTTAAGCATTAAACACCATATTCCTCAACCTTAAGCATATTTAAAGCAAAATTAAACATAATTTATCCCGAATTTAATAGAGTAAATGACTTCTATCGGTAGTACTTAGGTATTATACGTGGCTAGGAGACTCAACATGTCTAATATGAGAAATTGGGCAAGTCGAGGCTTTACAATATAGTAGAGAGATATGGTCAATTAAATTGGCCTTTACTTTACCAACTTAAACATGAGATTGTTAATGTGAGATAAGGAAATACCTCTGTTACAGAATATTACAATAAGTTGAAGAACTTATGGGATGAATTGAGTAGTTTGAATATTCTTCCAACTTGTGATTGTGGTGCTTTCAATAATTATACATGTAATTTAGTTGAGAAGCTTAATGAAGTTGAAAATAGAAATCATTTGATGCAATTTCTCATGGAACTTGAT
Source organism: Combretum micranthum (assembly GCA_024138025.1). Classification (NCBI taxonomy): domain Eukaryota; kingdom Viridiplantae; phylum Streptophyta; class Magnoliopsida; order Myrtales; family Combretaceae; genus Combretum; species Combretum micranthum. The sequence goes on from JAMXBD010000523.1 coordinate 252,738, forward strand.
GATAATTTTGAACATGTTAGAAGTCATATTTTGTCTTTAGATCCATTGCCTTCAATAAGCAAAGCACATTATCTCTTTCTCAAGTAGAGATGCAAAAGCAATTGTTTGGTATTTTTGTTAATAATGATGAATCATCAGCTTATGTAGCTAAATCTCAAATAAGGTCCTTCGATAGAAAAGATAAGAAGGGAAGATTAAGTTCAAGACCAACTTATACATATTACAAGAGCACTGGCCATTTAGTTGATAATTGTTTTGAGATTATTAGTTATTCGAAATGGTTTAAAGGAGGAAAAGATAGGAGAAATTAGAAATTTGCTGCACATGTTGGACAATGTCTAGAAACACCTTTTGATAATGTGTTTTCTAATGAACATTCACGAAAGCAAGTTGCAGGGGATGAGTCTTCTCGAAAACAAATCATGATGGATGATGAGTTGATTTCACGTGTTTCAAAGAGGAGGTAAAGATTTTGAAGGAGAGCAATATCGGTAATGAAGACATGATACATGGTTCTATCCATTATGCAAGCCAAGTTTCTTCTTGTCATATTTCTTTGATAAGATCTTCTTGTTCCAATGATAGTTTAATGGGTGAATGGATACTTGACACAGGGGTTGTATAGCATATGACACCTTTTGCCCATTTATTACATGATAAACACACTTTAAAACACCCAATACTAGTTCGAATTCTAGATAGGAGAACAAAATTTGTACCGAAACTAGTACTATTACTTTTAGTTGAAAATTATCTCATATGATGTGTTCTTAGTACCATATTTTAAACACAATTTGCTTTCTATTCCTAAATTATCGGCTTGTTCTGATATCGTGGCTATTTTTTCTTTTAACTAGTGTTCATTTCAAGACCCAAAATCCTATAAGGAGATTACAAGAATTGAAGCTCAAAATGGACTCTATGTTATGAAGCTTAAACCAGTTGATGTCTCTAATAATGTCAAACCTTTGCTTTCACAAATATCATGTAATGTCCAAACAAAATCAATTATTATCCCTATTGACTTGTTACATTCTCGTTTGGGTCATATTTCTTTTTTAAGACATAAACACGTTCCTTATTGTAAATTTGTAATAAGTCTTTTGATAAAGATTTAATTTGTGAGACATGCAATTTAACTTCCGATAGCTAGATATTTTTTTCCTACAAGAAAGAAGGATGTACATTTCTAGTTAGCGAAAGAAGTTATCTCATGTTCTAAATGTGGAAACGAATTTGGAATAGAGTCGTGATTTTGGATCCTATTCTTATTCTTATATTTGAATATGTTTTTAAAAGCTAGAATTATGATTCTTGAAAATCGACGACTTGAACTTTAAGGAGGAATTCGATTTCACCTTTAAGAAGAGAGAGTTGCGATTTAATTTCACTGATAGTAATTAATTACCTTAAATCACTTAGATTTCAATTGCTAAGATTTGAATTTTTTACTGAAAGAATGGGCTAATATGTCTGTATTTTCTATTTTTGTTCATTGGGTTATGTTGTCTATAGGCTTCTGCGGTATTTAAAACATTTCTTCCATTTATTCATCGCAATCATGCAACACATATGACATATGTATTCATGGAGATTTGTATATCTTTCTTTTTATTTTATACAACCGTAAGTTTTTTAATGATGTTGTTGTTTCCAATGAAATTATAATAGCTTGTTTAATTGATATATAGCTGTCCATTCCCTATCATTTCACGTAAAACTGTTATTATGGTATTTACTTGAGTGCAATGACAATTCACAATGAATTGCTATTGCAAAAATAATCAAATAGCAATTCATGCCTTATACCTATGGATTATCCCATGTATAGAAAATATCACCGACACTTTTTTTTTTTTTTTAACCTTATAACGGGAGAGGGGGGATTCAAACTTGGGGTCTCTTATTTGAAAGACAAAGAGATGCCACTAAGTTATAATGCCATTGGGAAAAAAAAAAAAAACAAACACCTATACAACTATCCTCTTTCTATAATAAAAACAATTGGTATTATAGATATTTTATTTTTTACTATAATAATTATCTATTTTATTTTTTTTTATACACCAAGTGAACATTATAATAACTATTACAACCCTATTATATCCTTTCCCCCTTGTCCCATACGGCATGAGCTGTAAAAGTTAATACAAATAATTTTATAGTTTTTTACTAATAATAATTTTATTTTTTTATAAATGGTTGATATTTATATATTCATAAATAGTAATGTGTTTCCTTGCTTTAGTTTTATACTTCATAAACACTTGCATTCTGAAATTCGATTAATTAATAGTCATCATTACTCTTCACAATTAATATATATATATATATATATATTCACTCCTAAACCATTATCATTGTATTAATCACAAATGGAAAAATAATAAAATAATCTTGTAAGTTGTATCACATTGTGAAGATGTGATTTTTTTCCCTCCAACTGATCTGTTATTTTTTTTTTTTGTTTTATTTAAAGGCAGCTTTCATCAACTGTATATTTTCTCTTTTATTAAAAGGGAGGAGCAAAAAAATAAAATGAAGTTAGCGCATGTCAAATATCTACACATAAATTTGATGTTCAAGAAATGGGCTATGTTTAGTGTACCACATCCCCTAATAAATTCAAGCCCATAGAATACCATTGGACATCCTTATAAGTCTTTACTTTTGACCATTTGGAAAGCTTTTAGGCCTACCACTTTGTTTCACTTATTGGACATTTTAGTTTAATGAATGTGATAAGATCCTAATTGAATCATCCTCTAAAGGATTTTTTCTAAGTACAACTTAGTGCTATGTTTAATTGGATAAACATGCAAATATAGATTAAACTAGTGTTTGAAGTTGAAATGATAATTTTCTTGTATTATTTTCCTTATCCGTGCTACTTAAGGAACTATCCTTAGCCTAAACCTAACCACCACAGCAAACCCTAACTACCATATAAATCACAAACATCAACTTTAGAATTGTATTAAACTTGTAATGGATATAGTCAGGGCCTATACCAAATCCAATTAGTTAAGAATTGGCAAACTCGGAGGCTCTAGATGGGGAAGTAAGGCTAACTCATCCTTAAGTTGATCTATTGGTTTGATGTTGTGAATTTAGGAGTTCTTACTTATCAAAATAGCCTAATTTTTTTTTTTTTCATATTTTTATAACTTCAAATCCAATAATCAAGTAGTTTTAACCCATTTAATTATAATAGCAAAGGACTTGCCTTTTTATTTGCAAAAGATCAAACCCAACTTACACTACCATACTAACATTATGTGACCATAAAATAATAAATAATAAAAAATATAAAAAAATCATCCTCTGCATTACTAAGGAAGGAAACCCTCTTCAATGAAATCTTATTTATACCTAACTACACCCACATTATAGGCACATTTACTTCTTCCATTGATGAAATTTGCAAATTAAAATGTTCAAGGAAAAAATTCTTTCCTGTTTTACATGAAAATATTTTTCAACACGGGAAATGGGGGATTTGATCTTAGCACATCTCATTTAGGAGATTAGGGTAATGCCACTAAATTATAAGGTAATTGACTATATAAAAATAGTTTAAAAGTTTGTTTTTATAGAGGGCTTAATGTCATGCCCCAAGGAGTACCTTAAACGTGGCACTCCACTGTACACAATACTAAAGCCTAGGAATGACTACCTCAGTTATGCAAAGGCTTCCATATCATGTACAAGGCGTACATCACAACCAAGGGAATGCATCGGAGTAGCACAATTTATATTGATGATAATTAAGTAATAAGGCAAGGAGAATACTTATCATAAAACATAAACATGGTAAATTATAATTCTTAGGGGTGTATCCCTCTATTGTCTTCAAATCAAAATAAATATACTTCTTAGAATTTCTAAAACACTAACATAGCATAGAACCTTATAAAGTAACTTCATCTTATATTTCCATTTCCTTCATAAAAGCTTAATATCCTTCCATGACTTCCTTAACATCATGATCCTCAATTTAAGCCACGGGTATACGTGTTTCAACAAAATCTATAGGGGTATAAGCTACAACTAGCTTAGTGAGGTATTCCTTTTCATTCGCACCATGTTTTCAAACAAGTTCATTTAAATTTTCACACATATGTTATGCATACAATGCAACATTCACGTGATTACGCAAATATATATAGTTATCCGGAAACCATATATAGAACGGATTTACCCATCCGTATTGAAGGTTAGGGAATTGGAGATGAAGATCTTTGATCTTCTACTGCTAGTCCCCATGTCCTACCCAAAGCATTCGGTTGTCTCGGCTTCGAATCTAAAGTCGCATTCTCCTGGCGATTTGGATTTTCTTGGAAGAAACATGGCCCATATCACAGCATGATAATAGCTAATCCAACTCTACATGTAGGAGTAGCAGCCTTTCGAAAGAGATGTGACTCAATTGATGCTATGCGTGAGCATTTTATTTTTCTTAAGTCAAACCTTATTAAGGTTTATTAGAGGGTGATCAATCAATTTAGCAAATAATAAGCAGTTATATAAGTAAGTAAATAAAAACACTTAAACAGACAGTCTGAAGTTGTGATATTCTTAATTTTTATTTCACGCATAAACATAGAATCACATATATATACATATCCTTGAATTTCCCATATATATCCATTTTTATCTTTTCTTAGTATACTAATGCCACTACTTTACAAGCACGCGCAAAGTAATGAAATTAAGAGGAATAACTCACTCGTAGATTTCGCGATCTTTTCAGTCGTAATAATCCTCAAGAAAGGTAATCTCGTATCCTTGGTCACCTAAACAAAAAAAAAAAAATAGCCGGGATGAGTATTTTATAGAAATTCTATTTTAAACTTTCTAATTCTATTTCACTATGTTCATCAAATTCGTATAGAATGAGATTCCAATTTAAAATGGCCATAACTTACTCATTTTAACTTGGAATTTTGCATAATATACCATTTTCTACCTATTCGAAAAGATCTAACCATTTCTAAGGTTATTTTTGTTATATAAGGTCATTTGGGTTCCAAAAACGTAGAGTACAGATTTAAAACAAATATTTCTAGATTTTGCGAAATAATATTCCAACTCAACTTCATTCAAAAATCCTTTGATGAATATATATATATATATATATATATATATGATTGATAAATCCCTTTAGTATATAGATAAGCTCACTTTATATGCAAAATTTCTAATGGTAGTGTCTCAACAATTCATTTTGAGTTGTTAAACTTTAACTTTGACAAATTTTTTCAAGTATTTTGAAGAAATTTTATATTTTCATAGGTTATTATAAATGGGTATATTCTTATTTTATTTCCTTCATTCCTTTTTCCAAAACAAGTAAATTTTCCTTTAATCTTAGTCTTTCATAAATTTTACTTCTAATGATAAAAGATCAAAGTTATCAAAAGTGTATTAAGTTGTTGAAAACCTTTTTATAAATTCATATTTAGAGTGGTTTTAGAAAATGAGTCTTATCTTCTTATATTTATTATTTAAAATATAAGTTTTTGTTTTCTAAAACTTGTTCTTTTATTTCATTTGAAAAAAATTCTCTTTATTGATAAAATCTTTTGTTTTTAATCTTATCTTATTTATATTCTTTGAAAATAAGTTTCTTCTTTAGAAACTTGAAAATCATTATTTTCCTAAGTAGGTCTATAACTTTATGAGTTGAATTCATCTTAACTTTGAAAATAGTTTGTTTCTTAGTTTTGTTATGGAGTGAAAAAGAGTTTAATCTTAAGCTTTTTGTGAAAACTTTGAATATTAACAAGTTATTTTACTAAAACTTAGGTTGCCATAATATACAAAGAAAGTATTTATTTCTTACGTTTCCTTGGTAAAGCTATCTTTGTTATTTGAGAAAACTTGTATTACTTTATTTCTATGTTGTTGATAATAACTCCATTATTTTGTGATAAGTCACATAATAGAAAATTTAGTTTTAAGTTCCTTTAATAAAGTAAAATTCTACTTTTAAATTAGTTGAGACAATATTATTATGTAGATGCAAGTATTATGAGCATGTAAAATAATAAGAATATGAGAAAATACTAAAAACAAATAGTAATAAGTAAGATAATAAAAATATCAAGTATTGAGAACTTTAGCTTCATCAAGATATCCCGGTCAAGTATTGGAAGCCTTACCTTCATCAAGGCATCCGATGACTAAGAATAGACTAATCCCAAAAAGAATAAAGAAAATAAAGAAAAGATTGTTTTGACTTGATATGGACAAGTCTAAGACTAGAAAGACTAGTCTTAAAGAAATAACATGAAATAAATAAATCACAAAGCATGAAATTAAATAAATAACAAGTGAGCTTATATGCTCTAAAGATTATATATAAATACATAAATATATTTAGTTAGATATGAATAAGAAATTACAACAATAAAATCAACATAACAACATAATAAAATAGGAAGTTCATGTGCAAGAACAAAACATGAACATGCTACTTTTATTACTCATATGAGTTTCAAAACAACACCATAGTCATATTAAGTTACATGACATGAGTAAATAAATGGTTGGAAGAAGTTTACCTTAAGTGTTTATGTTGTATGAAGATGGTAGATGAATGGGGTATTACATGAGTAGTGATATATGGTAGATAGTTTGTGTATAAGGAATGATTTTTGTGAAGAATTGGTTTAAGAGAGTTTTGGTAGAGAAAAATTTTGAAGGGAGGATTTGTGGAGAGATTTTAGGAGTGTTTTGTAGTGAAATGAATTGTGTGAAAGAATGAAGAAGGAAGAAGGTATTTATAGAATTTTGAAGTGAAAATTAGATGTAATTAAATTAATTGAAAAATAAAATAATTGAGAGAGAAGAGAGAGAGATGGTGGATGACAAGCATGGGAGGAGAGAGAGAGGAGTGATTAAAAATTAATTTTAGAAGAAAAATATAAGAGAAGTTTGATAGTATGTGTTGTAGAATTTTTATGGGAAAAGAAAATTGTAAGAAATAGGCATATAGGTGTAAGAATATGTAGTAAGAAAAAGTAGAGATAGAGGAATAGTAGTGAATAGTAGAAAAGTACTATGAATAGTAAACTAGACAATTAAAATACTGGTAGTAATAAAAATACGCGTATAAATGCGATATCTGTAATTTTCAGCTACTGAAAAATTCTAAAACTTATATTTTTGAAAACCTTATATGTTTACGAGTCTATTGGTATTAACGGAATATTTTTACCGTCTGGTGTACCAGGACACGATTTTTGAAAATTGATCCCGTTCGGATCCGAAGGAACACTTGAAGTTTGCGAATATGCTATATTTAAGCTTTCTTATATTATTACGAACTATTACTAACAATTATTTTTATTTCGTTATTTAGGGTTTAAGAGCATGGAATTGCCGGATCTTAAACACTAAGGTTGTTGTAAGCTTTGTTGACTTTTAGGATTCCTATTTGATTTCCGGTTTTGTTGAGTTATTCGTAAGATATAATTTTGGAGTTTTGACCTTATTATATTTTTAGTTCGATATCTATGGTTTATCTCATTTTATTTGTGATTATTTAATAGTTTTCAGTTCTCGGGATCTAGGGTTATGAGTTAACTCAGTTTGACTTTTGGTGAAAATTGAAATTTCTAATTCTAAAATTCACCGAGGGTTTTAAGATCTTAGCATTTCGTTGTCGAGTGTTATTTGGATATATTGTTTTGATTTGTGTTTTAGGAATCGGGTAGATGATTTGATTAGCGTACGGATGTTGATTCAACCGATAATTGGACTTTCTATTTTGTTTTTTAGGGTTCTCTTTTTCTCAAGATTAAGAAATCTCGTTTTTTATCTTATTTAGAATTAAGTTTTAACTTGGTTCAATTTTTAAGGTTTCGATTCCGATGTTTGACTCTTAGGATTATTTTCTAAGATTTATGAAATTTTCAGGGGTTTACACTTAATATATATTATTGTTAGGTTGAACCATGGGTTAGATGACAGGATCCAACAAATTTGATTCATTGATTAGCACAACTTGAGGAGACTTGATTTACAGGGCACAAAACATGTCTTGTTGAAGCGAGTCATATGTGTCCAACCTCTTTCGAGCAAACTCCTTCATGTAAGATGATAATTATTGGCTTTGGCCCATATAATGCTTATTTAGGATAAACATGAAGAGTTTACTCCATCTCGTCAGCCAATCACTAATATGATCTTATGGTTATAATCCACTGCAAGTGTCTATAAATAATTACCTACCATTATTCATCTGCAACTTATGAAGAGAAAAGAGAATTAACATATTGTGAAGTAAACTCAATTCTCAATGATTAAACGCATAAATAAAGCATATATCAGGCTCTACTTGCTTAAGAACTATAATGTTGATGGGTAAGACTCTACTAAACTTCCTTATTTTTCACTTGTGCATCTAAAACATGGAAACCACTCAGTCTTCCTTTAATCGTTCTCTCCGAGATATCCCATAAGAAGTCACATACTCATTGTTGCTCTAAGGTCATGTGTAAAGTATGAGACTTGAGTAGATATGCATCTTCATTCAAAGTAAAACCTTAAATCAACAATTTTATTTCAATTTCAACATTATTTTTTATCCTTTTAAATTTCTTTTAAAACCTATTGTAGACCTAGTGACTTGTGCACGATGGACTGGCTTTCTCCACGAGTCAAAACCTGTCTTATAGGTTAAGGATCCACTAGGTAAGTCATGGTTGCAATGTAATAATATCTGTAACCATAAGCATGGAAGATTGATAATCGTTTTAGTAGAGTTATGTGGTGTGTAACTCGTGATCCATTGATCACGCTTTTTTTATATGTACTTTTTAAAACTTTTTTTAGTCTCTTTTTAAATTTCTTTAAACAAGCAGATATTAACCGGCTAGTGTATCGAATGCGTATGCAGTAATAAGTTTCGGTAAATACCGAGTCATGTCCACAGGGTGTGAAGACTAGCTATCAACTGTATTAGGCTAAATCATAGTTGGGTGTATCAAATTTGTTTCTCTTTTTGGATTTTCTTATATATAACTAAACTATAGAAAAATCTTGATTTCCACACCTCAAATAGAACTAAGTTTGGAGCCAATCAAATCTGGAAATAAATTGAATGTCTGCTATTGACCAAGAAATGCTTGCAAATCCAAATTGCTAATGGGTTAGTATTATCAATCAATTAAGCACAGATAAAAACCCCTTATTCCAAAGTGAGCACTTATCCTAAATTAATCAATCAATGTTGCTTGTTCTTAAGAAATGATCAATTGATTAATTTGTGTAATTTACCAAATCCTAAACTAATTAAAACCTATATCCTTGTGTGATTTTGCATCCCAATTAGGTAATCACAAAATTGATATGAAAAGAATTTTTCAATTACAATCCTAATCTAATATGAATTCCAGATTCGATCCAAAACACATGCTTGGTGAATTAACATTAAAATTCGAATATAAACAAAGATTCAATCAACACTAGATAAATCACAATCCAAAAATCCAAATCAACAACTAAAAACCTTAATAAGATCACATAGGAGAAAGCTTTAAATAAAATCTAATATATGAATTAAAACAAAAGGAATGAAATCACCTTGATCAAGAATTCGTGCCAAAACCCATACACAAATGATGTTTTCCACTTAATCCCAGTATGGAATCCTTATTCAAATCAAAATGAAAAAGTTTTCTAGTCTATTAAGCCCTAATTCTATCAAGAGCAATAGAGAAAAGATGTATTTTCATGCCTAGAGTTCTCTATCTCCAAATGATGCAACAAGAGATGCTTAAATAAGAAAAGACATAGGACACATAGGTTGACAATGTACACTGGCAGTGTAGGTTTAGAATCAGCCGGTGCTCCTTCGTGATTTTGATTTTCAAGAGCTGTTGTGTTTGTACACCTACTCCGACATCGGTAGTGTAGAAACTCCGGTAGCCAGCATTCGATGATTTAAAAGTTTCTTGAGGCAAGATCACTGGCGGTTCAAGCAATGAAGCAGTGTGGGACTACATGGCATGTACACCGGCGGTGTAGAGTCCAGAATTGCCGGTGTATAGGTCAAAAATTGCAGATTTTGTTCTATCATGAACGCTGGTAGTGTAGAATCCTTCAAAGGCCAATGTTAAATGATCTGCAATGTAGGCTGGTGTTTACTTTGATCTATAGCCGGCCTACTTTGTTTCCTTTACCAAATTTGCATCAAACTTCTCCTAATTTGCTTGTATTTATATGATAAGTCCTTCGAGATCTAAAATATCATAATAGTTAAGCATAATTTCCTTATGATTTCTATAAAATCTATAATAGTTAAGCATGATTTGTTCAATAAAAAGTTGAGTAAAATATGACTTTTATCACATATGGTCGCATACCAAGCATTACATAGTCGTTCCACTTTGACATGTGCAGCGGCCAAGTCTAACCCATGACTTAGCCTGCACAATTAAACATGTTTTGTTATTATCATCGAAAGTAATCATATTGAAACACCCCAAATCCTCATCTAGTTAAATTAGAAATGATTTAATTGAATAACATAATAGATAGTTAAATATGGTATTGAATTTGAGCTTAGTTAGAAATTTATCTTAGATAGTTAAATAGTTTAAGTAAAACAAACTTTGATTTATGTTTAGATAATTCAGCCCAAAACAAATTAGTAAAAAGACCTAGATTGAAATCTCAATTTTAAATGTTTTGCAAACTCCTAAACCCTTTATATTTTAGTTAACCTTCATTTCCTTAAATCTCTATAATTTTTTAAATCAATTACTTGTTTAAAAACATCAGTTTCAAACCCGACCCCAAATTAAACATCAAATTTTCATAAACTAAATTTTTATTTTGCGTTTTTATATCAAGTTATAAATTTCTAATATTTATGTATTTAAATTTTTTCTAATTATTTTTTATCCTTAAAATAATTATCAGAAAGGTTTAAATCCAACACTCTATCTAAAAAATATCATTATATTTACTTTTCCTTCCCTTCTCCTTTTAAGCCACCTGCCTCCCTCCCTTTTTCTTCTAGCTATTTCTTTTCCTTTCCTTCTTCTTCCTTTTACGTTTCTCTTTTCTTCCTTTCTTCTTGTCTTCTTTTTTCTCCAAAAATCACCCATAAATCGCATATTCAACAAGACTAAAAGAGAAATCGAAGATGAAAATAAGATTGAAGTAGAAATTAGCTTGAAGAAGCTACACCAACTCAAATAGCAGTGGTATTAGCAAACCGATCTCATTGGATTTACTAAAAAGATAAGTCTAATTGTTTTTCTTATTTTAGTTATTGTTCATGCATGCAAATGTTAAATTAAAACTAGATGGACATAGATCCTATAATAAAATTGATAAATTAGTAAGACATGAATATATATGTCAAAATTTGGATATATATATATATGCATGTGTAGATAGCTTGTTTAATGAAATGATTTGTGGAAATATGATATAGAAATATACATAGAAATATTTATAGGACAAGATTAAGCATGGGTAAGCTAATAACAAGTTGTTGTTGTTGGTGTATGTTGAAGACAAGTAGATAAAATTAGTGTAAAAGACAAAAGAAAACGTAGCATGATCTCCTTGTTCATCAAGACCGTAACATGACCCATGATGCATGTGGAAAAGGAAATGAAGGGTGATCACGACCGTAAGAGAGGGCGTGATCTCCTCTGATTAAAAGACAAAGCAAAATAACAGGTGTAATATGTGATCGACATCAAGGCCTAAATCATGGTCATAGCAAAGGGCGTGATCTTCTTTGATCATGCATTTTCAAAAGTGATAGCCTATATCATGGGCATGACGATGAGCATGATCTCCTCTAGTCATAGATTTTCCCTTTGTCATGAGCGTGATAAGGCACATAATACTCGTCACGGCCTCCATCACGGGCGTGATGAGGCCATTGATGATGGTCACGACCCCCATCATAAACGTGATCCTTGCCCTGGTGTTGTTCATAAAAACAAAAGAAAAATAAAAAGAAAGAAGAAAGAAAGAAAGAAAAAATGAAATAGGTAAATGATAGATGAAATGGCATGTTAGTGTTCTATAATAAGGAATGAGTTAATGAATTAATAGGATCTTGGGTTAATATAGTTCTAAAGTATAAAATGAATTTAATTAGTAAACTTAAGTTCAACTTGACTAATAGACTTCAATAAGCTACAATGAATTAGATTGATTAAGTTTAATAATCTTGATTTAATAGTTGAATTAAATGATTTACTCTAATCAATTTGGCTAAGTTAAGTTAAAGTAGATATATGATAATTACTTAAGGTAATAATTGAATCTGGCTTAGTAATTTAATTAAATGAGTAGGTTGAATTAACTTGATTAAGACTAAGATAATGTGGGCTTAATAAATTATAATTGGCTTTGATTAATGAGTTAGGACAAACCATAATTAATATGGAGAATATGTTGTTTCAAATGAGTGTTTGTTTGGAATATGAATGTTTTGATGATGTTGTTGTGATAAAATATTATAAACAAAGTGAAAAGAAATACTTTGACAGACAATGGAGACTGTCTGTATTTTAGCGAAGCGATATTTATAACTACAACGGGGGTTTCTAATTAGTATATGATAAAAAATGGTTTAAAAATAAGTTTAATATAAGTGGATAATTAATATAATTTGTTATATTAGTTTAATTCTTTTAATAGATATGGATATCTGATAATATATTCTGAGATGGCTTTTGAGTCTTTAATTAGATTTCAAATATGGAAAGTACGTAGTATCTTTTGTCTTATATGATAAGATAGGCATCTAAATGGACTAAAACTTAAATTCGGCTTTATTAATTGATGACTATTGATTATACATGTGTTGTTGAATCCGGTCCAACGAGCGGCAACCTTGTCTTGAGGGGATATGGTAATTTAGGTGCTTAGGCCACTCCTGTCATGATGCAATGACTTTCATAAGTGGTTTGGTGAGTAGCTAATGGGGCAAACGATATCGTTGTAACATTTACTTGAACTTGGGGTGAAGTAACATGTTTTAGGTCACATTTTAGGATCAATTGAACTAACTGATGTTATGGACTGAGATTGAGTAAAGATGTGTAATGGTTGTAAACACTAGATGATGTTATTTTCTTATAACATTATGTAGGAGATATAGGTATTCGCGCCTTCTATATCAACTTCCTGAGCATCTGCTGTTACTTAGGACTCCAATTTCCCTGGATTATTTCAGAGTTTAAGTACTCTAGTGTTGATTTGTTTACTTTAATTTAAAGATAATAAACTGTCATTGCTGGATCGCATTTAGTTAAGCTCGTGTGTCATTTCGTGTGTGATTATGTTACTGTATACTGAGCTTCGACCCATTCTTGTTGTTGGTGTTGCTATTTTCTTTCTAGGTATTGTTGATGATTGAGGATGATGATGGTGTTGTTGTTGATGATGTTAATGTTGATGATGATTTGAGGATGATGATGTGAGATTTAGGTTATGGGTGATCCTTGAGGTTTGAAAGGAGAAGTGAGTGAAATAGGACCATGGATTTTAAAATGATTTGTTTTATTTTGTCTTGTATATGAAGTTAGATTTGTCTTTAAAAATTGTATTTTCTTTTAAGGGCCTCATAAATCCCAAGTTTTGGTAATTTAAGCTTTAAACTTTGTTTTATGATCATGATGTATTCTTAGATATGGAATACTTGATGGTATAGTTTTATTTTTAAAAGCCAATCTACTAATGAGAGTAGTTATTTAACTGTTTTAATTAAAGTTTAATTCAAAAGTTTTAAATCCAATTGTCTCTAGAATCTAATTAAATGATGTTAGAAGTTAGAATTGGCTATCATTGTTCAATATAAATAAAATTATTTGAAAGAAGCCTAAGCGTATAATACATGAGGTATTATATGTAGCGGTAATTGCCTTAATTAAATTTATGGCATTACGGATATGCTTAACAAGATGTTTTCTTGGATTTTTACAAACTTCCAAACCAAAGTAATTTTCTAATTCTTAACAATGTGAGACTTCATTTTATCTTTGTGAGAGTTGTTTGTGTATTGAGTGTTTTATAATTTTACAATGGAAAGTGAATGTACTTACATATAAATAAATACATACCTTAAAGAATTTTTTCGATAAATGAGTTAAAAGATTATTATTTTTAGATTTCATTTTATAATAAGTTAAAAAATTGTTTTAAGGACCTATTTGGATAGTCGATTTTGTTTCATTTTTAAACCAAACTGATACTGAATCGATACAGATATGATATCGATAAAAAATTAATAGTTTTACTCATAAATTGACCAAATCGAGCCTCTACTGAATCAATACTGATCCAATACTGGTAAGTTACTAATACGAATCTGATATAGATAAAAATACAATAATTCAAATAGACCTAGTTGATTCTAAATTTACTTTATAATTTTATCATTAAATAAAAGCTCATGATCACTGGCTCAGAATTGGTTCAACCCAACCATTAGTGGCTGGTTCTAGAAGCTCATGCTAACGTCTAGCTCCACTAACAACTCGACATGATGCCATTGGTGTGAGGGACCCAGGACACACATAGACGTACCCAATTCAGGAGCGGGAGGATGATAGATGGAGGAGAGAGCACAGGGCCAAGTGAAAGTGGTTGGTCTTTGGCAATGACTATTGGGTTGCTGAATGGTCGTTAATTGGATTCGTACTAGGATTTGAAAGCAAAATTTATAAGCATTTGACCAAAAAAGCATTACATAAAAGTAAGCGATGATTATTTATTTAATATTTTATTAATAGAGATTTATTATGAAATAGTTGTTATATATTTTTATATAAAATAAGTGGAAGGATTCCATGAGATATAAAATAGAAAATGACAATGTTTTTTCCTTGAACCTTTCGCTCCATCATGATCGTTAAGTGTACATAACAAAGGATCGGGGAAAAAGAGAAAAACCGTGTATCAAGCACTCAATGATCATCATGTACGATAAATCCCAAGTCGTGCTTACTCTAACAAAGAGGATTGTCTATTTTTTTTATGTACCTGTATTTGATTTCTACCTGTTTTCAATATATTTGATCTGTTGATCTGTTTATGATTAAAAATATATATTTTTTATCTGTATTTATTTCTAAAAAAACAGTTTATTTGAAAATGTCTTCATGCCATCTGGAGGCTAACAAAACAAATAGACCAACCACTTTCTATGATAAAATATTATACTAAAATGTTAAATAAAATATTAATAAATAAAAATTCTATTACATCTTTATTATATTTCCATGCCAATTTGCCACAGTTACAGATCTTAATCTTTTGGCCCCAGACCCCAGTAGATTCAAGTTGGGTCTTGATCGGACATGGCATGTGAAGATGTTAATGTAATCTATTATAAATAAGTGAAATTACCCCAATAAATCTAAATCCAATACTATTTCACGTCTGGATGTCCTTAGGACTGCAAACGAGTTGAAATATGTGCGAGCTACTCAAATTCAACTTCCTTTAGGCTCGGCTCGGCTCTGCTCGAGCTTGATTAGTAAATAAGCCGAAGCCAAGCTCAAACTTTGATTTAGGCTGACGAGTCGACTTGTGAATAAGCTCGTTTAGACTCGTGACTTGGCTCGTTAATAAGCTCGTTAACGAATTTGTAAATTTTTTTATGCATGATAATTTTTCTATAACTATATAATAAAAACAATAAAACTCATTTTTATTTAATAATTATGTATATATATATTATAACAACATTTATATATTATATTTTATGTTTAATAAACATAAAGGCTATTTAAATAAGATGAACTCATACTTAAATTTTAAGTTCGATAAAAACTCATTAACCTTGATAAAAAGTTCAGCTCAACTTAAGCTTGTTTCATAAATGAGCCAAACTTAAGCTTAAACTTAAGCTCGTTTAACTAAACGAGCAGAGTTCGAACTTAAATTTTAGGCTCGTTAAAAGCTCGACTCCAGTTTGAGCTTGCTAAATTTAAAAAGAGCTGAGCTTGATTCTTTAAAAGCTCAGCTCGACTCATTTGCAGCCCTATGTCCTGCCAAATCTGAGGGCACCATGGAAGCTCCATAATGGAGGAGGAGGAACTCATTCAATGGGTGAATTATAGAAACTATAATTTCTTCAATCATGCATCATTGATGATCTGGTTATTGATAGATATTAAAGACTATAAAATAAGTTCTTAGTATCTTATATAGAGTGTGGTATGAATCTCATAATGCTCTAAACTAATCTTATACAAGTTTATAAGTATAATTTCAAACTTAATAAGTTATAATATCTTCAAATTAACACATACCTAAGCTCAAGCCTTTTGCTTAATTCAAAATGTAAAAATTCTAGGTTATATTATATCATTAATATCTCCTTTTTGTCTTATTGGAATTATTACCAAATGTCTGAGCTATACTATCATGAGAAATATGTAATTACAAAATGTGTAATTAAATTGTTAAAAATTACCAAATCACTATAGATATACTACATACATATACATTACTGAGGAATTAATAGGCTATTGAACAATCTATCTATAAAATTTTATATTATAAAAATGTAATAAAATAACCTAGTTAATATAGTGGCCGTTTTTTAACCTTCTTTGCTTATGATTTCTGAAGTTCAATTGACTCGGCCAACTCAGCGAGTGCCTTGACCGAAGATCCACCTTCACTCACTGCCGCTAACGCATTCTCTCTCATCGCCATCACCCGCTCTTTTACTTCCTTACCATCCCCGCTCTCTTGATTCATCAACTCAGCAACCCGCTCCGCCAACTCACTCGCAGACATGAACCCGCCTTCCAGCTTCCTCAATCCCAACGCCACCTTAACTTCCTCCACCAGGTAAACCTTGTTTATAGGCTGCTCCGCATATAGCGGCCAAGCCAGCATCGGCACTCCGGCAACCACCGCTTCGAGCACCGAGTTCCACCCGCAGTGTGTCACGAATCCCCCGACAGACTCGTGACTCAGCACCTCCACCTGTGGGGCCCAGTTTTCCACTACAAGACCCCTTCCTTTCGTCCTCTCCACAAAACCCTCCGGCAAGTACGCCTCCACTGCCAGCGTACCCGGAGCACCGTGCGCCTCGTCATCAATAGGATGCACCTCTTCTGCTAGCTTGCGCAGGGAGGCCTTACCAGGTTGTGGAATGCGCACCACCCACAGGAACCTCACTCCGCTCATCTCTAACCCTAATGCGATCTCTTTCAGCTGCCCAGGAGAGAACAAAAACCCTCTGCTACCGAAACTCAGAAACACGACGCTTCGAATGGGTTGCGTGTCGAGCCAACTCAGACACTCATGCCGATCACGGTCCTCTATATTGCGATCCGCCGTCGCTAGTAGCGGACCGACGCAGTAGATTGGCGGAGTCGGCCCGGTTTTTACGCTTTTTCCCTCCCGAATCGCTTTGAGAGCTAATGTTTCGAACGAGTCGAACGTGTTGACGAGGATCCCCGCCGAATTCAGAATCCGTTTCGACAATTCCAGGACTTGATGGTACACCGGTAGATTTCGATCGTCCGACGGCATGTCCTTGGAGTGAATCGGAGGGAGTCCGGGGACATCAAAGTGGACGTCTAGGTCTTTTAAGCTGTGAGGGTGAGTCAGCTTGTCGATGGACTTCCAGTAGAGCACGGTGGCAAGACTGCACGCACCGCTTGTGTAGAAGTAGTAGGTCGGGATACGGAATGTATCGGCGATTTCAGCGGCGGAAGTGCAGAAGAAGTCAATGATTAGGGCCTTGACGTTGGGGAGAGAAGCTAGGGTCTTATGGAGGTTAGGGTTTTGGAGCTGCGCGTAGAGGAAGTAGTAGGAGCCGTCGTTAGGCGTGGGGAATTTGGAGGGGAGGGGAAGAGTTGGGAGATGGTGGAAGGTGATGAAGGAGGATGCGGTGGCAGCCATGGCGGCGGTGGAGGCGGAAGAGACGAGTATGGTGATGGAGAAGTGAGGGTGGTAGCTGTGGAGGAAATTGGCTAACGTCATCATTGGAGCAAGGTGGCTTACTGATGGTGAGGGATACATTACGATTTTCGGTTTCGGTTCTTGTTCTTTCATGGTTTTGCTGTTGGACTTTTACATGGATTAAATTTTTAGAGAAGATCGTGAACACAGATCCTCGTCTTGTTGTGCTCCATCCTTTTATTAACTCGAGGAAGTGGCCATGCCCATGCAGTGCAGGTATCGGGATAAAACTCTACTGTTTTCATGAGGCTGTCCCGTTTCTAGTTCAGTAAATAAATATTTGATACGTGTCTTAAAATATAATTATTATATATATTATTTTAAATTTTTTTTAAATTTTATACATATCAAATACCCTGAGAGACAAATGAGACAATACCATGAGAACAGTAAAATATATCGTAATCCACCGGAGAGTTTAACAAGGGATGAAAAAAATTTTGCTGTCTTAAATGTGTTCTAATCTTGTTTCAAGTAATAATAATGTTATATATATATAAAATGTAATAATCATTTATTTTATTTTAAAGATATTTTTTTAAGTTTATTTAATAAAATGTCATTATCATTACTTACGGCACGGATAAAGTGGTTGAAACAACTGGAAACCACTAAGAAACAAATATTTTTAGAGAGTTTAAATTTATATATTATTATAATTAAATTATTAAAATTTTACCACAAATAAACCAAATAGTTATGAAAAAGTTCTCTTTATCTGTTATGTCTGCATGGTGCATCTTATAAATTAATAGGTATAAAATTTGTTTTTATCTGATGTGTTATCAGTGTAATATCCATGGATTTTTCTGGAATCTGTTGACTAAATTGACTCTTTTCTTTTCTATTAGCTATAATGCGGCCTATTTCTACAAGAGATTTGGCCGGAATTTCTTTGTCATTTGTATTGGAAAAATTCATTTGCCCCAATCATAATTTTGGATTCCATTCCACTCTCTCTAGCTGCATTTTCAAAAGTTACAATCATTAGGAGGGATTTTCGAAGGTAGGATTGCAATTTTATTTAGGCTTTATTTATTATATATAGGATAATTATCTATTTATTCTGTTATATATTTATGATTTGGATTTTTTGTTGGGGATATTTCTTATGAATACATTTTATTATTATTTAATTCCATTCTATATGTACTTTTTAAATATAAAAATGAATTTATTTTTCAAAAACTCATTTTATTCTAATTCATTCTATTTAAAATCAATCTTACATGCCAAACATGA
This sequence comes from Combretum micranthum, assembly GCA_024138025.1. Lineage (NCBI taxonomy): Eukaryota > Viridiplantae > Streptophyta > Magnoliopsida > Myrtales > Combretaceae > Combretum > Combretum micranthum. The sequence continues at coordinate 271,947 of JAMXBD010000523.1, forward strand.
TTAGTTTATCAGAAAAGTTCTATGATTCGTGATGATATTAATAGAACTCATTCTTTAAGATTATTGAACAAGGTGGATCTATATATTTATATTTAGTTGTAATCAAATTATTAAAATATTTTTTATATCAATTTTTATAATCTATCTGATAAATTATGAGTCGAAGGACCCGAGACCAGATCCTAAAATTTCATTCATCTCCGCCTCCCATTATAACAGCACACGTGATTCAATCCTACCAAGAAAACCACAGTCCCTTATTTACTGTTAAACCCATCATGACCAGCATTTTTAAAATTATTATAACTTTATAACCAAAATAAGAAATCTATAACTTAAAGTTAGGGCATGTTTGATCCATGGAAGCGTAAATGCACATGAGGGAGGCTATCTGGTTGAAAATTAAAACAAATCTAACATTTAAAAAAAATTTACAATTTGCATCAATTTATTTTATAATTTATTTAAACCTAATATGAAATGAGAAGTTCATAATTAGAAAAATGAAATAATATACTGCCGGAATACCCATGGTTTTATGAATCCATATAACAAACAATTTTATTTTTAAATGAAAATTCGCCTCGGTGAATTTAGTTCAATTGCTCTGCATCGGTGCGAAGGCATGCCTATGTCAAACTATACCCCAGATGATTTAAAAGTATAAATGTGAATCCAGCTGTTAGGCATTTTAGACGTAAAATCTATTTTCAGTAAATACAATCAATGATTTTTAATCTAATAATATTATCTTTAATGTTTCAAGTAAAAAATATCAAATTTGACTCTATCCTTCCCGCTATGAAGGTAAAATAAATAATAATATATATTAATCAAGGAATCAACCACATGTTAACTCCTTATATAAATTTCAATCTCCACACGCTTATAATAAAATATATATATTATGTTCTTTTAGGTACAACTAAAATTAGACGTGTACAAAGTAAATGCGTAGTTGAGCTACTAGTGATGATTTAACTACTAATTTATAAATTGATAGAAATTGAAAGAATAAAGTATGCATAAAAAAAGAAAACCAAAACCAAATCCAAATCCAAATCCTTCGCATATATGATGCAGTTTGGGATTTAATAATAGAATCTATTTAGATTATCTATTTCTCCTTTATATTTGTGTGTCTGTATCTAAATTTTATTTGTAAAGGTGTTTGATTTATAACTATATATTATTTGTATATATTTATTTGATATTTTTATGAGAATTGACATATACTTTTTATTTATATTTCTTGATATATAATTTGTTAAAAAAAAATTTGAAAAAGCATATCGTGCCGGATGCCAAAATGTTGATAGGTTGGATGGTTAGGTATTATTATTATTATTATTTCCCAAGCGCATCATAATTTTAATTTCAAGCGACGTGGTCTCATAGGGCATGACGAGGACTGATGGTCCTGGAGTCAGGATTTCATGGTCACAATAACGTTGAATCTTACCGTACCACGACGTCTTAGAATGTTGAACCCAACGACTACTAGTCCATGGTCTTAATCATCAAATTTGTAGGGAGTTTTCTCCAACAGTTCGCGTTAATAAATTCGGTCAAGTAAAATATAATATATAATATTAATAAAAAATTATAAAAATTTCATCAAATCAAATATAATTTTATAAATGCTCAAATTAAACTCGTCATTTAAAGATACCAATTAAATTAAGCTTTTTTTTTTTTAAGATATAATTTTCTTGCAATTGTATTGAACCCATCTTTTAAAAAGATAGATTTAACTCATGGAGTTTAATACAATTGTAAGGAATTCACTCCTAAACTTGTCCTTGTAGGAGTTGAGTCCAACCTACTACAATAAATTTGCCTGCTCAAGAAACAAGTTCATTGCACTCATTTCCTTAAGAGAAGATTTAATGAGTTAAACTTACCTATCTTAGAGATTATTTTAAACTTGATGATATTTTGTAATTTTTCATTAAACCTATTTAATTTATTATTTTATAAATACACGTTTCTGTAAAACTGTCTGAATAATTTCCATATACCCGTATCTTGGTATTAGAATTTTCAGCCCATAAATTCCCATATCAGTACATGTCAACCCTACTTTGCCATGCATTTTCCAATTAAATTTCATCATGTTTAATACTGTAACATCCTTACTATGCTTCATCTAATAAAATTTCAACATATTCTGTAAAGTAATTTTCTAGTGTATCTTCTTTTTAAAAATATATTTCATTTCGTAAACACTAAAAATATCATAAAGGTGTTGTTAACTTTAATAATATAAATATATATGCTATTTCATAGGTGTCATTAGTTCTAATCCGGTAGAAGTTGAATATGGAGAATTTAGATTGGACTTCAATGGATGTAGACCTGCAAAAAAAAAAAAAAAAAAAAAAAAAAAAATCGGTAGCACAATGGGGTTGAACCTAGAGGGGCCACTTCAGTACTTAAGCCAACAAACATATTGATTCAAAGATAACTAATGAATGTGTGAGATAGATTCCATGCAATATTATCATTCTCATAGATTGGAGAAGGCTACTTATAGTTGGTTAATTCTTGACTATTGAGTGTGTCGTGAAATTATGGGTGAGTGAGTAGTTGACAACGATTATAATGGACGTGGATTGAACCCACTAATCCACATCCACATCCGTCGTCCACACGTGTTGAGCCTACTAAGGAAAGTATGTCAAGAGACACTAGGCAGAGTGCTGACAAAATGCTCCATGAGTCAGCTAATACACCAAGTCAGGGTACAAGGTGTCTCGATGAGGTTTTAGGTTGTTACTCATACGAATTGGACATTAGCTATTTGGACCAAAGTTGGCTTGAAACGATTGTGGTTTATATTAATCGATGATATAAATTGATAATGGCAATTAGCGTAATGAAATAATCACCCTCTTTGTTACTATATATGCACATCAGTTATATTATAACCTTGAAAATTGTAAAATCCAATTGCGTAGCACCAAAAAAATTATGTCCTTGATTTTGTCTTCCCGATGTAAATTTGATACATTGTGATGATTCGATGGCTCCAAGATACCTCATCATAAGGAAAAGAGAATAGGGTTAGATTTTATTTTAAAAACACCACAATGGTTATTATTAAAATACCATTAATGTAAATTTTTTTTTAGGTATTTTAGTTAATGGAGTGTCATCACCAGTTTTTGATCTTGACTGAATGGAGGACGAATGCTCGCTATTGTAAGTTCTAATTCATTTTTCTGCTTGGTCCTCCTTTTATCTGCTTTGTATAAAGTAAGGGCTGTGGTAGTGGAAGCAATTGACTAGCGATGAACGAGGGTTATGTGAACAAAATTCTAATTTTTGTTATTCATGCATTTTTTTCCCTAAATCACTCTAGATTTTAGATTTTCTTTTCCTTTTACCATTGTCACACTTGAAACTTGAAATAACTAAATTCATACCTAATCAAAGTATTTTATTTCTCCAATATACCAATTAATCAAAGACTTATATTCTTTAGTGAATGGAGGTTTACTATGGGTTAAGGGAAAAAATATAAGACATACATATAACTTAATAAAATAAATCTCTAAAATACGAACTCTTAGAAAAGATCCTAAGAATAGAGTACTTAAAATCATGTATTTAAGACACCAATGAAATCACATTTATTGTGTTTTGGAAACACGATTTCAAGTGCTTTAATTTTTTTATTTAAATAAGTTTGATTTTTTTTTGGAATTTTTTCTTTTAAATTGCGATTTTTTTCGTCTACCTTGTTTAAGTATATTATCTTATATGAAGATAGTAAATTCCATAAAAAGAAGCTCAGATAGGTATCTGAATGACATTCGGTATATATAAACCTAATATACATAATTTGACATAGTGAACTTTAGTTGAGTATGATACGTAGTAATTTTAAACTTTGGGTGAGAAATTAATAGGAAAAAAATTTAAAGTTGAAGTGGAAGTTTTGTTATTATTTTATTTTTAAAATCATAAAGTCGAAAGGAAGATAGAATTTTTCGGTAAGGATGAGCAAATCCATGCCAGTTTCTGAAATCCAGTGACACACAGCTTCGAGAATTCAATTGGAAGAAACATGATTAGGTAATATATTATCATTATTCTTTCCTAATCTCGGACAGTTCATATCTGGCTAGTGGCTAGGACGTTGACGTTGACGTTGACGTTGAGCCATGCCCCCAACAACTACTGGTCCATGATTCTATGTTTCTGTTCATCAAATTTCCAGATACCTAAGCCATCAGTTTTATCAAAGTATAGTTCACGAGATATTGCAGAAAGGCGAATGTGACAAGAAAGGTGCGACATATTATCTTTATCGATAATGCCAAATTATATTATATGCAGCCTCAATTATAGTGTTGATGCGGTTGAAAAGCAAAAACATTCTAGAAAAGTGCCGTCACGCTTCTGTTTGCATCTGAAATCGAATCCGAATCGTTGGTTTTTTAATTTAAAAATGGTGAAATCGGAATCGCAACCATGAAAGTCGTCCGGTTTCTAAGGTTTGGTTCTGATTCTAGAGGAATCGGAAACCGCAAAATGAAAAAAATAAAAAACCAATTAAATAATTTACTTAATTTAACTAAAAAAAATACAAAATAAATTTTTAACTTAAAATAACATTGAGTCTAACAATAATTGTTCATAGCTTAATTAAAAGAAATTCTATAATTATATATTTATTTATATATAATCACTTGCACCTTTTTAGTTATTATATTAGCAATATGGCACTATAAAATATTCAACATACAAATAAGTCCTAACAATATAAAAAGAAGTCACACATTGTTAAAAAAAAAAGTCTACTTTGGTTAGAAGTCCACATAAATTTAACAATATATGATTTCAAATATATTTATTATGTATGTTATTAATATTAACACATTAAATATTATAAATAGGAGATAAATTTTTTATTATTCATGCGAAAGTAGTTTTAAATATTTATTTTATAATTACAATTATTTGTATAATTTTCTTTCCTTTTTTTCTTTTCTTTTTAATTTTTATGGCGTAGAACCGCGAGAGCCATCGGTTCTCAATAAGTTTTTGAACCTGCAGTTCCAAAACCGCTGGGTCATGTGGTTTTTAGGAGTGGTACCATTGGATCCTTTACAGGTTCAGACTCTATTCTTGGGCTGGTTCCCGGTTCAGGAACTACCGATGACGATCTGGTTTTAGGAACCACCGATGACGGTCTGGGATGTCTAATTATAGATTCCCACATGGATTAGTACAAAAGGTAATTACTTATTTATAATGGTTAAGATCACATTTAATATTTAGACTTTGTCCAAATATGTAATTAATTATCTAAACTTTAATCAAATAGTGACGTTTGTCCCGTATAGTTTAGGATTATATCATTATTATTGTAAATGTTATTGATTTCTTATTATCTAATATGATTACTGTTGTTAATGTGATTAGTTTATATTATCCTAATTTTTCAGAATTATTATTGTTGTAAATGATTATTTATTAAGAACAAAAAGCGCAATTACGTATTCACAGAGGCCCATACTTCACCAATAGCTTGCATCTGGTGATGAGAAATTAGCAATGTAGGACTTTGGAAATCAAGTACTCCACGTCTGCGTAAAAGAACATACAAAGTCCCCTGTTACTTTTGATCTTCACGTCAACTGGGGATGACTATGCGGATGTTCTCGATGTCCATGCACTTCCAGTATTCAGTCGAGCTTGTCCGCTTCGGACCTGCGTGGACTCGAACATGTTGAAGTTGCATTTACAAATAGGAGTAATGTGAAAAATCTTACCAGAGCTTTTGCAAAAGTGTAAGTAGATACCTGATATAAGTTTTATAGATATTTTATTTATCTTAAGTTTGATTTTGATAATTTTAATATTTGAATGAAGTTTTCGTAGATTTTTTTCATATTTAATTAGATTTGCTTTAGACATAAAAAAGTTTACGAAAACTTTATTTAGATAGAAAAAATGTTAATACACAAAAAGTTACTTGTTTATAAAGAGAAAAGTTACTATTAGATTGTAATAGGTCGGGTTCAGTCAAGTAGCCTGTTACTCCAAAGCAGAGAGGGCATTAAGCTAGTGAGGAGAAACTATGACTATGGATCCTGGAATAGTAAGGGATCCTCTCAAGCCTAGTTTCCAACCTCCACTTTTATCAGCTAATTGATATAATTTTTTTTTTTAAATGTTTGCACAAATTTCGCAACCTGTCTAATTATCGTACTTGTATTTTAAATTTTATACCCCTACCGTGTAACGTCATCTGCTACTTTTAAACATACAAAAATCTACAAATAAGGAAAAAAAAAAAAAAAAAAAAAAACTTCTTCACAAAACAAACATATAAAGAATTGTTCGGTCATCTTTATCTCCAGAGTCTATACATATGGTGACACATTAGCAATTGAAGAAACTACCCCTTTAAACTAGGGGTGTTCACGGTTCGATAAACCGGTCCGTGACCCTATTTTTTTATCCTAATCATAATAATCGGATTTTCAATATCCTGATCCTAAACCGATCCATTATGAACGGTTAACCGTCTTAACGGTTAATCTTTTTTTCGGTTAATATTTTCGGTTTTCGGTTTTTAACCGTTTGACATAATGGTTATACAAATTTTGCAGTTAACCATATTTTTTAATATATTCGTAAAAAAAATTAGAGTATTTTTTGTATAATTATATTAAAAACTATAAATTAAGAATGTAAGACATGTAAAATAGTTGTTAATATATATCGGTGCCATCAAGATAATCATCATAATAGCTTTTTACTCATGTGTTCTTATCAACTTTGATCAATTGAGCTTAATACAAAATCTCAATCAAACACTACCATTCTAATTTTCAAACATATATGTATTTGTTTCTTCTTATTTGAATAATTCATTTTAACATAATTCATATTGATAACACCAAAAAAAATAATTATATTGGTATATTATAAATTATATATATTTATAATTACGGATCGGTTAACCGAATCCATTGGTTTCTAGAATAGAAAAACCGAAACCGAAACCGAAAACAGAAAAAATTAAAAATGCTAATCCTAAACCGAAACCGATGGATCGGTTAACCGTTTTTTTCCGATTGGTTTCTCGGTTTCGGTTCGGTTATCTTAAACATTCGGTTTTTTTGCACACCCCTACTTTAAACAATTTGTGTATTTTATTCTTAAACACATCAGCAATTTAAAAAAGGAATAATGGTAAAAATAGTATCCAAACTTTCGTAAAAATAATAATTAGGTATCTAAAGTTTGATACTAAACAATTCGGTACGTAAATAAAGCTTTCATTGATTTTTTTCATACCTGAAGTTTGATTTTGATAATTTTAATACCTAAACAAACTTTGTGTAGAATTTTTATCATACCTCATTTTACTTGCTTTAGGCATCATGTACCAAAATTGTTAAAATCTAACTCAGGTATGAAAAAAGTCAGTAAGAATTTTGTTCAGGTATCAAATTGTTCAAAACTAAACTTTGGGTACTTAATTGTTGTTTTTGCAAAAATTCAGGTATTATTTTTATCCTCTGAACGATCTTTGTAAATATATCACAAATTTAAAAAACTAACGCCATCATGATCTTTAATGTTTGTTTGTGGGGTTATATTCGTATATAAATTATCATATTTACCATTTTCTTTTTTCCTATATTTTCTTCCCTTTATGAATTACTTTTTCTATATTTTAAATATTACATACCTATCAAAACAATGTATAGTCAATAATAAATTTGTGAAATACCGCAAAACTACTACCATTGATGGGATATGAAAAATATCGTAGTATAATTATTCATTTATACTTTGGTATTATTAAACACGTATAAGATGCCAAAAGTTTAGCATTATTAATGGACCTGAAGTTATTTATTGTTATAAATAAATTATCGTGATATTGACAAAAAAAAAAAACAACTGTTACAAGAAAAGTGCTTTAACTGACAAAAATTAAATAAAAGAATAGTGCTTCCCATATCCCACTTTCCCTATTGTTACTTATTTTATTTATTTTGAATTGTCTAATACGAAATGTAAAATTACCAGATATATATTAAATGTGAAATGGTTATAAAAATTTTAAACTCCATAACATAATTATAAAAGGAAATTTAACCTTTTTTTTTTAGTTGTAAAATACTATCCATATCTCCACTATGTCGCACGCCCTCTATTGTAACTTTGAAAAAATATATAAGAAAATATAACATTGTCGGCGTTATGTTTTTATTGTGGTTTCTAACTTTTTTTGAAAAATATCCCCAACGTATAAACTTCTATTAATTTCAAATAAATGAATAAAACAGATAAATATAAATATCCAAAGTCGATTAATGAAAACATATTCACTATTGTTCTAGATTCACCATAATGGTGTAATTGGTGAGAATTTGTCATTATATTTACATTGCTTTTATTCAATTTTCTTCATATAATTGCTACGGATTTGTGCCACTCAAACAAATTCTTTTAAGAAGATATCCATTGACCCACGAAGCAACTAATTAAGGTAGAATATTAATATCGACATATATTGCATTGCTTTGGCTGGTGGGATGCCATAGGAAAACATTCTTTTGTTGTTTATTGTTGACTAAAACCTCTAAAGTACTACTAGTCGTTCGTGGATATACTCAATTGTATTTTTGATGCATATTGGGGGGGAAGGGACGAAAGATGTTTTGAGTGCCACATGGATTAATACATAAGAAGTTACTTGTTTATAAAAAAAAACTTACCGTTTTCAAGTAGTGGCCTAGGCTTAGTGACGTGGTCTGTTTCTCAAATTAAAAATATAATCAGGATGGATTATTATAAGGTATTCGATTTGTTCGAATTGTTTAAATTCTCATAGGGGCATGGAATGGGTTTAGGAAATTATATGCAATAGGGTTTTGGGTTGGGTTGGGTTTAGAAAATTATATGCAATAGGGTTTTGGATTGGGTTTGGGTCATTAGAAAAACCCGATAGGTAATCCGAATTCATTATATTTATTATAAATAATTTTAAAAATTGAGTTTGAAATATTAAAAAAAAGCTTTACTAATTTTTGTCTTTAAGAATGATTGGTAATAATTTTAACTTTATTTTGTCTTTTTTCTAATTTTTAATTTTATCTCTTAAAAAAATATTTTTACAATATTATTAATTTTTGTTGTTTTAACAAATAAAAGAGCTAGTTCAATAAGCCTGTGAATTGGTGAGTATGTAGTAACTAGCCTAGCTTGGTTTAGACGATAATGAGGTCTAGCTATCGGCCTATCACCCAATATTTTATTGGAAGATACAATTGAATTTAACTAAGAGTTGAAAATGAGAAAAAAAAAAATAAATGAAGCGCATCGCGGAGGGGGTCAAGGTCAAAACCTTGTAGTGGTGGGTTTGGGTATTGAATAAAAAACTCTATAAGGTCACGAGTTGGGTTTGGAAGATCCTATTGGAAAGTAGATCAGGTTCGGGTCTTATGCGACCCGTCCCAAACCAGTTCTGATTGCATCCCTAACTCAAATGTGGGGAGGACATTAAGTTGATACCAAGGAACTGTGACCATAGATCTTGGAATATTGAGGGATCCTCTTTGAGCCTAGTTTCTAGCGTCAACTTTTACCAAAAATTGGAGTAAATATTTTTTTTTCTATTTTTGCACAAATTTTGTGACCTTTCTAATTATCTTTTCTTATATTTAAAAATTTGCACGTCTATTGTGTTATGTCTTCTGCTAGTTTTAATCAAAATCTAAACATAAAGAAAAAAAGAGATAGCATTTTTAGATAACAAATATCAAAAGAATTGTTTGATAACCTTTATCTCTAGAGTCTATGCATCTAGAGATGCATTAACAATTGAAAAAACTGCACCTTCACTCCCCGAAACAATTTGTGTATTTTATTCTTAAACATATTAGCAATTTAGAATTCTCTCCCTTCCCTCAACAATCTTTGTAAACATATCACAAATTTAAAAAACTAGCCCTTTAATGATCTTTAATGTTTGTTTGTGGGTTATATCCGTATATAAATTATTATATTTATCAGTTTCTTTTTCCCTATATTTTCTTATCTTTATTAATTACTTTTTCTATATTTTTGATCTTACACAGCTATCAAAACAATGTATAGTCAACAATAAAGTTGCCAAATACCACGGAACTGCTATCATCGATGGGATATGAAAAGAGGTATCATAGTATAATTATTCATTTATATTTTTATATTATTAAACGCATATAAGATACCAAAAGTTTTGCATTATCAATGGACTTGAAGTTGTTTATTGTTATAAATAGATTATCCGACATTAACAAAAATAAAATAAAAAATGGTTACAACAAAAATACTTTAACCACCGAAAGTTAAACGAAAGCTTAGTGGTTCCATTTCCCACTTTCCTTTTTGTTTCTTATTTATTTTTTATTTTGAACTGTTTAATAGTCAACTTAAAATTACAACATACATATTAAATGAGAAATGGCTATCAAAATTTTAATCTACATAACATTAATATAAAAAAAACAAACTTTTCTCTTTTAAAATTATAAAATACTATCCACAACTCCACTAAGTTGCATTCACTATAAAATAAATACAGCATTGCCTGTCTTACATTTATTAAATGTGGTTTCTCACATTTATTTGAAAAATATCCCCAATGTAAAAACTTATACTGTTTTCTAATAAAAGAAGGAAAAAGATAAATGAAAATTTCTATAGGTGATCAATAAAACATAGTCACTTTTCCTGTAGATTCACTGTAATGACAATTGCTGAGAATTTGTCATTAAATTTATATTGCTTTTTATTTCATTTTCTGCTGATAATTGTAATAGATTTGCGCTTGTCAAACCAATTTCTTAAAGAAGATAATCATTAACCTATGAAGCAACCAATTAAAGCTGATAATTGTTGATTGGCGGCGACCAAAACCTAAAGTACCACTAGCCTCGATATACTCAATTATAGTTTTGATGCGGCCGGTGGGTCGCTCTTTACTAAGGCTTGATCGCCAATGAGCACAAAACCACAGCGAAGGGCCGCAAGATCCTTTAGGCCTCCCCAATACTGAGGGATCCTCTTAAGCCTAGCTGCCAACATCCACTTTCTTTTTAACTTATTGGGCCAGATCTTTTTTTTTTTTTTTTTGCTTTCTTTCTTTCTATTTTTCTACAAATTTCGTAACCTTTCTAGTAGTCTTTTTTATATTTTAAATTTTACACCTCTATTATGTTATGTCGTTAGCTAGTTTTAAATATGAAAAAAAAAAACAAAGAAAACTTCTTTGGATATCAATATCAAAAGAATTGTATGGTCATCTTTATCTCTGGAGTCTATACATCTAGTGATGCATTAACAAATCAAGAAACTCCCCCTTAAACAATCTGTGTATTTTATTCTTAAACACATCAGCAATTTAATAAACTCCCCCTTCCTTCAAGGATCTTTGTAAACATGTCACAAATTTAAAAAACTAACCCTTTAATGATCTCTAAATTTCGTTTGTGGGTTATATCCATATATAAATGATCATATGTACCATTTTCTCCTTTTCCTATGTTTTCTAATCATTACAAATTACCTTTCCTCTATTATTAATCTTACACAACTATCCAAACAATGTAGAATCAATAATAAACCATTCATGAGACATGATAAAATATCATAGTATAATTATTTATATTTTCGTATAATTAAATGGATATAAGATGCCCAAAGCTTATCTTCATCAATCGACCTGAAGCTATTTATTGTTATAAGTAAATTATCACGACATTATTAAAAAAAAAAAAAAAACCTATCACAACGAAAGTACTTCAATGGCCAAAAATTAAATAAAAGCCTAGTGGTTCCCATTTCCCACTTTCCTTATTGTTACCTATTTATTTATTTATTTTGATTTATGTCAATTGAAGCTTCTAATTTTGTACAATGTGATGATAGATACTTACTTTCGTTTCATCGTAATGTTAGCTTAAGTAGACAAATTCTTTCTTCTTATGTTATTTAGCATGCTATGGCAGAAAATTAAGTGGATATAATCACAATGTATGGAACTAAAAGTGCGAATTTACATAAGAAAAATGTCAAATGAACTGAGAAAAGGGCCCAATTAGCATTTAAAAATTCACATTGAATTATTCATGAAAAGGGTCCAATATATACTGCATCACTTTTTATCCATCATTGTCTTATTATAGTAATTTACGTTAACAAATATTGCTTTATTGATATTTCATTCCATGTCTATTTTTTTCTTTCTCTATGTATTAAGGACCTTTAAGATTAATAGCAATATGATAAAGCCCAAAGGCCCAAATAAGATTGCAGCAGCCCAGACCTGTGTGAATTAGCCCATTCGGACAAAATAATTTGATGCCGGTCACAACCCTAGCCTCACTGTGCGTTTTGCCCTCTTTACTTTGTAAGTCTGGTTCTCTTAGGGTTTCTTCTTTCGAATTGAATTCCTCTGCAAAAATTAGGGTTTCTTCTTGATAACTTCTATTTTATTACTTCCTAATTGTCTAACTGTTTGTTCTTTGTTGTGTTTCTGTGGAAGGAAAAATGTATTGCAATACGTGGAATTCGTTCAGTAGAGGATGCTGGAGTTCGAGCCTCCAGTAGCTCCTAGTTTGCTCTTTTGAGTAAAATCTGGTCTGTTCTGTATTTCTTCTCCTTTGCTACTTATACACGATTGTGTATGTTACAACTAGAAGGTTGTTACGAGTTTGTTACATGCATACTGTTTCCAGCTGGCCTATTCTGTTACAGATTTGATGTTTATACGTGATTTTTCTATTTCTGTTACAGATGCTACACTTGCTGACTATTTCTGTTCTATTACAACATGATGCTATATTTGTCTTAGCTATTTTCATACAATACGATGCTATACTTGACATATCCTGTACTTTAAGGTACATAGTCTTATAAATATGCGGGCTGCCTTCTATTCCGTACATGAGTCATAACATGTTCCTCCTCCTCTGGAAAAATCACCTTGTCCTCAAGGTGATAATCTGGAAAGTCCCTTTTAAAATCATTTAGATCCACCCAAGAGGCATCCTCTAAGGGAAGAGACTCCCATTGAACCAACAGTTGTTTAAAAACCTGCCCTTGCCTGTGAATCACTCGTGAATCCAGTATCACTAAGGGTTTGACAAGTGGATAATTGTCATAAGAGTCCCCTGGTAATCACAGTAGGAGTAATACCCTTGGCTTCCTTCAATAAGGAAACATGAAAAATAGGATGTATTTTTTATGTTTCTGGAAGAAGTAATTCATAGGCCACAGAACCAATACGACGCTTAATTTGAAATAGCCCAAAGTATCTGCGTGAAAGCTTAAATGAAAGCCTATAGGCAAGAGATGTTTGCCTATATGGTTGAAGTTTCACATACACCCAATCTCCTACTGCAAATACTCGATCTGTCCTGTGCTGATCTGCTAATTGTTTCATGCGTAACTGAGCATCACTCAAATTTGATTTTAACAATCTCAATAAATCATCTCGATTTTTCAATTCCTGATCAACCGCATCCACATGTGTTTGCCCTTGAACATACTTAGAAATGGTTGGAGGAATTCTGCCATATAACACCTGAAATGGTGTTAAATGAGTACTTGTATGATAACTGGTATTGAAACAGTACTCTGCCCAAGAAAGAAATTTGGCCACTCCTTAGGATAATCCATAACATAAGCCCTCAGATATGCTCCAAGCATCTGTTCATCACTTCGGTTTGACCATCCGTTTGAGGATGGTAAGCTGAACTCATCTTCAAAGTAGTATCACTGAGCTTAAACAGCTCACACCAAAATTTGCTCATGAATACCTTGTCCCTATCTGACACAATCGATTTGGGAATCCCATGTAATTTGACTACTATATCCACAAATAATCTGGCTACAGAAGTAGCAGTATAATGAGCTGTGAGACTCCCAAAATGAGTATACTTGGATAAGCGATCCACTACTACCATAATAACAGAATAACTGTTTGAAATTGGTATCCTCAAACACTTCATCACGAATTGGAAGTGGTTGCAATAACCCAGCTGGGGATGTGTTCAAATGCTTAATCTGTTGACACACATGGCAACACTTCACAAATTGTTCAACATCCCTCTTCATATGTGGCCAAAAGAAAGATTCTGAAAGTCGCTTAAAAGTTTTCAAAATTCCTAAATGACCCCCTGTATGAGCCGAATGAAATTCTAATATCAAAGAATTGATAATAGAGGAATGAGGAGGGATAAAAATTTTGGACCCTAAAAACAACAAATCATTGTTGGCTTTTAAAGGCCAAGGTAAAGAGACTCCTGCTACACAATCTTCAAACAACTTCTGCCACTCCTTATTCATCTTGAACTCTGTCTTAAGTAGTGTGACAAAGTCAAAGGATGGTAGAGAAATAGAATTCAACTGGGGTAAAGAAACAAATTGGCGAGATAAAGCATCTGCCACAACATTTTCAGACCCTGGTTTGTAGACAATTTCATAATCATAACCCAAAAGCTTCACCAAGTACTGTTGCTGTTCAGGTGTTTGAATAGTTTGAGAAAGAATTTCCTTCAAACTTTTCTGATCTGTCCGAATAATGAAATGTCGACCCAACAAGTAATGCCTCCATTTTTTAACCGCCTCTACCAAAGCAACCATTTCTCGCACATAAGTACTAGCTTTCTGTAATCTCAAAGAGAATTTCTTACTAAAAAATGCAATGGGATGATTTCCTGATGCAACACAGCCCCCATTCCCGTACCTGAGCATCTGTATCAACAATAAAATTCTGGGTAAAATCCGGTAAGGCCAAAACTGGAGTGGTCATCAGAGCTTGTTTCAGCTTCTCAAAAGCTGAATTAGCCAAAGGAGTCCACTCAAAAGCATCTTTCTTGAGAAGATTCGTTAGAGGGGCAGCAATAGTAGCATAATGTTGCACAAAACGCCTATAATATCCTGTGAGTCCCAAAAATCCTCTCAAGTGTGTAGGATTACTTGGCATAGGCCATTCCTAATGGCTTGAACCTTTGCTGGATCAGGAGTAACTCCTGAAGCAGAAACCACATGTCCCAAATAATCCACAGTAGTTTGTCCAAAAAGACATTTACTACGCTTCAAATAAAATTCATGTTCCTTGAGGCATGATAAAGTAATCTCCAAATGATTCAAATGATCAGAAAGAGATCGGCTATAAATGAGAATATCATAAAAAAAAACAATGATGAATTTCCTCAGATAAGGCCGAAAAATAGTATTCATAACAGACTGAAATGTAGAAGGAGCATTAGATAAGCCAAATGGCATAACCAAGAATTCATAATGTCCTTCGTGGGTTCGAAAAGCTGTCTTATGAATGTCAGCAGGATACATACGTATCTGATGATAACCTGCTCGTAAATCCAATTTGGAAAATATAGTGGCTCCATAAAGTTCATCCAAAAGCTCATCAATAGTAGGAATGGGAAACTTATCCCACACAGTAGCTTGATTCAAGGCTCTGTAATCCACACAAAATCTCCATGAACCATCTTTCTTTTTCACCAATAAAACCGGTGAAGAAAATGGACTGGTACTTGGCCTTATGATACCAGAAGTCAACATTTCCTGAACCAACTTTTCCATCTCTTCTTTCTGATAATAAGGATAACGATAGGGTCTGACATTTATGGGCTGTGATTCATTCTTCAAATGGATATGATGTTGAACATCACGTAATGGAGGCAATGATGATGGAGTCTCAAAAATACTGGGAAATCTGCCCAATAGTTCCTCAACCGAACTATTGCAGGTGGTATCAATCAGTTCACTATCCGTCTGAGCCACCAAACTAAACAAACCAGCAATTTGATCAGATTTGATCAATTTGTTTAACTGAGGAGACTCTATCCGCTTGGGCAAAACAGAGGAAATACCATGTAAACAAACATTGGCCATCCAAAAAAAAAATCCATAGTAAGATGAGCATAGTTCATAGTAACAGGCCCTAAGTTTGAAGCCACTGTATTCCTAATACCAAGTCTGCCCCTGAATAGGAAGAACATACAATCAACATTCAGCTGTAAGTCTCCCAAAATTAATGGTACTTTCTCACAAAATCCTGTACAACTCATATATTCCCCATTACCAATCATCACTCTAAAAGTAGGAGTAGCTAAGACAGGTAAATGTAACTGTTTGGCAACATGTTCCTGTATAAAATTGTGAGTACTCCCTGAATCTATCAGAATAGAAACCGACTGTCCCCCAATACACCCTTCAAGTCGCAAAGTTCTAAGAGCTTGTGTGCCTGACAAAGCATGATAACTGATCTCTATAGGAGTATCCACAGAATCCTGCGATACAAATCTAATGATACTAAATCACTAGTAGCATCCTCATCTGGTTGTATCAACATAAGAAATTTAGCTTTACAAATATGGTCTTTGTTAAATTTCTCATCACAATTAAAACAAAGACCCTTCTCTCGTCGAACAGCCATCTCAGCAGGAGATAATCTTTTAAAAGGTAAAGATTTTTTTGAATATGTGTTTGAAGTAGTGGGAAGAGGAAGAAAAAGTAGGTTTAGAGTAAAAGGTTTAGAGTTAATGGATGTAAGGTGTATAAGTGGAAGAAATACCAGGTTTAGAAAAAGAGGAACTGTTTGTATGTGATGTATAAGATGAAATGGGGTATGGTAAAGTGCGTGTAAATGATTCTTCAAAAAGTTTAGCCAGACTCATTGCTTGGATTAAACCAGTAGGTTGACTAGCTAAAACCTCCTGCTGAAGCAAGGTTTAAGACCTGAAACAAACAACTCATGAGAAAACTCTCAGATAGCCCAGTCACATGATTAGACAAGGATTCAAAGCATGTTGATACTGAGAAACAGTTCCAGTTTGAACCAACTTAGACAATCTACCCTGTGGATCCTCATATAAAGAAGGACCAAACGATGTTCCATGGCCTTCAAAAATACAGGCCAAGTAGAAATTAAACCACTCCTAAACAACCATTGATACCAATCCGCAGCATCATCCTCCATTGCAAAAGATGCTATTTTTAATCTTTCTGAATCAGGAACATTATGTAAATCAAAAAGATTGGCTTTAAAAATCCAAGACATTGGATTGTCCCCTGAAAATTTAGGCAAATCCAACTATCATATTTTTATGAAAGAATATTGAGATTCCGCTGGATTCGAATGTCCCTCAGGAGAAAATGATGATTAACTTTGAAGTAGAATTCGAATTAACCTGATTCTCCATTTGCAATTTAACAAATTGCAAAACCTGACTCATATCAGATAAATCTATCTGTTTTAGATTCAAGAGAAAGGATCTTACTTTCATGTGACTGTAAATCCTCCTTTAATTGAGAAAATCTTCGAGTACCCTCAGCCATTGCAACAATGACGAAACTCAATGAAAGCACCAATGATAAGCCCAAGGTGCCAAATAAGATTGCAGCAGCCCAGACCTGTGAATTAGCCCACTCGGACAAAAAATTTGATGCCTCACAACCCTAGCCTCACTATGCGTTTTGCCCTCTTTACTGTAAGTCTGGTTCTCTTAGGGATTTCTTCTTTCGAATTGAATCCTCTGCAAAAATTAGGGTTTCTTCTTGATAACTTCTATTTTATTACTTCCTAATTGTCTAACTGTTTGTTCTTTGTTGTGTTTCTGTGGAAGGAAAAATGTATTGCAATACGTGAAATTCGTTCAGTAGGGGATGCTGGAG
Source organism: Combretum micranthum (assembly GCA_024138025.1). NCBI lineage: Eukaryota > Viridiplantae > Streptophyta > Magnoliopsida > Myrtales > Combretaceae > Combretum > Combretum micranthum. The sequence goes on from JAMXBD010000523.1 coordinate 289,668, forward strand.
TTCGAGCCTCCAGTAGCTCCTAGTTTGCTCTTTTGAGTAAAATCTGGTCTGTTCGTATTTCTTCTCCTTTGCTACTTATACACGATTGTGTAGTTACAACTAGAAGGTTGTTACGAGTTTGTTACATGCATACTGTTTCCATGGCCTATTCTGTTACAGATTTGATGTTTATACGTGATTTTTCTATTCTGTTACAGATGCTACACTTGCTGACTATTTCTGTTCTATTACAACGTGATGCTATATTTGTCTTAGCTATTTTCATACAATACGATGCTATACTTGACATATCCTGTACTTTAAGGTACATAGTCTTGTAAATATGCGGGCTGCCTTCTATTCCGTACATGAGTCATAACACAATATTATTAGATAAAATAATATTGGCTTCTATACATGCAATCATTTATTTGTTCCATATGGGTACAACTCAATGTAAAATTAAAAAGCTAATGCCAATTGATTTATAATTCAATAAAGAATTTAATGATGCAATTTGTTTAGTGTTCTTTGATTTTTGTTTTCCAAATATAAATTTATTTGAAGAACTTATGTTTTGATATATTGGATCACTTTTGCAAGTTTCGCGAATTATGTTTGTTATAATTTACAATTTCTAGTTTTTGTCATTTTTTTTACATGACAAGTTTAACGTGTATTTTATTCAAGTCTTTAATATATAATATTTAATCATTTTATGGTTTATGTCTATGAATTTATACACAAATCCTAATATTATTGCAAGTTGATAAACTATTTAGTGAATGAACTTAGTTTGGGCCATGATGTTCATGTTAAAATCATTTTCCAACTCATTTGATTATGCTATGATATAGTATCATTCAATGTCAACATTTTATAGATGGAAGTTTTATAGTCCTTTTGCAAAATATTAGCCAACAAATACCCTAATTAGTTAATCTAACTTTTATTAGAATTTTCAAATAGGAGTTATGTTTTATACCAATACATACATATATATATGGATATAATCACCCATTTGTGAAATGAAGTTAGTTTAGTGGATAGCAAAAATAAATAATTTAATACAATCATCCTTAAAATAAATAAGAAAGGTCTTTTTCTACCATATTAAAATTTTCAAAAATTAGCTAAAAAATCTACTTTAAAGATATAGATCTCTCCAAGCAAGTATGGCATTGATTATAATTTATTCAAATATGGAAACAACAACAGCCAATTGAAAACAACCATATTATGCATTTTATATTAATTAGCTACTTGTGTTTATAATTAACTTCCGTCTATCTTCACTATCCTAAAATATTTTCAGTTCAGTTACATTGAATAACTTTTGGTTATTAATATTTTATATATTTATTACTTTTTTTAAACTCCGCATATGCATTGCGAGTTCCTCTACTGCTAGTTAATATTAATATAGAAATATTAAGAAACTGAAGGACTCTTAATCTCTCTAATACATATTTAGAGTGTTAAACTCTTTAACTATTTATAATGGATAGTACACCTACAAGATCTAAATATAACCATTAAAGTTTTAACTTTATATATATATATATATATATTTTTTTTTAAAAATAAATATGAAAGTGTATAATTAGGGGTTTCCTATGGCAACTAATAACCTGCACACCCCCTCCCTCCCCACAAAAAAAAAAAAAAAAAAAAAAAAAAATCTTATAATTAGTATTTTCCTATGCAACTAATAAGGCCCAAAATAAATTAAAAAAAACTTTAACTATTATATTTTAACTTTTAATATAGGGAACTTCAATTTAATGTCTCTTGAGCACATACTATTGCAAGTGCATGGTTTGTTGCATTGTTGTGCAATATAGCATAAACTTTAAACAAATAAGTTCTTACAATGCAATCAGTTATTTGTAAAGATAATGTTAGGAAAAGAAGAAAATAAAAGTGAATGATTTTATATGAATATAATTGTCTTGACATGACAATGGACTCTTTCTCATGCATAATACTGGAGCAAACATCTATCCAATTAGTTAAAACAAGAAACACATTAAGGATGACCCTAAGAACTTGGTCAACCAATCTGAATTTCCATTCACCAAATTATGAATTTTGATTTCATTTAGCCATACTTCAATATCCAAATAACAAAACTATAATGTATCTGGACTTACAAAATTTTTTTACTTCATCATCACTGATCATCTTATGGAAAACTCCATATTATCATCTATAATTTTTTTTAGTTATAACGAATTATGCGTCTAATTTAGATTTAACAATAAGAGACAGACATTTACCTGGTTGGATCCATCTTAGTAGTTAAAGTGATTTTAGTAAGAGGAGCCGACCAAAAAATAACAGATTACTTTTTGCTGGATATGTAGGATATAATCAATCTTTAACAATTAAAGATCACATCTTGTCATTCAAATAAGAATTGTCAAATAAGAATTTTTTCCAAATGAAATAGTTTTTTTAACGATATTTAGTCCTTATAATAGGGACTAGTTTTGAAAATTTCCATTATTAAGTAAAAAGGATTCTCAAATGACATCCACAAACAAATGGCTTCATATATAATGATATGGTGAACATTGGGCGCAATACTAGCATCCAAATATGATATATCTATTTGATTCTGAGACTAACAAGGTTCAACTATCTCTTGCAAGATGTCTTCAACTAAAAGAACAAAGAACAATAGACAAGAGAGGAATTTAATTCTATGAAAAATTCCGTGAAAGCAGCCAACTCAACGCAGTTTCATGGCAATCCACATTCCAAAATTAAGATCCTCTCCACGTACCAAATCTCATAGTATAACAAATTGATCATCCTCAAAACACCATTCCCAGTACCAGATGATAAGTTAAAAATCATCAAATCTACACTAAAATCCACATCTTGAAATATTTTACACATAAATTAAAAACCCAATTAATCTGAAACCTTAAAAAACATTTCTCAAAATCTCAAACTTTTGAAAATCCAACATTTCAATTCATTTCAAACAATGTGAAATGTTCTTTATAAGGAAAAAGACACTAGAATTTTCAATGGCCGAAATTGATATGGCAAAGTATAGATCGGAATAATAAAGAAGAACATTGATTTTGCAAATCGTTCCTAATAAAAGAGATAAATCGTACAGACTAAGAGAGGGAGATTGTTCAAAGATTCCCACTTTGATTGATATCTAAATGGGCTTTTTTTATTTGTTATACTCAAATTGTGATTATGAGCTAGGGTCTGTCAAAGTGAGTGAAGAGAAACACGTGGAGCACTGCGGAAGTCAGAATTGAAGTCCAAGATAGCAGAAGTCGCTGGAATTAAGAAAGGAAATGAAGATGTTAAGTGGACCGGGCCGAGGAGACAGATCATGGGCTTTATCTTATGGGTAAAATAAAAGGCCAGCTGCTAGTATGCATTATGGTGTGTTTACAATCCAAAATAGGAATATTCTGTAGCTGGAAGTTAGGGAAATTCTGTTAGCATAACAAATTACGAGCTGGCAACATTTCAAACTGTTAGAATATTCTGACAGTTGAGGCCATACCAAAATTATGTATTACATTTATAAATAGTAACTTCAGTTGAAATAGAAAGACAGAAAAATACAATTACAACGATTTGTCTAAATGCTTGAATTCAAGCCTTGGTAACAATTCTTCGTGTATCTGTATTTCCACCTTGTTGCATTTGGTATCAGAGCTAAAAAATAGCTATGGAGACGCGTGAATTCAAGAGGATGGAAGAAGCCTTGAGAGCAGTCCTTAATGAACAAGTAGAGAGGCATGAAAACTGGGTTAAAATGTTCTTTGAGACCCTGCAAAAACAACAAGAAATGTTAGAAACTCAAAGCCAAACCATCAGCGAGCTCAGACACCAACTAAACGGAAAATCTGATGCGGGTAAGACACCTATTAACCTGCATGAGGCTTCCCCTTCGGTGGTCATGTCAACAGCAACGAATTCGAACCAGTCGAGTTATCAACTTCCTACCTAAAGCACCAAGATTGAATTTCCCATCTTCAATGGGGAAGATGTCAGGAATTGGGTGCTGAGGGCCGAACAATTCTTTGCCATTATGAAATTCCTGAGCATTACAAGGTTAAGCTTGCTACCATGCATTTAGAAGCTAAACCTTATGAGTGGTACCACTCATATCTTAACACCAGAAATGCTGAGGAACCCATGACCTGGGAGGAATTGACCAAGGTTCTGAATGCGAGATTCAATTATAGGGGCTATGAAGATCCAATGTCCGATCTGAAGGAGCTGCAGCAGACCGGTTCCCTACAGGACTACATAGATGAATTCCTTCATCTATTATCACCGGTACAACTTACCGAAACTCATCTAGTAAGTTGTTTCTTAAGTGGATTGAGGCCCGAAATTCAATACCCTATTAGGATGTTTCAACCCAAATCTTTAACTCAAGCCTATACACTGTCCAAATTGCAAGAAGCCACCATTACTTCTTCTAAAATTAACCTCAAGACCACTAAAATCTCCAGTACATATACATACCCCACTAGTTCAACAAGCACCAAATATTATAACCAAACACCTACTCAAAACAACACACACAACCAAAAACCATCCTTTTCAGCCACCCATTCGCCCAGACCAAACACATACCCACCCAACCGAAACACTCGACGCCTAACCCCAGAAGAATTAGAGGAAAAGAGAAGGAAGAAATTGTGTTTTTGGTGTGATGAGTCCTTTGGACCAGGACACCGTTGTAATGGCAAGAGGTTGAATATGTTAGTGGTAGAAGGAGAAGAGGGAATGGCTGAAGGAGAGCTGGAAGAGCCTGTGGTAGAGGCACTAGAAGCTGAGTTGTCCCAGTTGACTCTCAATGCATTAGGAGGGACACCAAGAATAAATGAACATTGTATGAGAGTGAGGGGAAGTTACAAGAAGAGAGGGTTGAACATATTAATTGATACTGGAAGCTCCTCTAATTTCATTGATGAAAGGTTGGCCAAAGGATTAAGTTATGAAATGGTGAAGGTAGAATCAGTAGCAGTCATTTTGGCTGATGGTACTAAACTATTCAGCTCATTTAGTGTACCGGATTTATCATGGCAGATGCATGGTATTGGAGCTACACGTGGAACATTTGAAAGTGGTGTTCGAAATCCTTAAGGCTGAGCAGCTCTATTTAAAGAGGACCAAATGTGTGTTCGGTGTAACCCAAATTGATTATTTAGGTCATATTATCACTAGGGAAGGAGTAACCACAAATCCGAAGAAAGTGGAAGCAATTGACAAGTGGCCTACACCCAAGAATCTCAAACAATTGAGAGGATTCTTGGGCCTAGCTAGATACTACAGGAGGTTCATACAGGGTTTTGGAACCATTGCCAAACCACTAACACTTCTACTAAAGAAGGATCAATTCGGTTGGGGAACTGAAGCTCAACGAGCTTTTGAACAATTAAAGAGTGCTCTGATGCACTCCCTAGTGTTGAGTTTGCCAGACTACTCTAAAACATTCGTTATAGAGACTAATGTCAGTGGAGAAGGAATTGAAGCTGTCTTAATGCAAGACAGACATCCAATAGCTTTTATTAGCAAATCCTTGGCTCCTAAACACAAAGGATTGTCAGTCTATGAAAAAGAGCTGCTGGCATTGGTATAAGCCATAGAGAAATGGAGACAATACCTGATTGGGAGGCAGTTTACTATAAGAACGGATCGTCAAAGCCTCAAATACTTACTGGAACAACGGCTTGTAACTCCAACACAACAAAAATGGCTGACAAAGCTACTGGGTTTAGACTATATGATTGAGTACAAGAGTGGACAAACCAACCTCACTGCTAATGCACTTTCTAGAAGGGAAGAGGTACAATTAAATCAACTTACTGTTCAAGCTACCATTCCTGAACTGTTGGAAGAAATAAAAAACAGCTGGTTGTTAGAAGGAGGATATGGATCATTGCTAGAACTCCTGCGATAAGGTGGATCAGTGAAAAATTTCACATTCGAACAGGGAATATTAAGAAGGAAAGGAAAGATGGTAATAGGACCTGATTCTAATCTCAAGCTCAAGCTACTGAATCTATACCACGGGGGTCCATTAGGAGGCCATTCGGGAGGACAAGCTACTTACAAGCGTCTCTCAATCGTATTCTATTGGCCAAAGCTGAAGCGTGAAGTGAAGTTAAGAATTTCATCAGAAGTTGTGATGTGTGCCAACGTTACAAACATGAAAACGTGGCCACCTTTGGGTTATTATACCCACTCAATATTCCAAAGGGTTGCTGGCAAGAGGTCAGTCTAGATTTTATTGAGGGATTACCCAATTCCAATGGTAAAAATGTTATAATGGTTGTGGTAGATAGATTAACAAAATATAGTCACTTCCTTGCATTATCTCACCCTTTCACAGCCGCTCAAGTGGCACAGATTTACTTAGATAATATGTACAAATTGCATGGACTCCCTGAAACTATCACTAGTGATAGGGATCCAATTTTCATAAGCGTATTTTGGAGGGAATTGTTTAAGTTACAGGGAGTAGAGCTCAATATTTCTACAGCTTACCACCCTCAGACGGACGGTCAAACAGAGGTGGTCAACAAATGCTTGGAGACCTACCTCAGATGCATGACAGGGGAATGCCCAAAAAGGTGGAGCTACTTCCTAACTCTAGCTGAGCGGTGGTTCAACACTACATACCACTCAAGTTCAAAAACCACCCCATTTCAAGCCCTCTACGGCTACCCTCCTCCTATACATCTACCATACATTCCAGGTGATTCCAGAGTGGAGGCAGTGGACTCACTCCTAACCGACAAAGAGGAAGCTATCAAGGTACTACGCTTCCACTTGAAGCGCGCACAACACAGGATGAAGCAGTAAGCCGACAAGAAACGCACAGAAAGGGCATTTAAAATTGGAGACCTAGTGTTGCTAAAGTTACAACCTTACAAGCAAGGAACCTTAAGAGCTCATAGAAACCAGAAATTAGCAGCCAAGTTCTACGGACCCTACAAGGTAATAGAGAAGATCGGACAGGTGGCTTACCGTCTGGAGCTTCCACCAGACGCGGCCGTGCACCCTACCTTCCATGTCTCACAATTGAAGAAGTACCACAGTCCTCGTCCTGATGTCTCCACCTCATTACCTGCAACAAAACATGACGAAAGGTTGGAACCATAGTACATCATCGACAGAAAGATGGTGAAAAGACAAAACGCAGCAACCACTATGGTGCTCATAGCATGGAAAGGACAACCCGAATCAGAGGCTACCTGGGAGAGCTTAGAAGACATGCGCATTAGATTTCCAGAAAGCCCCTTGTGGACAAGGGTTTCAAACGAAGAAGGGCATGAGCTAGGGTCTGTCGAAGTGAGTGAAGAGAAACACGTGGAGCACTGTGGAAGTCAGAATTGAAGTCCAAGATAGCAGAAGTCGCTGGAATTAAGAAAGGAAAGGAAGATGTTAAGTGGACCGGGCCGAGGAGACAGATCATGGGCTTTAGTTCATGGGTAAAATAAAAGGCCAGCTGCTAGTATGCATTATGGTCTGTTTACAACCCAAAATAGGAATATTTTGGAGCTAGAAGTTAGGGAAATTCTGTTAGCATAACAAATTACGAGCTGGCAATATTACAAACAGTTAGAATATTCTGACAGTTGAGGCCACACCAAAATTATGTATTACATTTATAAATAGTAACTTCAGCTGAAATAGAAAGACAGAAAATTAGAATTACAACAATTCGTCTAAATGCTTGAATTCAAGCCTTGTAACAATTCTTCGTGTATCTGTATTTCCACCTTGTTGCAGATTGATGTGTTTGTTGTAATAAGGGATTATGATCATTTATTATATTAATAACAAAATATAATTTCATCTTTTTAAAGAATTCTTTATTAATCACACGTATATCAAACTGAAAAATCACTTAGATTCTCCCCTTTTACATAGATTTTTTAATTATTATTTTAGCATCAATTAGAGATTTCTTGAAAATTTTTACTTTTTAACCTTAAAGTTAATATGAATGATGGTCCTTCTATATTTTTAACCGCAAGCTTTATACGGTTAGTTTTTCTGCCAATTTATCGTCTTGATTCTTGAAGCTCCACATTTCCCAATATCTATGGCCATTAAATTGTAAAAGCTTTATATCGTCATTTCTCAGTTCTTTCATTAAAAGAAATAAAATAAAAAATGGGAATCAAACCTGCAACACTGGTGTTTTAAAAAAGTGGGATCAAATTAAAGATTTGTTATTTAGATGGAAAAATAAGAAAACACCCATAACTACCTTGATGTTAGTAATGTTATAAGAGTATAAAAAATACTACTATATCGTATGTTATATGTCAAAATATATAATTTCATTTATACTATACAAGTCATAACCGAATCACACAACTTAGTAGCTCTATATTTCACTGCCTTACTATGTGCTTGCTTAATCTAGTTTCCATATGCATAGGTGACACCATTGATGTGGCACTATCATCAAAAAACTTATTTTATGTTTTTTTTTTTTTTTTTTTTCATACTTGATCTCCCTTTCCAAAGGAAAATATAATTTCTGAGTTTTTAAGAGCATATAGACAAAAACAGTGGTAACTATTGTTATGATGGTTTTTTTTTATTTCAACAGTCATCTTAATTGGATTTAATTAAATTGATTGTTGTATGAAGAATTCGATCCATTGCACAAGATACAGATTATGAATTAAACTTATGTTACTTACATTTTATTCTTTGGGCTAACGAATTTAGTATTTTCACAAAATTGCATTCTTGCAATTGCTACATAAAGCTGGTTTTTATTATTTATTTTCTTCCTCTGCGTCTAATGTTTTATCCTCCGATCTTCTTCTTCTTGTGTACCAGCCTAAGTTACCCAGTGTTGCAAAATTTGAGAAACAGCTACACGATCTTGCTGGAGCCCTTTACTTTATAGTAATGTTTCATAAATCGATTTGATTTAGAATCCCACATGGATTAAAGCTTAACAATTTATTTCTTTATAAATAAAAAGCCACAAGCACTTGCGGAGTGGTGTGGGCTTATAACTCCAATAAACATATCACAAATTTTAAAAACTCTTACTGTAATGATCTCCAAATATTAAAGACATTCTTAACAATAGGTTATATTTGTATATAAATGATCATATTTACCATTTTCTTTTTTTCCTTAAATTTTCTTATCTTTACTAATTACTTTTTCTATATTCTTAATTTTGCACAACTTTTAAATTAATACATACCAATAATAAAAATGTAAAATGTCACAAAACTGCTATCATTGATGAGATGTGATGAAATATAATAGTATAATTATTTATTTATATTTTGTCATTCCTCTCAACGTAGAACGATAAAAAGAAATAAATAATTACTTGAGAATAAACGGATTGCTAGTGTTATAAGAGTACAATAAAACTAATGTATCATTCTCATAATGGCTATACACCAATCTTTTGTTATGCCAATCCATTCTATCACCACCACCACTGAATCTGAGAGCGAATTCACCTTCTGCATCTCGTTAATTTAGACGAAAAGGTGATTCAGCTTTCTAAGAGTGTTAAATTTAAAAGCGAAATATCTTAACTATGCCTATAAAAGCAGGATGAAGACCTCCCTGGTTCATTGTAGTCCGTCATACGTTAGAGCCGAATCATACACGTACCTTCTGATGTGATCGAGAGACAAGCCTTCCGTCCCACAACGACTTCTTCACAAAATTGTTACTTTGTTTATAATCGAATATGGAGGAAAATGCTTATAAGCAAAACAGTTAATGCAAAATCTAACAAGCCGGGCTCGGTTAACGCCATTGTGGACAGGAGATAAAGCGGGCTTTCCTTTTTAGACGAAAAATATGACTGTGGTTCTTGGGATGGTGGATTGCCCTTTTTAGTAGAGCTTGATCGCCAAATTGTACGAGCCTGCAGCAAGGGGCTGCAAAATCCTTCATTACTAAGGGATCCTCTTGAGCCTAGTTTCTAATCACCACTTTTTTCAACTAACTAGAGTTAATCTTATTTATTTAATTAATTATTTTTGCTACAATTTTCACAATCCTTAATGATATTTTTTTTATATTTTAAAATTTACTCATCTATTTTATTTTTACCACTAGTTTTGAACAAGAAAAAAAAATATTAAGCATAAAAAAAAACAAAAACTTCTTTATTAGGGCTTGATCGCCAAAGTGTAAAGGCCAGCAACAAAGGGCCACAAGATCCCCTTCGTTATTGAGGGATCCTCTTGAGCTTAGTTTCTAACCGCCATTTTTTCAGCTAACTAGAGTTAATCCTTTTTATTTATTTATTTATTTATTATTTTCCTGCAATTTTAACACCCCTTAATAATATCTTTTGAAGTTTTAAATTTTATATCTATGTTATTCTGTCTACTAGTTTTAAACAAGAAAACAAATATTAAGCATAAAAAAAATTCTTTAGATATTAAATATCAAAAGAATAGTTATGTCATTTTTATGTATAGAGTCTATACTTTCAATGACATGTTAACAAGTCAAGAAACTCACCCTTAAGTGATTTGTGCACTTTATTCATAAACACTTCAAGAATTTAAAACTCTTCCTCCCCTTCATGATCTTTGTGATTTATTGGTAAACATATCACAAATTTTAAAAACTCTCCTTTTAATGATCTCTAAATTTTATATGTGGATTTGTTATAACCCTAAAGGGGGTCTAGTAGAATTGCCCTAAAATTATCATACCATGTGTGTATCCGCGATATAAAAAACATCTTACAAGTCAAAGCTTACAAGTCAAAGTTTACAAGACTCCAACTAATTATTCATTCACTGTATTATACATATATATTTATGAAAATAATTAAGAACTGATACTTCCACAAAGCACAAGGATCATAGAGAGTTGGATACCCTACCAAACAATAAGATAAGGTAAACATAAGTTTAAGAGAAATAGTGGTAGAGTTTAAGAAGGAAAATTTCAATCTCAAATTACATCCCTTAGACTAGGTTTAGCATTACAAGTTTCTATTCTACTACTTAACTCAAGGAACATGATCTTTTGGCACGTTCTGCACTCAAATCCTAGCCCATTCCCAGCTTTCAAATAGCCTATAAAAACAAACTGTTGAGGAGTAAGCGACCACAGCTCAGTGAAGTATAATCCTCACCCTATACTATTCAAGTAATATCAACCAAGTTATTAAGATAAGCATATGCGATGCAAACAAGCAAATGAGAAAATACATATGGTCCACCGACAATGCAGCACGAATTTATGCCCTCTATGATACGGCTAGGGCTAGGGGCGAACTTCAAATACTATCAATTCTCGGGCAACCTTATGCTTTAAAACTTGAGCTAATAGAAAACCACGTTTGTATTAGTATATGAAAATAGCATACACACACACACACACATATTCCTAAAGTGGTTGTAATCCCCAGGTAATGACAACCTTTAGCAAGTAATATGAATTATGAAATAAATATAATAATTGAAATATTAACTATTTTAGTGGTTAGATCATGAATGAGTATGGTATGAGCCGTTGGATAATAATGGATTGATTTTGTCAAAATTAATTATGAAACCATAAAATTTTCCGAATTATGATCCTCTGATTTTTTTTTCCTAATTTTCAACCGGAAGCTTTATATTTCCTAGTTTATATGGCCATGAAATTATACAAACTTTTTATTGTTACTTCTCAATTCTTTAAAAAGAAAAGAAAAGAAAAAAAATTTGCACTTCAAAACGGCGATATCAGTATTTTAAAAGTATTATTTAAATAATATATGCGTTCAAATTAAAGATTTCCAATTAGACACCTACACCTCAAATTTGGAGTAATAAGATTACAAATAAATCAACCGCTTCATTCCCCGCAGGAAAAAAATATTTAATAGATAATATACATATATATTACACGTAGTGTATTAACCACAAAATTGTCTCCTTATTTTCGTCCCAGTTCTACACCGATATTTTGTTATGCCTTCGTGCTCCCACCACCACCGAACACGAATGGGAAATCGCCAGATGCATCTTCATCTATTAGATGAAAGGATTCCATAGAAGTACGAGGACGGCATCCTTGGTTCATTGTTGTCCATCATATATCAGACGTCCGTTCTGATGTGCCGAGAAACGAGCGTTCCCTCCCACATGGCCTTCTGCACAAAGTTGTTATTTGTTTATAAAACCAAAAGAATGCCACTCCGTCCAGCACCGCCGGGCTCGGTCACGTGGGCCTGTGACTCCAATGTGAGGAGGGCATTAAGGTGGGGTTTACCCGTGGAGGGTTAGACAGGGGCGGCGAGCCGGTTTGGCCGTTCGGAATATTTCATAATATATCTGACTATGGCCTTAAAAAAAAAAGTTAGTAATAGTATATCTGGCTTAATAGAGCAGAGCCGGCGCATCCGTGGGGATAAGTCATTTATCTTCTCTAACTCAACCTCCACCTTTTAAACTCCTGCATGTTACATCTAATCTAGAAATGTTAAAATACCAAAATAGAAATGCTAAATAGGGATGTAACCGGACATATTGTTATACAATATTCAACCTGCCTAACACGCTAAAAATCTATATGGTTTCGAAGCGGATTTTGGGGTTAAAAACAAAAAAACCGATAAGTTATCAATTTAGGTTTTGGGTTTATACGTAACCAATTGGAAAAACTCGATTTGGTATAAATTTAAAATATAAAAAAATTAAAAATATTAAGTTATTAAGGTAAGGATCCTATTTTTATTCTATGTATGTGAAAGTAGGTGGGAATGAAGTGGTTGAACTCTTTTATATGATGTTATTATCTAAAATTCATTCTTTTAATATAAGTGTTTGTCTCATTAATAATTTAAAACAAAATTCATTTTTTTTTAAGAAAACAATTGTATTCTTTTGCTACTTTTTTTAAGAAAAAAAAATTGAAAATCTTGTAATCGAGTCAGGTTATGGGATCGTTAAAACCTTATCAGGTTAGGTTTTGAGAACGATATATTAAAAAAAATTGATAGGGTTTTTCTCGATTTCTAGAACACCCTATAAGAGTCGGGTCGGGTTCGGATTTCAAAAAGATCCGTCCCAAATCCTCCTTGTTGCATCCCCATTGCTAAAATACCAAAAGGGTCTTAATAACATAAAATCCTACTAACAAATTTTTGAAGTGTCAAATTCTTCTCACTACATAGTAGTACGACTATTTATAAGGGATCAGACACCTACGAGGTCTAAATATAACGATTATTATTATTTAAATGATAGTTATATACTCGATGAAAAAACAAAAAAAAAAATGAGTGCATAACATAATAGATGTTTTCGTTCAAAAACTAACAGTGGCTGCAGATAATCATTAACAATTAACATTTGCAAAATATTATATTTTACCATTTCATTCTAGGTAATTTCAATCTAATATATATATACACATATATACATTTTCCAACACAAATATTGCAAGTGCATAGATTTTTGTTGCATTGTTGTGCAATGAAGCAGAGACTTTGAGCATATAAATGGTTAGAATGCCAAAAACACTATTAGGAAAAGAAGAAAATGAAAGTGAATTATTTTATGAAACAAAACGCAATCAAAATTTTCTTTTTCTTATTTTTTTTTCACCATTATAACAAGAGAGAGGGATTCAAACACTGTAAATACTATATAGGAGACTAGCGATAATACTATTAGGATATAATATCATTCGTAACCACTATTGAATGTACAACACATATATAAAAGGGAGAGGATCAATATATTCCGTAAGAATTGAAAATATTAATTTTGACATAACAATGGACTTTTTCTTATGCATAAAGCTGGAGTAATGATAGGAATTAAGTTGCCCTAAGTCGCAGAACAGAAACACAAAAGGGAAAAGCAACAAGGAGTGAGTTCAAAAAGCGAAACGGGCAGCGTAGAGGATTTAGGCCAACTCTTAAGCCGCCGACCTAAGTGTCAAGGCCGTTGACCTACTTGTCGGCCTTCTTTTGATGAGTCTTATTCTAGTTTCGTTTTGTTTTGTATAGGCCGCCCAAGTGTAATAAAGGCCGCCAGCTTTCTTTATAAGAGAACTTATGTCTTTTAGGTCTCTTTAAGATTAGTATATATAATCTTTTGTTATTTGTTTTCTATAGTTTTTGATCATTTGATATTTGAGAGCACTTTTGTTTGAGAAAACTTATTGTGGTTTTTAGATTATTGAGAAACAATTTTTTTTTTTAATCATATGTTCTTATCAAATCTTGAGTTATATAGATTTGTGGCGAACACCGTTTTTGAATCTCGTGATTCATTAACACCGTGATTGTTTTATAGATCGTGAAATCTATCGATTTATAAATCGATTACAAACCAGTTTGTTATAATTGTTCGTGGAATCTATCGAGTGACGATTTCATCCATATCCTTTTATATTTGCAAATTCATATCAACCAGAAAACCCTAAATTAATCAAGATCATATTTTTATTGAATACTGTAGTCGGATCCGCATCAGTTTGGTATTAGAGTAAAGGTTGTGCAAAGATTATTATTCGATGTGGATTACATACAGGTTGGTAAAAAAATTCTTTTTGATTTCTCTTGTTTTGGGAATTTCTGTTGTGGTTGTTGTTGGGGTTGTTGCTGTATTTTGTGTTGTTGTTGAATTGTGGAGATGTCATCGGATGGAAGCAACAGTATTAATGAAAACAACCCTAGGGCTAGAAGGGATGGTGGTGGTGAAGGAGATGTTGTGACAAGGTAAGAATTCGCTCAATTACAAACTGGAGTGAATCGGATGCAAGAGGATATCAGGAGAATTCTAGAGAGATAAGAAGTGAGAGATAGAAGGAGTTAAAGTGGTTCAAGCCATAGGAGACATTCTAGTGAAGAATCCGATGGGAATAATGAAAGAAATAGAAGGCATGATGGTAGGGATGATAGGCGACCGGGTATTGAAAATATAAAATTAAAGATTCCACCATTCACAAGAAGTAGCAAGCCTGAGGAATTTTTAGATTGGATGCCGAGGGTTGAAAAGGTGTTTGAATGTTATGAATGGGATGAGTGCACCATGGTTAAAATGGCTTCACTAGCATTTTCTGATTATGCTAATCTTTGGTGGGATAAACTGCAAATTGAGAGGTGCAGGGCGAATGAAGAAAAAGTTCGTTCTTAGACATTGATGGAGAGATTGATGAAGCGCAGATTTGTTCATGATTATTACAAACAGGAATTGCTGATGGATTTGCAGTCTTTAAGACAAGGAAAGAGGAGTGTTGAAGAGTATGTGAAGGAGTTTGAAACATTGATGGCTATGTGTGATATTAAGGAATCCACTTTTGAATCTATTGCTAGGTTTATCAATGGGCTGAAGATGGATATAGCTAATGTTGTTGAACTTCAACAATATCAAACTCTTGAGGATGTCATCAAATTAGCTAGCAGGGTTGAAAGACAACAACACAGGAGGTCTCACAAGTCCCATTATCACAACAAATTTGATGAGGAGGAAAGGAAAGAAGACAGGAAAGACAAGAGTAAGGGGAAGGAAGTTAAAGAAAAAGCTTCAAAACAAAAGAAGAGTAGAGAAATCAAATGTTTCAAGTGTTTGGGGCATGGACATGTTGCTTCTCAATGTCCTAACAAACGGGAGATGATTCTAAAAGATGATAAGGTTTAAAGTGAGGAAGAGAAGCAGGAGAGTAGTGAGGAAGGTATGATTCAATTAGAAGCGCCTAATGGTCCATTGACATTGTTGCTTGAGTAGGAGAAGGCCAATCCGGAACAAAGGACAAATCTATTTTATATTCAGAGTATAGTGAAGGGGCAAACTTGTCTGACTGTGATTGATACGGGCAATTGTGCCAATATGATTTTAGCCGAATTAGTTTCTAAATTGGGCTTACAAGTGGAGCAACATCTAAGGCCATATGCCCTTCATCAGCTTAATCATCAAGGGCGATTCATGTACACAAACAGGTCCGTGTTCCTATCTCCGTTGGTGATTACTTTGAAGAGTTTTTGTGTGATGTAGTTTACATGAATGCTACACATTTGATTCTTAGGAGGCCATGGCGGTATGACCATCGGATTTTATTTGATGGGTACAAAAATGCATACACCATTCAACATCAGGGAAAGACTTACAAATTGATGCCTATGAGTTTTAAAGAGGTATAGCGGGCCAAGTTGTTGCACATTAAGAAAACCAAAGGTTTTAGGAGTTTATTTGCTTGGATTAGTAGGATGACCACTCCGGATGTTCAGAAAAGGAAGAATCAAGATTCAAGGACAAATCTTCTTCAACCGAGAGGTAATGATAGGAATCAAGTTGCCCTAAGTCGCGAAAAAGAAACACAAAAGGGAAAAGCAACAAGGAGTGAGTTCAAGAAGTGAAATGGGCAGCGCAAAGGATTTAGGTCAAGGCTACCGGCCTACTTGGCTAAGCCGTTGGCCTACTTACCGGCCTTCTTTTAACAAGTTTTATTCTAGTTTCGTTTTGTTTTGTATAGGTCGCCCAAGTATAATAAAGGCCGCCAGATTTCTTTATACAATAATTTATGTCTTTTAGGTCTCTTTAAGGTTAGTATATATAGTCTTTTGTTATTTTTTTTCTATAATTTTTTATCATTTGATATTTGAGAGCACTTTTGTGTGAGAAAACCTATTGTGGTATTTAGATTATTGAGAAACAATTTTCTTCTTTAATCATTTGTTCTTATCAAATCTTGAGTAATATATATTTGTGGCGAGCACCGTTTTGAATCTCGTGATTCATTAACACTATGATTGTTTTATAGATCGTGGAAGCTATCAATTTATAAATCGATTACAAACCAATTTTTTATTGTTGTTCATGGAATCTATCGAGCGACGATTTCATCCATATCCTTTTATATTTGCAAATTCATATCAACTAGAAAACCCTAAGTTGATCAATATCATATTTTTATTGAAGATTGTAGTTGGATCCGCATCAAGTAAATATTAATCCAACTAAGTATAATAATGAACAAATTAAGGATGTCTAGAAGAACTTAATTGACAGATCTAAATTTTCACTCATCCAAAATGATGAATTTTAATTTTATTTAAAGATTTTGTTCCATCTTGCCACTCAATTGAGCCATCTTCGAGTTTAGGTCACTAAGCAATTTACGAGTAAAATCTTTTAGTAACAATTCATAAACAATATTAGATAGGAATTGCAAAAGAGGGCATTGGTTCAATACTTTAATTGCCCATTCACGGTTCAATTTATAAGCAACATCATTCGATTGTCTTCCTTGAATAACAAAGCTATTTCTACTCATATAAAACAATGGAATACGCCTAGGTTCTATTATTTCGTATCTCCAATGAAATAATTCAAGAAATATGTTGAACTGGTGTATGTGTCAATTCGCAATTTCAATATTAATATATTATTTGTTCGGAAAAGGGGGAAAAAATCACAGTTTTAAGACATTTGATGCAATTATGAATTTTTGTTAAAGTAACCTTTTTAAGTGTGATGCTTGACCTAATTGTTTAGGTGTTAGGAGAGGACTGAATAAAGAATTTAGAAAAGGACACCAAAAGTTTAAGATAGAATCATATATTTGAAAAATTATTATAGGCGTGTTTTCACATGTTAAAGCTTAAAGGATATATATAAATAAAATATATTATTGAACACTTTTAATATTTTTTTAAACTTTTATCTGGAAGTGTGTAATCAATTTTGAAAAAGTAAAAGAGCTTCTTTTTCTTTTCTATTCAACTAGTTCATCGGCAACGCATGTCATAACCCATTTTTAATATGCAACAGAAGTATAGAGAACTGAAAAGACAAAAAAATCAGCACCATTATTTTTCACTAAAAAACATAATAATCAACGAACCAATGTCCAAAACAAAAAACTTGAGTCATCAAAATCACGTTAGTTAATTCTTAATCAACCCATTAATTATCTTAACCATCTCCACAAAAGTAGGAGGAGGACCTCTTTGGTTCACTGTAGTCCATCATAATATATCACAGCAGAGTCGCATATGTACCTCCTTGGTCGAGTGACAAGCTTTTCGTCCCACATCGACAACTGCAAAAAGTTTCTGCTAGTTTATGAACTAAGGGAAGGCCCCGTTCGTGGGCTCGGTCGAGTGGATCTGTGACTCCGCTGTTACGAGGGTAATAAGATACAGCCAGTTCAGCCGATTTGCAATGCCAAGACAGGCGCCACCTGAAGGAAACGTTGTAAGTGGGCCTGAGTACTCTCTGGGTTGGTAAGGCAGAGTTAGGTACAACTGAACTCTACTTTTTAGCTCCTCCACTATGTTCTAATCTTGAAATTCATGTGGATTATATATATATAAGAAAGAAGGAAGGAGAGCAATAAATTCAAACTTTCAGAGTATGAAAATAATTGTTTTGATGTAACAATACTCTTTCTTATGCATAAACCTGGAGCTAACGTCTATCCAATTAGTTAAAATAAGGAACCAATTAAGGATGACTCTAAGAACTTGGTCAACCAATCTGAATTTCCACTCACCCAAAATTGTGGACTATGGTCATGTTATTAGCCATACTTTGATATACAAATAACAAAGCTACAATCTTATCTAGACTTCATCATCACTGTTCATCTCATGGAGAACTCCATTTCATCATCTATCATTTTTTAGCTCTATCTACGTGCCTAATTTGGATCAAGAATGAAAGATAGGCACTGTACCAGGTCGAATCCATCTTAGTAGTGAATGATTTTAGTGAGAAAAGCAGACCAAACATGAGCTTAGTGGTTTTGCTGCAGATTTAAAGTCTGAAGATGTCGATTCCACTCTTAGTAGAACATGCACACCCCAATTCTGTTGAACATATAAATCATGTGAGCATTGTGGCCAAATGTTGTGGGTGCAAGCAGCGAAGGACTGATATCCGAACCTCCAAAATAACTGCATTCCTCTTTATTGAGCAGATAGATCCTATTAGAAACAAGCAACAAATTCTCATCGTTGACACATAAGTAATAAAAGAATACGTCTTGCCGAGTTTGTAGGATATAATCAAATATTACATCTTGTGATTCAAATAAAAAATGTTTTCCAAATGCAAGGAATTCTTTTGCAACCTTTAATCCAAATAATAAGGAGTAGTTTTGAAAATTCATTTTTAAGTAGGAAGAATTCTCGAATGACATCAACGAGCAACTTGCTTCATCTATAATGATATGATGAATGTCATGACTTGTCACCCCAGACTCCACTGCAGTGGAGGAGGCGCCCCTAGGCTCTCAGGCCAACCTAGGTAGGGATCGTGATGCCAAGTACACTGACTCTCCCAGCACACTCTCAGACACAGCTAGAACACAAGAGGCATTGTGCAATGACTCGGAACTCCACCCACCGAGGTATTGTCCGCTTTGGCCATACACTACACGGTTTTGTTCTTTTGGTGCTAGCGCTTTACAAGAGGTCACCCATACTAGTATTTCTCTGTTCAGAGCACGCTTAACTTTGGAGTTCTAAAAAACTCCAAATCATTACACTGAAAAGACGCTTTATGATTTAGAGTTTCACAATCTATATTTGAGAGATATCACAATAAACGTTGGACACAAGACTAGCATCTAAATAGGATACGGCTATTTGATTTCGAGAGTAATAAGGTTGAACTATTCCATGTAAGATGTCTTCAACTAAAATAACAAAGAACAATAGATAAGAGAGGGATTTAATTCTGTGAAAAATTCCATGAAAGCAGTCAATTTAACACAGTTTCATGGCACTATACGAACCAAAATTAAGACCATCTCCACTAAAACATTACTGCATGCAAAGCCATAGATTTAATTCTGTTAAAGGGCACATTTGGAACCACATTCTCTTACTTTCATGGATAAGACCACTTCCTTCAGCCATTTCACGTACCGAATTCATCGATTCATTAGTCTCTGTCTACATCATATCTAAAATGCTCTTTCACTTTTGACTAATTCCCACTAACATACTACTAAATTTCATAGTATGACAACTGACCGTCCTCAAAAACACCATTCCCAGTACTGATGATAAGTTAGAAATCATCAATTCTACGATAAAAGCCACAGCTTGAAATATTTTTATACACAAATTAAAGACCCAATCAACCAAAACCTCAAAAAAAATTCCTCAGTATCTAAACTTTTCCCAACCCAACAATTCGATTCAATTCAAACAATCATGCATTGTTCTTTATAAGAAAAAAGACACCAGCTTTTTCAATGCCCTAAATTGATGGGGGCAAATTAGAGACCGGAAGAGTAAAATATAGCTAACAATATCTAAAACACACAAAACTTACTAATTGAATCAAACACTAATTCTTCTCAATTTACAACAGGAAGAAATCTTGAAATAAATAAATCGTTCCTAGAAAAAGAGATAAATCGTCAGTTGAGCACTGATTGAGAGAGAGAGACAGAGAGAACCTGGAGAAGTTCGAGTACGTCGATGAATCGAAGACATAAGATGAACCAGACAAAGACGTAAGTAAACGGTCGTGTTCGGTTCATTGGTGCATTTACGGATCCGGTGCAGCCTACACATACAATCGACCCACAGGCCCCCTCAAGTATTATTAAAAAAATTGTTTTTTTTTTTAATTTTTAAAAAGGAAGACTTTTATGCAAAAGGTTTGCTTTTGAATGGAAACGTTCCAGCTCTGGATTTTATATAGAGTTTTTGAATTTTCATATGGAAAAATCCACCAACAAATATTTTCAAATATGAAGGAACTTCTGCAATTTGATTTGCATTTTAAATACAATATTGATCACACTAGAGTTGTGTATATATTTAAACTCTTTAATAACCTGTGAGACTTTCGATCCTAGAAAATAGCAAATCATAATTTTTTTGGGGAAAAGAAAACTAATATTGATAATTTCAAAAAAAATTACAAAACTATCATTGAGACGAAAATAATCTCGATTTTAAGGAAGTTGACCTCATATCTTGAAAAAATGAGGTCATAAGTAACTGACCTCATCTTTTATTGGTCACTTATAACTGCGTTTCTTCAAAAAAACGAGTTTAACTTACCTATTTCTAGGATTATTTTTATCAGTGGAATTTGTGTAATTTAAAAAAAATTATTTTATTTTCTTAATCCAAATTTTTTCAACAATAAATGTTATAACGAAAACCAAATATAAGTATGATTTGTTAGTGTTTATCAATCTCGTTTTATCTACTAAAGACCTTTACAAAAGGTTCTTAGCTTAAAGTCTTTTATTAAATTTTAAGATAAATTATGATTTATATGTAAAAAAGAATGCTAATCATGAGCATAAAAAATGGTTTAACAATATATATATATATGGTAGTATTTTATAATATTTATTTAGATATGATTAAATGTTGCATCAAATTTATGAATCAATTATTTGAAAGGTCTTTTAAGTACAACGAGGGCTATATGTAAGTAGAGACAACTTGCAAACTACTTGAATTCAACTTCGCTTATAATCAAGTCAAGCTTGAGTTTGAGCTACTTAAGTAGCTATCGAGTTTGAGTTCGAGCTTTAAAATACTCAGCTCGGTGAGCTTGCGAGCTTAATCAAGTATCAAATCGAGTCAATTTGAATCCAAATTTATCGAGCATTAAATACTCTTTATCATTAAATCAATAATTAAAAGAATAATTAAGCTTAATCTTTATAGTTAAATCAATAACTTAAAGAATAATCAAGCTTGATCGACTCGAGTTCAAGCTTATCGAGTATTGAATCGAATCAAGTTTGAGCTTAAAAATCAAAAGTCAATCGAGTTTGAGTTCGAGTTCGAGTTCGAGCTTAGAGTTTTTCATTCGAGTCGAGTTCAAGCTTAGTATTATGTTGACTCGGCACGACTCGACTCTTTTATAGCCCTAAATATAACTTTATTTTTTAAATAAAGGAATATTTGGTATCTAAATTTTATATAAAAACTTAATATGATACTTGAATTTTGAAGTAGTCAATTTAATATATAATGAAAATGTCGTTTGTTGACGTGGAGGAGATAACCGACAGGTGTTAGATGATAATAAGGGAGGTTGTGAAAATTCAATAGTAAGCAGTCATTTACACATTATTACATAAAGTAAAAGGTGTTAGGAAGGTAGTAAAAATAGTTTGATTGGATATTAAATTGATCAATTTTAAAATTTAAATATATAAGTACATATTTTATCAAAGTTCAGATAACATTGGTAATATATACCCGCCTTTTTTCGCCTTTAGTATTGTTTTTTAGAGCTTGTATTGTGTGTTTTATAAATAATATTATAAATATTGGAGTGTATTTAAAGAAATGAGTTTATATAAGTATCTTAAATAGGATTTCTAGGATTGAGGATGGTCTTTATGGTGTTAATGTGGATCTTCCTAATTCAATACAACCTCATGCTTCGTTTTTTTTGCCCCCCCGTCTTTTTTCCTCTTTTCTTCCAGAAAGTAGAGACTTCATGGTTTAGCCAATAAGACAATTCGTTAATTTCATTGTTCATCATATTATGAGAGATGGTTGGCGCGTTTGTTTGCATGTTTCATGATGGGTGAACGTTGAAACATCAGGAATGGTATATAAGTTTTGGTAAGCTATATTTTTAAATATTTGAATTTTAAAATTGATTAATTTGATAATAAAAAATAGTCAATTCAATATTTATAAGCGTTTTTCATTTACGTCAAAAGTAGCTCCGTCATCTTGATTAAAAATATCACGTGAGACAATGGTATTAACCAATTTGATCGAGATATTATTAGTGTGCATAATTTTTTTTTAAAATAATAAATTTAAAATCTTAAAATCAAATACCTAATTATATAATTTAATAAAATCCACGTATCATTGCCGATGTAACTCTATCTTGGAATACAAAGTTACTTTACAAAGTACGTCGTATCATAACCTTGTTCTTCGTGAGCTGTACATGTACTGACTACTAACTATTTCGTTGACTTAACCTGCCGTCTCTAAAGATCTATGCGTATTTTTTTTTTCCTTTGTTCTTAGTTTTCTAATATAGTTAAGTCAACGATTCATTATCTCTAAATTATTACAAATTCTTGTTTGTTGAAGTCCTTGGTTTCGTGATCTTAACCACTCAACCGCACCATTTCCTTTTTCAATTCTTTGCAATTTCGTGCTCAATAATTCACCAATTAAGAAGGCAGTACAAAATGAAAATTCCAAGATTGAAGAGAGCAAAACACAACTAAGTAAATGGGTAAGAGATAATAGATGAATACATTAAATAAGCATGGAAAAACACGGTTAAGGTGATGACTATGGATAAGAAAAGATCGGTAATTTACTAATAATCACGAACACAAAAATTGCAAACACGCTAGTAGGGTTTTAAGGTTTTATACTAATAAAAAAAGTGGATCTTTTCAGCATGCTTAGTTCAATGAAATACCTATTTCACTTTTATAAAATAATTATTAGCTTTGATCTACAAAATATGGAATAACTATTTAATTGAATTCCTATCGCTGTAAAATAAAAGAATCATGATTTCTTTATAGAATTAAAAGAAAGCTATTCCTCGGTTTTTTTTTTTTAAGTATATTTCCAAATTTACTTAAAAAATTCTTAGTCCAGTGGATCCTAATATATTTCTATTTTAAATGCAGCCAAATAAAGAGTGTAATTAATTTTGAAAAAGTAAAAGCTCTTCTTTATACACACACACACACATACATATGGTGCATTGGCAAGAGATGTCATAATCCAATCTTAATTTGCAATAGAGGTAGGTGTACAGAAGTGAAAAGAAAGAGTCAGCCCTATTAGTTTTCACTAAAAGAACATAGTAATCAACGAACCAATGTCCTGAATAAATAACTTGAGTCATCAAAATCATGTTAGTTAATTCTTAATCAACCCTGATGTCGAAATTAAAATCCAAAATAATGTAAATGTAAACATATATGTTATAAAAAAGAATTCAAGTATACAAGGACATGGACATTTAAGTAAGAGGAAAACACCTACCCTCACCTAAGCTACGAAATTTATAATGTGAGTAGTTAATCTTAGTTTGGTGGCTGCAATATCACATCCACTCCTAATATATTAAGTTTAATATAATTGGCTTTTTCCTTATATAAACAAAGTGTCTTCTAGTTATATATATGCAAGCTATCCTAAATTATACCAATATAAGTTGTTAAAAAATGACCTATCCTTAGGCTGTTTTCCGACAACAACATTATTATTATACCCCCATAATGTTTGTCCATGAACAAACCACTCATTTCTTAATCAACAAATTCATTGAACATGTGAAAAATCAAACACCCTTTTGCTTGTAACTGCATTTACCATTCAAATTTCTTTCCAATATGAGCAAGCCAAAGAAAAAAATCACATATATCGCGGTCCCATCCCGGGTACTTAACAATTTATCTTCATCTTCTTCCCTTCAGTCTTTTCTGTTTTCGCTGAACAAATCTTTCCCTTCCCCCTCCTCTAGGAATTCCAACAGATGTTTTGGCTATAGTTTGTATAGAACACCAAGAGTTTGGTTCCTGGCTTTGTTTCTTGTTAGCCTGTTTGGTATGCTGAGGATAGGATACAACATTGAGCTTTTGATTCCGGGTTCTGCATTTCCTTGCATTACTAGTCGAGCACAGGCATTGAATTCGGAGAGTACCCCGTGGTCAAATGTTGGTACACAAGAGCACTTAAATGGCTTTGGAAATCAATCAAGATTATTATTCAGTAAAGGGTATTTGGATATGCCCCGTGCGGTGCTGAAGGAGGATATGAAAGTGAAACCAGAGGAAGAAGAGTTTTGGAAACAACCGGATGGAATGGGGTATAGGCCGTGTTTGGATTTCAGTTATGAGTATAAGAAAAAGACTCAAGGAATCATTAAGAACAGAAGAAGGTATTTGCTAGTGGTGGTTTCAGGAGGATTGAATCAGCAGAGGAACCAGATTGTAGATGCCGTGGTGATTGCTAGGATTCTTGAGGCTACTTTAGTCGTTCCCATTTTGCAAGTCAATGTCATTTGGGGCGATGAAAGGTAATTCGAGATAATTAAGAAAACAGTAAACGAATGCGATCATCGTTCTGTTTATGATAAATTCAATGCAAAGTTCAATTGATATGATTAAGTCAACAATGCTATCTTGAATCTTACTGATGTTTCAGTGAATTTTCGGATATATTCGACTTGGAACATTTCAAGAAAGTCCTGGCAAATGACGTGAGAGTTTCTTCCTTGCCATCAACGCATATAAGGGCTAGGTATGTTGTGGAGAACCAGACTCCAATGCATATTTCTGCTGAATCGATCCGTTCGCGATACTTCAGAAAGGTGAAGATTCAAGAAATTTGGGATGGCTTAATATGGTTTCTGCCTTCATTCAATCTTTAAGCATTTCAAGCTACTAGGATGGATCGAATTTTGTTCAATTTCTTCTGAAATGGAGTGATTCTGGTTTTTGTGGGGAAGGGCTAATAGTTTCTGTTTTCTGCAGCTTCGAAAGGAAGGTGTTCTGCTTTTACGCAGTTTAGACTCTAGGCTGTCCAAAGATCTTGCTCCTGATCTTCAAAAGCTACGCTGCAAGGTATCCTTTGAGTTCGGACATTTAGCTGAGGTCAATTGTTTTATGGCAAATTAGAACCCCTGATTGTCACTAATTGCCGTACTAGTCTCAAGAAATTGCAAATATTTGTGATTTTTAATATCAAGCGATTATTGAAAACAATAATGGCTGGTTTTTTCATCCTAATGGTTGCAACCATACAAACACTACAGACAATTCCTTTTTTAATAAACATTTGCCGTGGTAGTCAATCACTCATTAGCTAGCACCACATCGACTGTGATATTTAAAAATCATGGTAACTTTCAAATTTTGAGATTGCAATGATAATATGTGACATTCAACGACATGGATCATACGAAATGTGAGAAAAATTTTAGGAAAAGCTCCTACCAAATAAACAAACTAGGATAAATTTGATTTTCCTATATTCATTCAGCAAGATAGTTTTCTTGAACTCGTACTTGTCTAGTTGTGGCGTCTTAGGAGAACTTTAATCTCCCTCTTTGAAATACAACATTCTACATTCAACAGGTGGCTTTCCAGGCACTTAGATTTACACCACGCATATTAGAGCTTGGAAACAAGTTAGTACAGAGGATGCGAAGCAGGGGACCATACTTAGCTCTTCATTTGAGAATGGAGAAGGATGTTTGGGTGAGAACAGGTTGCCTTCCTGGTTTAAGTCGCAGGTACGATGAGCTAGTGAATTCCGAGAGAATACGACATCCTGAACTTCTAACCGGCCGGTCTAACATGACTCATGAAGAAAGGAAATTAGCTGGTCTTTGCCCTCTAAATGCCATGGAGTTGACAAGGTTGGTTTATTGCATAATATTTATTATTATAATATAATCGGTATAACCTCAATTTTCTCTTTCTATTTATTCATTTTTCCCTTTTTTAAATGGATTTTGATTTAATTGTTTAGGTAACTCAAACTTGTGAAAAAAACTTGATGCTATCATTAACCTTAATTTTTAACTATAATGATCAATAAGATTCCATAAAATACCATTTAAAACATCACGGTAGATATAGGTCATATGCTAACAAAAAAGAAAAAAAAAAGAAAAGAAGAAATAGAAAAAAAAAAAACGGGCAACAAAAATTAATGGTGCGAAATAAGGCACATTAATATCAATATGTACATTGTGTTTTTCATTTTAAAAATTTTAATGATCAATGGTAGAAATATAACTATAGTTAGCATAAACTAGTCATACATGTCACTAAAATGATAAATATCAAAGTATAGGTACCATATATAAAATAAAAAGTTCGGAGTTCGAACACATCCATCATTTGACCAACATCCCTAAACCAGCCATATAGCCATATAATAGCAACATCCTAGACAAATGAAATGAAAAAGTTCAATATTCGTTTATATAACTATGTACTAAAAAATCAAAGTTTGGTACCAAATATAGAAATGAGAAAGTTCAAACACCTGCAAAGTCCTTAGACCAAAATCATTAAACGGACTGTGCAATACTCTAAACAAATTCAATATGGATTTATGTAACCATAATCCTAAAGATCAAGTTGGTAGTGATTAAAAACCTCACCAGTAGAAAAGACTCATAAACAACATAGTAGTTTTGCTATTGACTATAATTAAAGTTTGATACCACTATTGAAATATAATTGTTAATGTTACTTGGTTTAGGTTGCTTAAATCTCTAGGGGCCTCGAAAAATGCTAGAATTTATTGGGCAGGAGGGCAACCACTTGGTGGGAAAGAAGCACTTTTGCCATTGATCAGAGAATTTCCTCATCTCTACAACAAAGATGATCTAGCATTACCGGGTGAATTAGAACCATTTGTAAATAGGGCCTCTATTTTGGCTGCCATTGACTACATAATTTGTGAGAAGAGTGATGTTTTCATGCCATCACATGGAGGGAACATGGGACATGCACTTCAGGTATAGATAACCAACACTTATTTCTTGGTGAAATTTAAAAAAAAAAAAAATCCTAGAAACTAGCAAAATTATTTAACTATATGATACTCTAACTTCTTAGTGTAGCATCCTTTTACCCTCTTTTGAAAAATATTGGTATTGCAAAATTTTTTCTTAAGGTAGTACTAATTCAATCTATTATATTGATATACAATTATCAATTACATTTTGTGATTTACTCATGAACTAATTTTACCTATATTAACCATTGAAATATCAAATAAGTTCAAGTAACAATTATATGCGCATGTAGTTGGAGAAGAATATTTAAGTGTCGATACTTATGGTATAAGTGTACTACTACAAAATTTGGTTATAATTAGTATTCTTGTTTTAAGGAAACGCCACTGTAATTTATCCGAGGTTGTTTTAGTTTCTTCGTGCTTCTAGGAAAGTGCACTCTTGAATTAAATTGTCCTTGGTAATTGAATTCTATATGTAAATGGGAATAGGGACACAGGGCCTATGCTGGGCATAAGAAATACATAACACCAAATAAACGGCACATGCTCCCGTTCTTCCTAGATTCATCTATTCCCGAGGCAGAGTTCAACAGGATTGTAAAGGAGTTGCACAAGGACTCATTGGGACAGCCAGAATTCAGGATTGGCAAAAGCGGAAGAGATGTTACCAAATTCCCTATCCCTGAGTGCATGTGCAACAGTTCAACTACATTTGGCTAGCCTTATTTGGACCAACAATCCAAAGTCACCAGGTTTGAGCATTGGTTGCAAGGAAACCACGTTCTTTAGCATTCACAAATAATTTCTATCTCAAATTTGGTATCTCAATCGTGTCTCGATCAATTATAATTTTACACCTAAGCAAATTGAAAAACCAACATATGTATGTACGATCTCAATTGCTTAGGTGTTCGAATATTATTGATAAGGAGAGTTTGAGAATGAGAAAAGATTCCTATCCATACGCAGTGCTATCATACCATTCATTGCGTGTGAGCAGGAATTACTCGAGCGCAACACCCCTGCAGGCATACAATCTTTTTTTTTTTTTTTTTTTGTTCTTGTGGATAATGCTGATTGTGAGATTGCAATCGCATGTCACTCAGCAAAATTCCTTGTACCACAACAACATTGTATCATGTCATGAGCTTACTACACTAAAGATGTAAATATATAGAGATATATTCTGTTTTCTAATGCAATAGCTCCTTTTCTCAAAAATTACTTCTCTGTTCGATTATATTTAGGTATAACTCGCACAGATAGTTTCTATAAAGTGGTAATATGATAGGCATATTGGAAATAATGCCATATTAAATGTTTCCGTTCAGTTAGTTGAAATGCATTATTTTTATCCTTATATATATGGGTACATGATTATCAGGCATCTTTGTTATTTCAATATTGTTGGAATTAATGAAAAATAGTCACATGTGTATGGACACCAACGTATACTTCATCATGCCTAGTTTATGTGCAAATTACGAATCAAGGCCGTTTCCTTAATGTTCTTGTAACGCTGCTAGACCTAAATTTTTCTGGAAAGAATTGCAAAGACAAAATTTCCCTCATGTGGTTTTTCCTTTTCAGGACAGGAGACGGCAAGCATTCCCAGGCTAAAACCCTAATTAATTACTAAGAAAGGCATACCCTTTATATTATATATATATAATTTTTTTAATGTGATTTGAATTTGACATATCTTACTTGAAAGAAGGAAAATAATGCTATCTGTTAGAGTAAACTTTACAATGCAAATTTATCTAAAGTTAGTAATTGATTTCCATTTTTCTAGGTTCTTCTACCAGGGGAAAAAGTAATAAAATAAGGAGGCTATACTTTTTCCATGTAGTTTAATTAACTTGTGCCACTAATTCTTAATGATTTGATATCTTTTTTTCCAGATATTTAAGAAAATTACTTTTATAGTATTTTACAGCTAATTGACTATTTAACATTGGTCCATGACTTTTGATGAATTAAGTGCCACCAACGCGGCAACATTAAATTGATAAATTAAGTCGAGAAAAAATGTAATTGCATTGCATCTACAGTTATCACATGTAAACAAAGATCAAACTCCAATATTTACCTTAAGTTCTTCAATTTATACTATCCTCAACACTTGATTTCTAATAGTCAACAAAAAAGTTAGGTTCACTATTATTCTTCTCATAGTCTATATAAACATCATATCCATATAGATCGAATACGACGAGATCATCACCTACTCCTGAAAAAAATAAAAGAGAGCATAAAAGCCCAATATGCTAAGCCATAATCACATTCGCATGAGCAAATAGCATACAAATTCACATGCGTCATTCTATGCAATAAACACAGGTTATTATCTTTATTTAGCCAAGCAAGTAGCATAGTTTAGAACTATTAGCAATTTATTCCTAAACCCAGAGTAACTCATGACTCCGTAAAAACAATCAGTATAGAAAATAATAATGTATACATATATTGATGTTTGGTACTTCCTACACACCCTGGGGAACATACTTATACCACTCATAGACTACCGGAATTATCTTTGTGCATGACTCCACTCGGATAATGTCATACATAGATCATTAGGACGCTGTCCTAGTAGCAACGATCCTCCCGATCTACTAGACCCAGCTAGAGACGTGCAGTAAACTCAATTAAAGTCACATAGTATTAGGTCAATTTACAAATACTGAGTCTACAATCATAAACAACAAATAAGGTAAGGACGTAGATGAAATAACTTTAGGAAAAAAAAAACTTAACTTCACCAAAAACACTTGATCACAATCAAATACTCATTGTTTTCACAAAATAATCATAATTCTATTATCATCTAAACCATAAACAAAAAAGAAATACAATTCCTAGATTCATATACACATTTCTTCTATTGACTATAAAACTACAGAATCTCTAAGAGAACAAGGTTTCTCTAAAAACTCCTCCAAAAACTATAACTCTCTTCAATAACAATCTAGTAATTTAGAAAAAATCACACTTTTAGATCACCAAAAGAATAGAAAAGATTCAACTTATCTATTCTTGATTCTTTTTCCTTCTTGATTACAAAACACGAAATCTCCAACAAGAAACTTATGAATTTCTCCAAAACTCCTCCAAATTAACTCCCTTCGAAACCAAAAGAAGACTTCAGAAAGAGATCATTCCCATAGATCGTTAAAGAATTGAAAAACCAACTTATCTAGATCTTGAATCTTGATCTCACTTGATGCAAAGGTCACGATTAGAGAGGTTTTTAAGGTTTTATATTGCTTAGGAATGGTTTTGGAGACGAAGGAATAGGGCTAGATTTATATAAAAAATATGGACACTTTATAAATTTTGTGCAGAAAGGTTGGCGCAAAAGCTGGCGGCCTATAAATTACACTAGCGACTTAACACTCAGTAGAAGAATATGTGATCGTGATGGCTGACACCAATGCTGGGGGCGTGCGGGTCTAAGGCCAATGGTGTAAATTCCTAAGCCGGCGGTCTAGGGAGCGGCTTTGAGTTGTCTTCTCATGTCTTTTTTAAATGACTCCCACTTGATCAAATGTATCTATCGTATGTCAATAATTATTATTCAAATTGGGATTGACTATAAAACTCTATAATTAATATCTAAAATGATACTTTTTTTTTCATTATAAATTATTTATCTATATATTACATATATATATATAATAAGAAAAAGATTTTGAGTTCGACCTAGATTTTTAAATTTAAATTCAGCTCAAATTTAAATGAATTTAAATTTTTTAATTCGTGCTCAATTTGAAATAACATTTAATGGATTCGATATTGATTAAATAACATTTAACTTGAATTTAAACTCTTGATTGTCATCAAATCTAACTCAATTCATTACAGAGCCAAAATCAAACATATTACTAGTAGATTTGACTCTAACATTAACTGCTAATGATAGTTATTACTTATATGTATTCAGGAATCGCATTCCTCCAATTAAGATCCAAGTATGCACTAGTATCTTTATATTTAATCTTCGTTAAGTAGTTTCCTCTCTATTTACTCTCTCGAATTTGATTAACGGCCTGCATTTTAAATACTAAATTTTTGGTATATAATACCTAAGGTAGAAGTTGTTTGCTTTCAATGCAAATGGCTTTGAAAAATTAAAAAAAAAAATAAAAAGGTGGTTGACACATCTGCATTATTGATCGGAATCCATCTATCGTATGAATAACTTATTCTTTAATATATGACGCATGTCTGTAACACGTCCTTCCGTTTTACATTTGTTAATATTGCCAAGACATAAAAGTCTTTTGTTAATTCGAAATTCAGATACATAAGACATGAACGTGAGAGTTGAATATGGATTGTTGTATATTTGATTTGACCTTACACCATCCGATTACATAAAGCTAAGGAACATTATAATTATTGCTTATAGTTATCAATAATTGTTAAGTTATATATATAAATGTTTCTCTTGTTCAAAAAAAAAAGTTATCAATAATTAAGAAAGACACTATATTATAATTAAGGAACATTCATCACCCTTTGCATTAAAAAAGAAGAATGTGAAACTCATTGCTTATAATTATATCTACATTACTAAGGCAATATACCCTGTTCGGTTGCTTATCGTATGGTATAAGGTTGTCGAAAATGGCAGTTGAAGAAATATTGATGAGTTACAAAAATAATGGAAGTAGATGCAACAATAATGACCAATTTAGTGTTGGATTTTGAAATTAATCGATCTAATACTTAAAAAACTTTAAAATTAATAATTTAACACATGAAAAAACTTAATAAAAGTATTATTATTAAATTTATTAGTTTCAAAGTTTAGATATTGAATTGACCAATTTTAAATTTTAAATATTTAATTATATATTTTATTAAAAACCAAATACTATTCGCGACATCAATCCAATATTATATTAAGGAATATAGGCATTTTTTTACAATTTGTTGGTTGTCCCATTTGCTGGCAAACATCGAACGTACTTGGTGACACTAATCCATAAACTTTTTAGAATTAGATTATTTAGAAAAATTAAAAAGAAGATTTACACAGAATCATTTTAGCTCATTTTAGCCTATAACGTAGGATCATAATATTTAAATTGAAGAGCAGGAAGAGGAGAGGAACAAAAATAACATTTAAATCCACCGCCATGCAAAAAACTAGAAAATTTCTGCGATTAGCATTGATTTTCAGGAGACCATAAATATTTTTATATTAATCTTATTTTTTTAGATTTTAAGGAACTTAATAAAAGATTTTAGGTAATGAAATGTCAATGAGACGTTGCTTTTATCAGAAGAAATATAAAAATAAAACAATCCAAATTTTATATTAATTTGCTTATATAAATCTACCTCGTGGCTCTAATATTACTAGGTAACATCAAAAAATATTAATAACTTAAGTTGCATTTGGTTAGCTAAAATGAAATGAGCATCCTACCTTTATTATCATAGAATAACTATTATCTCGTTTGATTTGTAAAAAATTCTACTATAACAAGTGTTTATTTCATATTATATAAAATAAATATTCAAAATGAAATATATTTTTAACCAATTACCATCGCATTTTGCTTAAGGTCCTTGCTAGAGGTGTTCCTGGCTCTGGGTTGGGTTCGAACCGTAACCCAACCCCTCCGGTTCATGGGCGAGTCCAAATGGGTCTTATCCCTTTTTTTTTTTAAATCCCACATTTAAAATAGAAAAAAATGATGCTATAATTATTGCAATAATATGACATTTCAAAAATTTTTCATTCATATAATGAAGAAGCAGGTTTTGTGGTTTTTTTTTTCGGCCAGACCCTTTTGGATCCGCCAATTCGAATGGGTTCATCGAATAGACTCGTGTAGGGCCCACTAACCTAGCGGGTCTCCCTAGCTCTTTCAAATTGCCCTGGTGGGGCGAATGCAATTATGGACCTGTCGGAGCCGATCCAAGCCTGGTCCTTACATCCATAATTTTCAAAATGAAAAAATCCTTTTTCTAAAGTAGCTCCTCAATACAACCAAACTTTCCTTTTTACAATAAAATCCAGAGGTGCTTTGCCATCAGAAAATGTTCATTATTTCACTCAAATATCTCACTTGTGTTAGTTGTAAACAAAATCTTACATATACCAGTGGTATTCTATCATCTAAAATTTTGACTCCTTATGCATCAATACCATCCTATGCACGTCCCTCACCTAAAGACATAGTTGTTAAAACTTAAAATACAAGATTTAGTAAAAGTGTGGCATGATAAACAGCAAAATCACCCTCTTCAAATTATAATAGTTCTAGTTGTATTTCATAGCTTTAGAGGGTCATTTTGGTAATTAGGTTTTTAGCCTAATTTAATACCATAGGCCGGTCTTTTGGGTTAGTGACAAGGCTTAGAAGAACGAGTCTAATAAGGGATGTTGTAGGGAGATTTGTCTTGGTAAGCTTAAAACATGGATCATTGGACTTGTTTATTCCACTCTTAACCTAATTTGGTTTCCTCATGTACGAAAAGTAAACTCCAAAAATATCTTCCCAAGTTAATTTAGGTTTTATTTTACTAAAACAAGCTTTAAGCCCTTTTATATTAAAAATAGGCTATTTTAAATCAATAATGGGCTTCTTTATATTATAAAAGCCTTTAGGCTCTCTCCAAGCCCATTTGCAAGCTTAGCCCATTATTAAAGAAAAGAAGGCTTCAATCTCAACCGTCGGATCCTTAGAAACAATCCAAAGGCTAGCATCAGCCTCTAACATCTATAAATAAGAGGCTACTCTTCTCATTTAGGTTAGATTCTACAAATTGCTAAGATTGAGAATAACACAGAAACTCTACTTAAACAACTCCAAAAGAATCAAAGCAACTATTTCACCAAAAACTAGTCAAGAATGATCGGATCTATTTCATTTGATCTTTGATCACATTCATACACTTAAGAAACTAGGTTTGCCTATT
Organism: Combretum micranthum; assembly: GCA_024138025.1. Classification (NCBI taxonomy): domain Eukaryota; kingdom Viridiplantae; phylum Streptophyta; class Magnoliopsida; order Myrtales; family Combretaceae; genus Combretum; species Combretum micranthum. Next base: position 324,058 of record JAMXBD010000523.1, read on the forward strand.
CTTCCTTCTATACCTGTCTCTGCAATATCTATATACGTGCTATCACTTCAGGACTTCTCTCAGGTCAATGACACTCTTATTGCACGTGATTGGCCAACCACAGCAACCCAACCACATATTATTTAGCAACTCCACTAAGGAGAGACTAAGTTCTTGATAAGAATGACACATCCACACAAGAAAGCTGGACAGGAAACAAACCCCTAAGATCAAGATAATCATCTTGATGTAGCTGAGCAAACTCATGCGATTAAGGACAATGCCACTCGTACAGCTATGCAAACTCCTATAGTTGATAGTGCATTAATGATCTGCACTATGCAAAAGAACACGCAAGCTTTCAATGCATTCTTGAATGTCTTCATGTGGTTCCTATCAGGTATAACTAGAATTGATACTGCTTCATGAAGCACACTTCCTAGGATAACTTTACACACACTGGGAGTGCAAACGGCTGGCATTGTGCTACCTGCTGTTATCCCTAAATGTACTTGACATGAGGCCTTATATGATGCTCAACAAGAGCAAACCAATGTTCATGCTGCTGAAAATGATGGATAACAACAACAAGAGTCATTGCAGCCATTGTTTCCTCCAACTCCAAGAGATCCTACGTTCGCTATTGTGGAAAACACTAAGGTCCATTTTAGGGGATTCTCATCCTCTAAATGCCTATTATGACTGGCATAGTTGCACCTCGCAACGTTACTCCTACTCCTCATGTGGCAATTAATGTTTTATCGACTTCTATATCCTATGTGACAAAGGAAAACCTCAAAAAACACCTGAGATAAGTGCAAGCTGCATTTGCCACTAGCATCATCAACCTAACACTTCCATACCTACAAAGGATTGCGGAGAAAACCCAAGGACTACATTAATCCAAAGTTTATCAAATTCAATAGGAAACAACATAGTACTAAAGAGCACCTTCTCAAGTTCATTGATACTATCGAAGTCCATGGGCTTGATGATGACTTAAAGCTCAAGGAATTTTCTAAGTTCCTAACAGAGAAGGTATATACCTGGTATGTCAATCTAACCTCCGTTGACTCATCGGGGATTATGTGCAGAATGTTTCTTAAGAAATACTTTAAAACTCATAAACGAGTGACATTAACCAACATGGGGCGTATTAAACAATGCCCAAAGGAAAATCTGATGGATTACATTGAGCATTTTAAGGAACGCTCCTTAGATATCCAAGATACATGTAATGAAAAAGAACTCATCAAAATCTACATCGCTAGTATGTTCATAGAGCACGTTGTGCACCTAGAGAATTTGTCACTCAGGTCCTTCTCGACATTAGTAGAGAATGCTCGAATGATAAATAATTATATTATCAAGTAAAGGAGTGACCCAAATAAGAAGAGGTAACCATCAATGGGCAATGCTCGAAGGGGAAGCTTCAAGGGTAACAAGAAACCTAGAAGAGATTGTGCTTAGGAAATTCTACCCTTCCCATGTACAACGAATAAAGTTTATGTTGTCCTTGACTAATGGTTGAAGGATGGTGTCCTCAGATTGCCAAGGGTTGATCAGGAACCTTCTACACAAGAAAAAGAATATGCAAGGTTCTGTAAATTCCATAGGACAATAGGACACCCAACAAAAGATTGTTGGACATCGAGGAGGACTTTCAATGAGGAGGTTTGCAATAGCGAACTTAAACTTGAAGAAAATGATGCGCAAATAATGGATGATGATGGCACATATAATGAATAGCATTACACACACACCTATATATATCATATCAATTGTCTACTAAAGGAAAAACCTGCCTATTACTTATTATCATCCATTTTCTTCCATACTCGTTTATACTCATGTTTGTAGCACTTTTGATAAGCATGATAAAAAAAAAAAAAAATTGTAATGGCTAGGGCCAATTCTCTTCAAGCTATAATGTAGCTAACATTATCACCATAGGCCCGTGATGCTTCTAAACAAAGACTCTTATTTAATATTTTTTTCTCCCTATATAAAATAGAAGTATTCCTTATTGATGAGCAATTTCCAACCATCATGGTACAATTGTGGTTGTTAACATTATGCATTGCAATTGACAAAGTCAAGGTGTAGCTAACATCACCACCATTCTTCCCAATGTTGATAAATCTTCACGAGAGAATATAGCTATAACTAACATTGCTACCACAATCTATAAGCACATGGATATAGCTAGCATCACTATCTAGTGCTCCACACTCACAAGATCGAAGCGATCTTAGCCATGATAAGTTGAAGTGACTCCATAGTAAGCTAGTAGGTGGAACACCATTTTATAGGATTGAGGTCAAAGCTATCTCATCCATGGATGATCAAAGCAATCAAATTATGGTAGCCACAATTGTTTAGTAGAAGAATATGCTCCTAAGCATGCGGCAATTGCAATACCTACCTTTGCAACTTTATGCATGAGAATTGAAGCAACCAAGGTTGTGAAAGATTGAAGCAATCTAATGGTAGGCTTGGCAGACTTAACACCATTATGCAAAGTTTAAGGTTAAGGTGACCTCATCCATTAATGATTGAAGCAATTATGTCATGACAGTTATGATCACTTAGTAGAAACATTCCTCTGACCACGCGGCAAGTACAATGTCCATTTCTGTTACATTATTCATGCAATCAAAGCAATGCTAGCTGTGATGGATTGAGCGATCCTATGGCAAGCTTAATACTTGCATCACCTTTCTACATAGTCAAGGTCGAAGCAACCTCATTCATAAACGATCAAAGTGATTATGTCATGGTAAAAATAGTCACTTAGTGGAAGCATCATCTTTTAAGTATGCAGTAGGTGTAATGCTCCTCTTTGCAACTTAATTTAATCACATAGTTAAGGTGCCCTTATCCTACAAGCAACAAGAAGTAATAGCTTAGTATGAGTTGTTGCCCTATCCTATAATGACACACCATCAACCGGGGAGAAGAAGTTGATACATGAACTTTCAAAGGTTTCCATGAATGTGACTAACACGGGAAGCATCTACCTATCTCGGAAAAAACAATTGTTCGACATAGGCACTGGAGTAACCATACCCAAGCGATGTATCTATCTTAGTACTCATAGGCAATGTATCCATCTTGATACTCATAGGCAATGTACCTCTAATGTGTAGAGAATAACGCATTACGATGAAGAGTTGACACACATGGGGGTACGATGTTCAGTTGATGATGGCAGACATAAGTTCTGGATACCTTAAAAGGTACCGTATTGCTCAATGTTGCTGACTACATTTAAAGTATGCTTGATGACTGAGTGAAGCACATTAGCTTGATTTAGACTTCTTCTTAATGTACTTTCTTGGCTTTACCGATTCGAAGCCTTGTTGATTAAGTATTCAATAGGGAAGTGGAGATAATGCTGAGGTTATTCCAACCCCTGCAAAGTAGTGATATGCTTTATTGGTAAAGTCAATCCTTGATGGCAAAATGATGATGCCTTACTAATAAAATGAACTTGTCTTGACAAAGTGTTGATGATGATGTGGATCGAACACCCATTGGAGAAGCAAACGCCCACAACCTAAGTAGTGATACTCTATTGTTAAAGCAAGCTCCAACTCTTTTAGGAGAATGAGCTGGAGGCCTATTACTTGGTGGAATTCCAATCGAACTTAGAGATCCAGTGTAAAGCTTAGGACCACCAAGAAGACAGTATTAAAACTAGACGAAGTTGAGTATCAAAGTAACACAAGTCCACTTGTGGGCCAGTGTTAATGGTTGAATGCTAGGGCAACACAAGATTACTCATGACCCCATATCAAGTATAAAAGAGATCGAGAAAGTAGAAGCGACCCATATCAAAGTTAGAAGAGGTCAGGTGCCAGAGCAACATACGTCCACTCGTGGGCCCATGCCAAAGGTTAGGTGCCAAAATGACATAAGACTACTCATGGGCTCGTGCAAAGTGTAGCAGAGAGCAGAAAAGCTAGGTAACAATTAAGCCCACTATGAAGCCTATAAACGACTGAACATGATTTTGCCAACCTACAAGAGGACCGCAACACATAAAAGGGAAAAAAATAAAAAGGGGGTAAAAATCATCAAACAAATCATTGACGATGGTTACAAACTTGTATATTGAAAAAAAAAAAAAAAGACTATTCAACAAGCACATAAAGTGAATGGTTGCTTATACAATTGTAGTCCTGGAGATTTTTTTTTTTTTAATCATACAAGGGATTGGTTCAATTTTGTGAATGCAAGCACATACTTGTTTGATATCTTCAAGTACGCTATAGAGAGAAAGTATCCGAAGGTTGAGGTGGTTGGCACGAGCTAAAGCAGCAATGTCAGAATCTAAGATTGCATACTTAGAAATATCAAGATCATTAAGCAATTGGCCATTTTGTGAAATTGCAACCATGCTAACACCCCCAACCTTCTAACACCCATTTAGATACAGCATTTCAAGAGTCTAACCATGGAAAAAAAAAAATTCTGCAGCAGAAACTGCTTTGCGGGTTAGATTAGTACACCCACTAATGCTAACCTTCACCAGACCACCTTCATAACTGTTAAGCATGGATAGGGCTTATACATCTGTTAAATCTTGAAGTCCATGATCTGATAAAAATGGACATTAGCGGACAAGGAGTTGCTTTAGGCTTGGGCATTTTTCTTTTCTTTCAATAGCTTCAAGTCTCAGATCTATGACATGTTGGCAAAATGAGGTGGTAAACAACCTTTGTTTCTGTGAATCTTGAAGATTAATCATAAATTGAAAATCACTGTTGATTTAAATCGGGATCAAGCATAATGAAACTGATGAATAGAATCCATGCGTCTCCGATATGTTTGAATGTGGTCTACAGTCTAGCAAATTGTATTCCCTTCAATCTCATGCATGTCTACTACTATTGATAAGAGTTTTAGGTATGGTGGTGTTGTCGTCTTCCACTAGTAGGCCCCTCTGTCACCATTAAATCCTATGGTCAATGAAACTACCAGTGCATACAGCGTTGCATAATCTGATGGGTTCGATGTTCTCTCTTCCAATCAAGATGATGATAACGATGAATTGCTACTATTGGTAGAGAGGCTAGGGCATTTCTTCGTGAAATTCATGATAGTCATTAGTTAGTTCCAAAATGCTAATGGATATATTATTCATTAGAATTCTAATTCTAGAAATGCAATGTTAAAGCAGCCATTAATCACCCTTCATTAGAAAGCTTCGTGTATTTTGAGGGGGTAAAAAAAAAGAAGAAGCATCTAATGCCTACAATTTAGAAAGTCCCTACAGAACCAAGAATGAAGATATTGAGTTTCCCTCAAAAGAATGGAAAGACCGAGATAATGAATAGTATAACACGAGATATAAAAATTAAAATTAATGTAGAAGGGTTTGCATTAACTGACTTTCCAAAAAAGATATGAGTTAATTATAGATTGAAAAAAAAAGGAAAGAAAGTGGTGGTGGGCAAAATCTGTATATATATGCACTAATAAAGTAAGAGAAATTTTACAAGATTATCTTCCGGAGCTACGCAGCACTTTAGTGACAGCATTTTCCCTATTTACCGTTGCACCTTTAAGCTAATATTTGATGCTTGTATTTAATTATTAAGCATTAAAAAAAATGGAGGAATAAAAGAAAACATAATGAAGCGCAATACAAAGTGAATGCAAAGGAGGTGTGTCTCCAAAGTGATGATTGACAAGAGACTATCCACCTTGCCCAAGTTCATCAACTGACATATAACACATTGGTTTAACTCATTATTATAAGTAATCAAGCAACAACAAATTCTCTCCATCAAGTATTCCAAAATAAGTTCGAAGAATACTACTTTAACTTACTTTAGTTCATTGACAAGCATCAAAAATATTAATTTGTCAATGCAATAGACAAATTGATGTCCAGTGTAACTTCTCAGTGTTCTAAAAAAAATCTAAAGATAACCTCCACTCAATGAAATGTCCAAAACCCCCTTTATGACTTTGCTAAAGAAGTTTTTAGCTAGGGGGCCAAAACATAGACGGTCATTTCAGTGACTGGGCTTTTAACCCAATTTGATGCCACGAGCTTGTCTTCTAGATTAGTGACAGGTTTTAGAAGATCGAGTCCAATAAGAGATATTGTCGGAAGATTTGGCTTGGTAGGTTCAAAATAGGGATTATCGAATGAATTCATTCCACTCTCAACCTAATTCAGTTTTCTCATTCAAGAAGAGTAGACTCCAAAAATTTCTTCTTGGGTTAATTTGGGTTTTATTTGACTAGAATAAGCCATAAGCCCTTTTATATTGAAAATAGGTTATTTTAAATCAATAATGGGCTTCTTTATATTATAGAATCCTATAAGCTCTTTTCAAGCCATTTGCAAGCACAGCTCATTACTAAAGAAAGAAGGCTTCAAATTTTAGGAAAAGGAAAAAAGATATTACTGATTTAAATATATATATATATATATATGAAAATGCCACTGGGAAGAAAATATTTCCAGTTTTAAGAGACGAGGTCATTAGTGCATGACCTCATCTGTGAAATAGAAGAGGCCAATGTCTCGAATAAACCTTGTCTCTTCAAGAGAGTAGGTCACCCACTTAGGACCTCATCTGCCGAAGAGACGATGTCTTTATTATACAACTTTGTCTCTTCAATAGACGAGATTGGCGAGGATTAAATCGCAGCACAGTTTCATCTTCCTCATTTGGTGCGCGGAAAAACTCCTAAATACGAAAATCCCATTACGAAACCCTAGCTCTCAAATTCCTAATTGCGATTGACGCAAAATCGGGGCATCCTTTTGGAGTTGCATCGATTGGTAGGTGTTTGGGAAGTGATAAGATCGTGTGAAAGTGAAAAATTTTGTGCAAAATCCTGAAATCATGCCTAAAGCGATAGGTAATTTGATTTTTAATTTTCTCATGAATTTTCGATATTTTTGATGTTGTATTTGATGTTAGGATCCTACATTTACTGTTATTATTACTACACTGTAGTATGGGTTTAGGAAACGAGCTTAGCATGTAGATTTTTTTTTTCCCGCATCGTGTTCTTCATTCATTTCGTACCGAAGGACCTAAAAATATTTTTTTTTATATTTTTCCATTTTTTCGCTTTTTCTTTTTTGGTGTTGTATTTTTCTCCGTATAATTGATGAAATGATGATGTAATTGTGATTATAGTATTTAGGTTTTGAAATGAGGAACCAAATCATGAAAAAATCATATATTGTATACATCATACACATGATAATATACCATTAGAAGACTGAGGTAAATATAGTAGTATTAGTAAATATGCTCAAATATTAGATGAATGCGATAGATAAGTGATGATCGAATTTCATGTATTAACCTTATGTTTTATGAGATAACAGGGTAGATGAGGAGAGAAAATGGATAAGGCAAAGTTTGTACTGTATGCACATGGCAACATTGTAGAGGAGAATGATGGTTTCGGTTATAGTAAGCGGCCAGTTACGGTAGTCAGTGTTAGTAAGAATTCAAAATATGAGAAAATAGTTGGTATAATTTGTAATAAACTTAAGGTAAATAGGTCTACACATGGGGTTGAGCTGTATCATAGGGTAATTATTGGAGATAGGCTACTACGCTATGATGTTATTCTAGTGACTGATGATAAGGCTGCACATGAGATGTTGGTGTACACTGAAGGGTCAGTGCCTATGTACGTGCAAATATTTGAGAATGATATTCCTCAGGCACGTATAGGGGAAACAGGTATTGATGGAAATGTTGGCAACCAAGGTTTGGTAGACTCAAACTCAACTCCAATCCAGACAATAGTTAGCGCACAGGAGCAGATGGGTAACTTTGGAAATACTACAACGGATTGGGCATGTGATCTGGCTACTGATGTAATGCAAGACTCCTTGGCAAGTGAATCTAGTGATGACCATGACGATGATAGAAATGATAATTGGGTAGCTTTTCCCAAGTAGACGATGTAATTGGCGTATAGCGTAATAGAAATGACTAGCACCATTTTGTGGCTCCTACAAACGTTGATGCAATTGGGTGCTCAGTACCAGTACCTTTTTTCACAATTGATTTGGTAGTGGTTGCTGCATTTGATGCTGAGCAAGAAATGAGTTCTGGCAATTGGAGTTTTCAGCGATGAATTCAAGGTTGGGATTCGGTTTGAGACTAAAGATCATCTCATACGGGCAGTTAAAATGTGGCATATATCGAATCACTACAACTTCAAGGTGGTGGACTCGAACCCGAGGTCATGGGCAGTTAAATGTACTGATGTTCATAATAGGGGTTGCAAGTGGAGACTTAGAGGCTGTTACAAGAAGTAGTGGGTGGTTTCATATCACCAAATATGAAGGACCTCACACCTACTTTGATGAAATCACTAGATAAGACCACTCTTAGTTAGACTAACTAGCATTTCTAAGTGCATTATACCGAGATTCGTAATTCTCCAGATATGAGAGCGAAGGACCTGCAATTGACCATCTTGAAAGAGTTTGGGTACAATGTTCATGTGAGAGGATTCGTGAAGCGAAGCAAAAAGCTATTGAACAGGTGTATGGAAGTTGGGAACGGTTAGGACACATAGAGAACTATGGATTTAGACATAGCAAGACACGTATTCCTTGACAAATTATTATGGGCATTTACCCCTTGCATTGAAGCATTTCAGTACTGTAGGTATGTTTTGGATATATGTTATATTTATTTACAAATGATTGATATTGATGAAATAAGTTGTATCTGTTAATTGTTTGTAGACCCGGTGACAGTTGATGGACCTTTTTGTATGGTAAGTACAAGCAAAAACTGCTCATCGCAATAGCAGTAGATGGGGCATATCATATAGTTCCATTAGCATATTGTCTTGTCGATGAGAGAAAGAGGACTCATGGAGTTGGTTCCTTACAAAATTGCCGGAATACATTATAAGGACCATTTAAACATCTGCTTAATATCTTATCGGCATGTCGGCATTAAGAGTGTAGTTCAAGGTGAGCATGCTGCGTGGCCTAGAGGTAGCCATGGCGGTGGTGTATCAGGCATGTTGCTAGCAACTTAACTCGAAACCAAAAGCAAGGAGTATAAGGAATTAGTTAAGAGAGCAGCATACCAAATGCAATGAGAAAGTTTCATGGTACTTCAATGCAGCAAAGCAAAATAGTCCAGATATCGAGATATTTTCACGAGCTGCATCCATGTAGGTGGACTTTGTCTTATGATGAAGGCATAAGATTCAAAATCAATACAACAAACATGGCTGAAAGTTACAATTCCGTTCTAAAAGATGGTCGATGGTTACTTGTGGCAGCATTAGTAAACAAAACCTTTCATAATTGCAACTCCATATTCAACATGCAAAGATGAGAGGCTAGTGAAGCAATGAGTTCGGGTATGTTGCGTATACCATATGCTGCAATGAAGTGTGAAATGTGCAACAATATTGCAAGTGCCCATCGGGTAACGTGTTTCGAATACCACGAATGAGTATTTGAGGTTGTAACCGCTCTGTGCCCTTGTAGGTCCCACTTAAATAATCAAGAAAGGGGGTTGAATTGATTATTAATAAAAAATTTCACCTAAAAATAATCCCTTCGGTTTTAAAAATGAGAACCTAATATGCAATTAAACAAATATGAACATAAATTGCAGAAATTAAAAAGATAGAGTATAGAAAATCAGGCAGCGATTTATAGTGGTTCCGCCTTTTGCGTCAGTCCACTGTTCCAACTTCGAGCTGGGGACCCCGTTATCCTACAGGTTTGTTCCACTATATCCAAAACTTCAAATTACAAGATTGTACAATCTTTCTGCTCGATTCTCACAGCTATCATCTACTATAATCGACTTACAGAGTCTAATCTTAAATAACAAACTAGAAGGCAACAACACGTTCCTTCTGTCAACAAAGAAATAACAAAATCAAGATTGCTATAAAGAACAAAAATTGCACTAATCAGCTCTTGTAGGATTATAAGCAGTAGATTTGCTTCTTGTGGGAAAGAAGGTGTTCTTTTCTTTGATCACAAGGATCTGTGAAACCTTTGGATTGGTAAAGTAGTGTTCTTTTTTCTTCTTTCTCTATCTTTCTTTTCTTTTTCTTTTTTTTTGCAGAGTGTTTTTTGGTATCGTATTTCTTACAGAGGAGAGAGAGAGATCAGTTTCAAAGATTAAAAGGAGAAATAGCAAAGTTTCGTGTGTTTCTATATAAGGTTCTATATTGTCTTAGTGAAAGAGAAAGCTTTTGTTTGCAACGTGAATAGTATCAGTTGTGTTCCTTCTTCCTTCTTACAGCAGGTGCAAGTCTCTTTATTTTATTTTCAAAGTATCATAAGTATATCAGCCTCTCTATTTTTCTTTTTCCTTGGCTTCGGTAAATATACTCTTTCTCTAACGTTCAGAAAGCTATTGGAAGATGGATAAACTTTCTCAATAATCTCGATTAAAAATCTGATGTTTTATCCCTTTTTTAAATTCAAATTCTGCTGTGATCTTCAAAACTGGTTGCAAGTTATGGATAGGCTTTTCCTTGTATTCGCGGATGAAATCTTATGAGCTTTATCCTTTTTCAAATTCAAATTCTGTAACGGAAGGATGATGATAAGCCTTCTTTGATTTTCATAAAAAATCTTATTGTTATTTGTTATTATGGCTCATCGTGATCTTCTCCTCATCCTAACTAAGGTAATGTTTATCTTCTTTTTAATCTTCTAGGCAAAATCCCATGAAAATAAATATCTTGGATATTGTAGATATTGATAAATCACTTGCTTTAAAGGAGAAAAACGTGTAGAATCTGTCCAAACAAGGTTTGGTACTGTTCATGAAGATTTCCATTGTTGAAGATGTGGATGAGAGAGAAACTTTGATGAAAACATTAAATGCCCTTGGATTAAACCAATTTAAGTGGAACAAATGAGTATATTACCCAAATAAAATCATTCACTCGGAGCTAGTCTTCAAGATTCATTTTTGTATTGAACTGGAATGATTTGTATCAAGTTTTAGAAGATGAATAGTGAAATCACGTGATATAGAGATGCTGTCAAAAGTGTAGTGAAAGGTTCTGTAAAAGGTTCTGGATTTTGGAAAAATTCTTTATCCTTAAAGCAACTTCTGGAAAGCATTCTAGATTTCTGATACTCTTCATCATTTTTCTTCTTTCTCTTTAATATTGATACTACACGCTTAATAAACTCATTAGTAATCATTTTTATTCTTTTGTTATCATCAAACCTATTTTAAGAGAATTTAACATTCTCCCCTTTTTGATGATAACAAAACCTTTGTTAAACAAAATAATTCTCTCCCTTTTTTTGTTATCAAACAAAAAACACATTCATAGAATATGACCAAATATGAATTCGTTCAATTCAAAAGACAAGCACACTTTTCAAGCATATAAGTCCAATCATTTTTGTGCATAAGTTTTTTAAAATAACAAAATTTTGTAAATAATACAGCATCTTTTTTTTTTAACTACAGAAATTTCACATAATATTTCACAAAATGCAAAATTTTAAAAAATGCAGAATTTAGCACAAAAAGTGTAGAAATTTATTCCTTTAACATACTCATAACAAAAATTGTAAGGTAAAACAACTATAACACATTTGTTTTATTTACTTATCTTTGTTTCAAACATTTCTCCCTTTTTATTTCAAAAAAAAAAAAAACTTATCATCTTTCCAAAGAATTTTCTTTATCTTTTATCTTCTCCTCCTTTATAAATTTTTTGAAAACTATGCTCCCCATTAATGTGATACATACTAATTTTATTTTAACAAAAAAAAACAACATATTTCAAGAATTTGTGTATAACCATAAAGAGTAAAACATTTGAGAGAGTTGGAACATTAATAACAAATAAATAGTTGTTCCTTTTTCTTCATGAGAGTTATATTTTTCTTTCTTTACCATTTGAGTCACTTACTCATCAAGTTCATACCCTTCTGCTCATTACCTCGATCCTGAAATCACTAATAAACAAATTATATCTTTTTACGAACCCAGACTAACTTGGGTCCTTTGAAAGACAAGCTTATATTATAAATATGACTAGCTTAATGATCACTGAGCTTGTTTTCTTATAATAGCAGTATTTTTCTATATGACCAGGTTTATTACAAAAATAACATGCATATGAATAATTGTTCCAATACCTGTTGTTTACCTGTTTCAAGTTGTTATGACTTGGGTAACTTCTAGAATACTTTTGGAATTGTGTTGATGATATCCATAAGAAGGATAACTTATGGAATACCTTTCGGTATATCTTCTAGTTTTTCTCATATAATCTCTTTTCATGTGATTTAATTTGAAATCTTGACTTTTAGTAATTGATTCATCATTTGTACTTGGTTTTGCTTTTACAAACACGATTTTCTTATATGCATTTGAACTAGATCCATGCTTATATCCTAAAAACCATGCTTTTCACAAGACAATCTTTGAGATGAAATCAACATTGTCAATTTTTTGTCACTTTCATTAAATTTATTGAAAGTATTTTTTATTGAACTAGACAACTCATCTATTTTTACTTTTAAAACACTGGTTTCTTCCTTAAGCATACTATTGTCTTTTCTTATTTTCTCAATATCAACATGCAATTTTTCATTATCATGCTTTAAGATATCATTTTCATCAACAAGCAATTTGTTTATTTGTTTCAAAACATCTTTTTCATTCTTAAGTGATTTTACCTCATTATCATACTTAGCTAATTTCAAATAAGCATTTTTAAGACCTTTTAATAACTTTTTCATTTCAATAAGCATGTCATCTTCAGTTACTTCATTATCAGATTCAGAATGTACCTCAAAAGTAGCCATAAGACATAGATTTGCTTGTTCTCCTCTTCATCAAAACTTCTAGATTACTTTCTGTATCATCTATATCACTTCATGTAGCCATCAATGATTTATTTTTCTTCTTGAATTTCTCCATTTTCTTAATGAGAGTTGGGCATTCATACTTAATATGACCCGGTTTCTTACATTCGTAACATTGGATGTCCTTCTTTTCCTTTTTCTTCTCCTTTTCTTTGTAAGTTTTTCCTACATCAAAATCTTTGTAACCAAACTTTTTATAGGTAATAACTTTTTTACTTTTCTTCTTTAAAAATCGTTTAGCTTTTTAGTCAAAATAGTTAAGTCCTCTTCTGCATCATTCTCACTTTCATCAGATTCAACTTGATTAGCCACAACTTCTTTCGCTTTGAGAGCTATTCCTTTCATATTACTTTCTACTTCTTGAGTGGAATTTTTGTTAGATTCATAAGCCATTAGCTTTTCTCTTAGTTGGCTAAGAGAAGTTTGTTGAAATCTTGAGCTTCTTCTATGGCGGTTTTGTTTGCATCCCAAGAAGGTGGTAAGATTCTCAACATTTTTCTCACAAGATCAGGATCACCAATCACTTTGCTAAGTGATGCCAGGTCATTTGTTATTGCAGTGAACCTATTAAAAGCATCTTAAACGGACTCATCAGTTTTAAACTTAAACAATTCATATTGTTGAAGGAAAGCATTAATTTTTTTAGTTTCTTTAATTGTATTTGTTCCTTCATAAGTTTCACTTAATTTATCCCAGATCTCTTTTGTTGTTACACATGAAGATATCAAATAAAATTCTGAACCAGCAATAGTAGTTAACAATAAATTTTTAGCTTTGTTGTTCTTCTCAATGATCTTTTTCTCAGCATCTGTCAGGACTGAATTTCCATTCATTGTAATCACATTATCTCTAATAGAAATAACCTTCCAATAATCATAATCGTTAGCTTTTAAGTCTCGTCCATGAATAAAACCCGTCAGCTATGATACGTGGAAGGTGGGATGGATGGTCGAGCCTACATGAAGTTCAAGTCGGTAAGCCACCTCTCCGGTTTTGTCAATTATCTTGTACGGTCCATAGTATTTAGGACTTAATTTATGATTATGATGTTGTTTGATGTTGTGCTGTTTGTATGTTGTAATTTAACCAGTGCCAGTCACCGATTCGAAAAACTTATCAGATCTCTTCTTATCCGCCATTAACTTAATCCAATCTTGAGCCCTCCTAGATGAAACTGTAAAGTTCTTAGGGTTTTCTCTCTTTTGTTAACATTTTATCCACTAAATCATTCCTTGAATCCCTGATACATATGGCAAGTGTATAGGGGGTAGATATCCATATAGGACCTCTAACGAAGTAGTCTTAACTCTTGAGTGGCAACTGGTGTTGTATCACCACTCGACAAAGCTAAATATTCAACCCAACATCTTGGTTCATCACTGGTCATGGATCTTAAATAGGTTTCCAGACACCCATTCACCACTTCTGTTTGGCCATCTAATTGCGAGTGGTAGGCAGTAGATAACCTTAGTTCAACTCCCTGTAACTTAAAGAATTCATCTTAGAAATGACTGATAAAAATGGATCTCTATCACTCACTATTGAATTAGGAAGCCCATGCAATTTGAATACCTTATCCAGGTGCAACTTAACTATCTGTGGAGCAATATAATGGTGTGCCAAACCAATAAAGTGTGCATACTTGCTAAGTTGGTCGACTACCACCATGATCACATCTTTTCCATGTGATTTGGTAGTCCTTCAATGAAGTCCATTGAGATATTAGTCTAATATCTCTCTGGAATAGGCAATGGTTGTAATAGCCTAGGTTGTGCTACATTCTCATATTTGTGGTTAACAAACCCCACACTCCCTTACATACTGCTTTACATCCCTTTCCATTCCTTTCCAATAGTAAACATCATGTAACCTTTTAAAAGTTACCTGTGCTCCAGAGTGACCCCCAATTACCCCATCATGGTAAAGAGATAACAGCTTCTGTTTAAGCTTCAGAATAGGACCCACTATAATCTTTCCTTCCTTCTTAAGAGCCCATCAGCTAAGGAAAACCCTTCAACTATTTCTCTGCCTTTAGTTGCTGCATAATATGAGCATAAAGCTTATGAGCTCCTACACTATTTTGAATTTCTTCCAATAAATTAGTGGCTATATCCAAGGTATAAACCATGGTCTTCAACCCTACAAAACCTACATGAGAAAGTGCATCAATAGCTTTATTAGTGTGGCTACTCTTGTATTGGATCTCATAATTCCAAACCTAGTAGTTTAGTTAACCATTTCTATTGGCTACTAGTGATAAATCGTTGATCCAATAGGTATTTAAGACTTTGATGATCAGTCTTAATTATGAAGTGTCGGCCAATCAAGTAGTGTATCCATTTTTCCACTTCTCGCACCACTTCCATCATTTCTTTTTCATAGATAGACAGCCCTTTTTGTTTCACTCCCAAGGCCTTGCTAAGGTAAGCTATGGGGTGTTGATCTTTCATTAGGACTGCCCTTATGCCTTCATCTCAAGCATCTATTTCAATGATGAAGGTTTTTTAAAAATCGGGCAACTTCAAAACAGGTGCTCTAGTCAATGCCCTCTTTACCATCTCAAAGGATTTTTCCACTTCATTACTTACTCAAAGTTATTTTTCTTTAGAAATTGAGTGAGTGGTCTAACTATTACTCCATAGTCTTGAATAAACCTCCAATAGTACCCCATAGGCCCAAAAATCCCCTTAATTGTCAAACATTTAATGGCCTCTTCCAACTTAACACAGCCTCAATCTTGTTAGGATCCGTAGTCACTCCCTGTTTAGAGATGACATGCCTAAATATTCAATGTGAGCAACCCCAAATATACACTTACTACATTTTAGATATAATTTTCCCTTCGTAGGACTCCCAAGACTACTTTTAAATGTCTTACATGCTCTTCTAGGCATCAACTGTACGCTAGAATATCATCGAGAAACACCAATACAAACTTCCTTAGTGCTCTCGAAACAAGTCATTCATTAAGCCTTGGAAGGTGGATGGGGCATTGGTTAAGCCAAAGGGCATAACCATAAATTCATAGTGACCAGCATGCATTTTAAAAACAGTTTTGTATACATATTTTGGATCCATCAAAATTTGATGATACCCCGACCTCAAATCCAACTTGCTAAAGTAACAAGCACCAAATAATTCATCAAACAAGTCATCAATTAGAGGTTTTGGATACCTATCTTTCACTGTTGGCTTGTTAAGCTCACGATAGTCCACACACATCCTCCAGGAGTTATCCTTTTTCTTCACTAAAACCATTGGTGAAGTGAAGGGACTATGGCTAGGCCTAATAATTCCTTGTTCATCATTTCTTTGACCATATTTACTAACGCATTCTTTTGGACAGTAGAGTGTCTATATGGTCTAAGGTTAACTAGTTGAGCACCTTCTAATAAGTGAATGTGATGTTCATGTCCTCTTGTTGGTGGAAGGTATGAGGTTCTTCAAAGGGTCATGAAAATCTTCCAATAGATCCAATATATAGGATGGAATAGGGTCTATCTTTTCCTTTATTGATCTTAATTGTTTCGTAACCATCATCCAACACTGAACCTCCCCTAGGGATTTATCCTTAGCAAGTATTTTACTAAGATTTTCTCCATCAATAGCCTTCAAAGGTCCTTCATTCCTTGTAGTTTGCAAGGCTTCCCCTTATATGTAAATTCCATGGTGAGATCACAAAAATTCCATACAATATTCCCAATTGCCTCAACCATGCTATCCCCAAAACAACATCTTCTTTGTCTAATAATAATACATGGAACTCCAACTCGAAAGTATGCCTTGTATAACTAAGTTGAGTTGCAGTATGACTCCTTTAGTGAGCATAGGAGTTCCATCAACTAAAGCCACTTTAATCGCCTTCACATCCTCAACCACACATCCCAATCCTTTAGTAACTTTTTCATCCAAGAATTCAACGAGCTCCCAGATTCAACAAATACTCCCAGCTTCCTCTCTTATAATAAGCTAACAATCTCATCGTGTTAAATTCGTGAATCCAGTTAATGGCACTTAAGTTTAGCTTCGATATCTCATCCCTCTAACGTTAACTCATCAACACAGCCCTCCTCTACTAAGTTTTCATCCTCTTCCTCTACTAACATCATCTCAAGGGTTTGTTTTTACATCTGTGACCTAAACCAAAAGCTTTGTCACACCAAAAGCATTATTTTTCCTCCTCTTCTCCTTTAATTCCTCCAGTGATAGTCTTCTAGGTTTTCGGGTGGTGTTTTGGTAGAAGGTGATGTCGAAGGGGTTTTATAGGGTTAAGTAGAAGGTATGTGTTTGCGTTTATTGGTGTTTTGGCTAGTATGTGATGTTTTAGGATATGTTACGGGCTAAGGGAGGGAGCTGGTGGAAGTGATGGTATTACTGATGTATGTAGTTTTGAAAGGTTTTTGAGGAAATTTAGTAGTTGACAGTGTGGTTTCTTGAAGTTTAGCTAGGGTATAGGCACGTTGTAAGGTTTGAGGTTAAAACATTCTAACTGGATATTATATCTTAGTTTAACACCACTTCAAAAACAACTTATTTTATGGCTTTCGGTTAAATGCACCAAAGTAGTTAAGTATTCAAAATCAACTCGGTATTCTTCTAAGGTTCCATGTTGGAACAACTCCTTCAAGGAAGCCATAAGATCCTCAAAAGTCCCACTCCAAACCTTTGCTGTAACCCAATAATCAACTCCTCCTAGGTAATTGGTATATGGTATGACCAATTTTGTACAAAAGAGTAGTACCAATGTAAAGCTAAATCTTCAAAATGCATAGTTGCCTCCTTAACTCTTAAATTTCCAGGGGTGTTATCTAATTCAAAAAAATGTTTAGCTTTTATCAGCCAAGATTTGAGATCATCACCTGAAAATGTAGGAAAACCCAAATGGGTAGCCCTTGCTGATAGCTGATAGCTGATAGGGAACTTCGTCAAGTATGAAAGGATTGTTCACTGCTTTTGCTTTCATTTGTTCACCATCGACAGGGTTAGTTCCTCTCGATCCGCACTTACTAGAGCTTGCTGACTCATGAACATTCTTTTGGAGGTCCAAGAGTATAGTTCCGAACCGATCCTGAGTTGCTTGTTGTTGTTTAAACAAATCGGTGAATGTGTTCATGAGTTCCTCTTCCACAGCCTTCATTGATTCCTCCATGCGTCCACCTTATCGGGTTTTGACCATCCAACCCTTGAAGTCTCTGATACCACTTAATGTGCACAGCAATTATAGTAAACTAAATTTCTCCAAATACGGAGATTCACACACAATTGAGGATAATGTTTTTGTATTTTCTGTAATTTT
Organism: Combretum micranthum; assembly: GCA_024138025.1. Taxonomy (NCBI): domain Eukaryota; kingdom Viridiplantae; phylum Streptophyta; class Magnoliopsida; order Myrtales; family Combretaceae; genus Combretum; species Combretum micranthum. Next base: position 342,213 of record JAMXBD010000523.1, read on the forward strand.
TTTTATATTTTTGTGAGTCATCCTATACTGTATATGTAGGAGTGATGCCCAGTTAGTTAAATAGAAATTTGTAATTCCTCAATATATGGACAGGTGGCAATAGATTACAAATCTATGCCTAACAAACAATATTCGTATGCAGATATAGTGAATATTCCTTAGTAAGCTACAAAAAAGCAGTTATAATAAGGCTTGCGAGCTAAGCCTATTACTTATTTAATTCTCGACCCAAGGACCAAGCCCGTAGCCCTTCTCACTAGACTTCCATTTCTTTGCTACCAACAGGGTCTATTGCTTTAATCCTAACTTTTTTTGAGTTTGTTGCGAAACCCTAGGACTGAATTCGTCCCCATCATAAGATCCTTCCTAAAAATACAATGTAGTTTGGTAGAGAATATAAGCACCTTTAGAAGGTCTTCCCAATGAAACTAAATTTATGATGTTTTGCAAAAGCAGTAAATTAATAGCCTTGTGTAGGCAATGGAGGCATACTAGAATTTTCCTTTTTCTGCACTACAAAGATACAATACAATGTACGTTTGGCATGCGAAATAGGATCGAAATGTAATCGCAATTTCGACTTTCATTCTTTCTCCCATGTTTAGATAGTTATTAGAAGTAGGAATTGCGATTCTTCGAAATCAATCGATTCCAACTTTAAGGAAAATTTTGATTTGTGATGTTTTGCAAAAGTTGTAGAATAAGCAGCCTTGGGCAGGCAATGGAGTTACACCAGATCTTCTTTTTCTACATTGTGAAGATGAAATAGGGTGTATGTTTGGCATGTAGAATTGGATTGGAATGGTACCACAATTCTAAATTCCATTCAGTTTCCCATGTTTGGAGTTGTGGAATTGTGATTCCTTGAATCGACAACTTTAAAAGAGGATTTGAATTTGCCTTAGCCTTTGAGAATGTGGAATTGCATGTCCATTCCAACCTACACCAATGATTTTTACTTTGATAACCTTTTTATCTTACACATAGTTATTATCTAAAATTTTTTTCAATACATTCAATTCCATGAACATGTCCAATTTTGCCATTTCCTTACTCACTCAATTCCAATCCATTCCATTCTTTCAAATCTATTCCATTTTAAGCATTTTCTGTATGTTAAACATAATATATGGGGATTGAATATATAAAGAACAAAATGTGGTTTTGCTTTTTTGCCTCTTTCATACTTCATTTATACCAAACTAGTTAGCTTCAAGGAGCAAGAAGAACCAATGAAGTTCCTTGAAACCTTGATGATATGCACATTGAGTTAAAGCAAACTATCTTTATGAAGGAAGCCATATTGAAACATGTTATTTTAGAATCAATTTAATTAGATGAAGTTAATATTCGTAGATGTTGGCATGGTTCGGGTCGGTTCACGTTCCATGGAACCGTCGGTTCTAGCAGTTCCGTTTTCGATTTCACGCGAACCGTGAACTAGTTTTTTTTTTTAATCGAAAAATGAAAAAAAAAACCCTAAAATCAACAAAAGCAATTACAACTTATTTATGTCTAAAATAAACGTTTAAAATTTTTCCAAATAAAACATAATGGTTAGCAAATAATAAACACAATTACGGAACACATAGTAGTTGATTAACATACAAGCAAACGATGATGAGTAAATTTCATTGCGCTAGACATTACATATTACCTCCACAACAACATGAACACACTAACTACTACAACAACAAATAACTAACTAGAATCACACAGTTTATTGACCCTGAATACAACACTAACACCTATGGTAGAATAATATCAGTCGATTAAATGTAAACTCAATGCTCATTGGCCTAGACTAGTCCTCGGAGAGGTCGCAGCTGTGCTTCCCACAGATGAGTTAAAGTCACTAAAATACTCGTCTTCCTCACTTGAGTAGTCCTTCAAGTCTTGTTACCGTCGTTCTACACAAGTCCAATCATGGTTGCAAGCTAGTGCCTCAACTGTCGCGGGACCATACGGAACCTATGCTCATCCAGCTGCTGCCCAGCAATGCTGAATGCTTGCTCAACTGTTACAGTTGAAGCAGGTGCAGTCAATACTTGTCTAGCGATTCGAGATAGTACTAGAAACGTCTCCCAGTGACATTTCCATCAGTCTAGGATGTCAAAGTTGTATGCATCCACCATGTCACCAAACTCGAATGCCATATTCAAGTACTTGTCAATTTCTGAGTCTGATCCACTGCCGCTTATGCGACGGTGCTTTTTGAACCACCGGTGCTGGAGCACCACTCTAGGCTTCTCCATGGTGGTTGATATGGGGGCATTACTTGGGGTTACTGGACTAATGGGTATTTGTCCATCATATGTGCTACCAAATTGAAAATATAAGTTCAACAACACATTACTTGTCTCTTTCACAACATTATTAGCAGAAATTGCATAAATGTCTTGAGTGTCTGACAACTTGTCCACATGTTCATAATAGTAATCCAAGACTTCGCAAAGTCCCTCAACTTTATTGCGTGGGTCCAACAACCATGCCACATTGTATATCATAGGAATTTCCCTATAATACTCTAACCAATTGCGAGTCATATCGTTAACACACATTTGTAAATTTGGATCAGATCTTACCTGTTGGAATGTCCTAATGATGTTACAGGCCTCCGATAAAAAGAGATGGACACTAGGATTATACACAAGGGAGAAAACATTTGTGCAGTCATAGAAGACCTTCAACAGCTACAACAAGTGACTACAGGTGTTCTATTCATTGGGATGCAATGGTATGTTTGGTACATGTGCAATGCCGAAGCTACAGTGCAATTCATTATATGGTACCGTGCTAGCTAGAAGCTCGTATGTCAAATTCCATCGGTGTTACACATCCTTTTTGAATTTTCTCGGCTTTTGGCCATACACACCATACCATTTCCGCCATTCTCTGTTAATAGAAGGATGGTCGATAATGTAGTCAACCATAACTTTTATGGAAGATGTACGGATTTTTAAAGAATCCATTCATCCTTTACACATAAATTTAAGATGTGACATACACATCTTATATGAAAAAAGATTCCCCCAAGAGTTGGTTGGTATAACGACTCAAGGTCAGAAATACTTGCTGTATTTGCTGCAGCATTGTCGAATCCTACTGAAAAATTTTTTTGTGTCAACCCGTACTCATTAAGAATTATCTGTATTGTCGCATATATGTTTTGTGTTGTATGGGATCCATCCATTTTTCGTAATGCAATCAATCACTTTTGCATTACCCAATGTCTATCAATCCAATAAGATGTAATCCCCATATACGAACTTCCACCTCATCTATTAGTCCAAATGTCAGAACAGATGGACACACATGTATCGAGATTAGCAAAAATTGCTTGGAGCTGTCCCTTACCCTTGCGGTACATTTTTAGACAATGTCGTTTCATTGCCGTAACACTCCATTTAGGTGCTTGTGGCTGCAGAGTTTCTTGGTGGCATTAGACAAAATCTGCATTTTTGCTTGCATTAAAACTCAAATGCAACCTGCTTATCATTTGCACCATAGCATCACGATACTATTCTTCATTGAAATGCTACAGCCTTGCTTCTTTCTTGGAACCCGATCGTGATATTTGCTGTTGTGATGGATCCAAACCATACTCACTAGGATGCTTCAACTTGAGATGTTTGGAAAGACTACCATATCCATCTCCCTTGGAAAAGGCATAGTTTGCATTGCAATAATTGCAATGCACCCTAGTCTTCCTATCTGGCCTTTTAACCTTCCTAAAATGTTTAGTGAACATATTAGACTTATATGGTCGAGGTGGCTTTGTGGATGGGTTTGCCTCGATGGAGGGGTATTTCTTCACCCAAACAGCCATAATCATCGGCTTCATGTTATGGTAGTTGTTTCATTTCCAGATCTTGGGAGTCATTATTATCATCCCCTTGTTGATGGTAAACCGGATTGACTGTCTCGAAACCTGGTGGAACCGGAAGAAATTGGTCAGGTGTGAAATCAAAGTCGAACACCCGAGGCTCATTAAAGTCATAGCAGTCAACATCCTCATCTATATTTATAGTAGGCTCTTGCTGGTACTCGGGTAGCTTCGCCTTTAATTTGTCTTTCTAGATTTTTTTGATGAACCACCAAAGAAAAAGGAAGCCATTGATTTTTTCAACAACGAGTAGGTACTAATGTAAGAGGTGGTATTAGAAGAATCAAACACGATAAATAAGTGTTACTCGATAACCCTCTCGTACAAGATAGTCCGCAAAATAACAAGTAATATCAAACACAGGAATGTCTGATATTTTTCAAACACAGGAATTATTGATATTTTAGCAAAACTCAATCTGTGAAGGTGGTTACAAGCTTTTGAAAGTTTGATAGTTTTTTGAATCAAACTCGTACATTTATAGAGCTCGTTACGTGCGTGAAAAATCGAAAACAAGTTGTTCGATTCCTCATAGTCCAACAATTTGCAAATACAGTGCAATGAAGTTGTCCGATTCGATTACTTTTCCAATTTGCAAAACAGTGCACAGACATTCCCCAGTCGTTCATGATTTTTCAACACCCCAAATTTCGGTGATTTTGTTGTTTTCTTTCTTTTTTTCAAACAGAATCCTGCACGATGCAAGCCCCCCCCCCCCCAATTTGCAAATTTGCCAACAATCTTGGCTTTTTGTTTTTTTTATTTTATTTTAAATAGCAATTGCTATTAGACTACAAAGGACCCAAGCGCCGCTCCCCGTGCCCCTCCCCTCCCTCCCCCCCCCCCCCCCCCAACACACACACACACCACGTGTCTGAGACCCCTCCCGAATTCTACCTTGTGCTGTTTTGTTTTTTTATTTTTTATTTTTATTGAGTCAGATCGGAACCGCTGATTCCAGGTCTAGAATAGCGGTTCCTGACCTGGTCGAACTGCCGGTTCTATGGGGACAAACCGCTAGAACCCGCTGGTTCCGACGGTTCTCGAGGACGATTCGGGGTGGTTTGCGGTTCAGGGCCGTCCGGTGCCGATGTCTAAATATTCATTATGAATCTGTCAATTGTGTATTATAAACATGCTATGCATCAACATGAAGGATTTCATTACTTTAAATTTCCAGATTATAGAAAGTTACGAGGTTGTACATTTCGTCATTCCATCAAGGTTGAAGCTTCCTTATTTTAGATGATGCTGTATAGAAGCAAAAAGATGCATGACTGCATCCTTCATGCTTAACTGACTGTTTGCGAAGGTAGCATCGGGTTTTCTCAGAAGCTAATCTTTTTGAACCAACCTTCTAATTGGCTTTCATACCAATTGCATTGGGTAAGGCTAGAAGTTAGTAAGACTTTGTCAAAACTTTGTTATAGTTAGACAGACACTCTAAAAGCATACTTGCATTAGCACAAGGTTGGTTGAACCTAAGAAGATGAAACGCCGAATGGGGAGGAATAGAAGAACCAGAGAAGAATATGTCTCATGGGGACCAGAAGGACTCGTAAAAGAACATCTTGCCTTTAAAACCGAAGTGTGCGGATATGGAACAATAAGGTCATCAAAGAGGCATGAACAGAGATAAATTCATACAATTGAAGCTTACTTGGACTATGCAAGCACAATCACGTAAAAATTGAGAGTTATTATCGACAATCCAGGAGTTGAAGGAAGGAGATACCCTTTGGATTGGATCCTAGTGCACCACCTGAGTTGTCACAGTTGAAAAGTTGCACACAAAATTCCAATTCAAGTTCTCACAATCTCTTGAGAGTCCAGGAGCCAGGGAATAGCAGTTGGCCATGAATCATTGTTCTCTGTTTACAACTCATTTACAATTGAGAATACGGTATACACACTCTTAAGCTCTCATTAATTGAGGAAAAGCAGTGGAGGATCAATTGGAGGACAAATTTGGGCATCTTTCTGTGATTAGTTCAGGCCTCACAGCTGGTGCACCAACATCCATTCTGAAGGGGAATGCATTGTCCATCTTGACAGCTAATGAATTTGATGCATGAATGTTGCATATGTCCTAGATTGCACCATCCTGGCATATCATAGCAAGTTTCAAAAGGCAATTGGCAACTCTTTGACCGCCTTTCTAAGCCAATTTCGTGCTCTTCCTTCAAGCAAAAGAAGGACAACAAGTAGGTTGTTCTGCTCATCACAGAGTAAACTTGAAAAATTGAAAGCTCACGTTATAATATTTAGATCATCAGTTAATTATCAGAACCATAGCAAATAATTCAGTTTTCCCTATATGATATATACCATTCATCACCATCTTTCCATGGCCACTTGAAGTAGGAGTATTCATTCATAGTATAAGGTCTTATAACCCGGTGACATAATCGTTACACTCCCACTTCGATTAAACAGGAATGATTTAACTCTCCAACTAACTGATAAATGTAGTCATACATTAGCATGTACCTTCTAACCAGTAGCGGCAATTGGACATGGATCAAACTTTTCTCTTCTCTAATTTCATGTATAGAGCTACATATCAATATTGAAACTTGATATGTATCAATAAGAATCAATGCTTTTGATTGATTCCATTCTTATTTAAATCAATACAAACTTGTCATGCCCAGGACAACATTATCGATGTCTATATCTACTACTAAAATTACAAAAGGAAAAAACAACATGGTACTTCCTTTTAAACCCCTTTTTGGTTTGTGTTCATATACATCTCATAAACCAGCCCTGCAGCCAACATATCAACAACTGCAGAACCAACAGACTTAAACACAGTAATCTCATCCTCACTCCTCCTTCCAACCTTCACACCCTTAACCAACTCCACCAAATCACCACCAATCTCTTCCTTCTTCAACACCCCTCTCTCAAAAGCCCCGATCAATTCTCCAGCTTCCACGAAAGCCGCCTCATTATCAACAAACACCCTCCCTCTCCTAATAGCAACGTCATCACACTCCCTCATGGTTTCCTTATAAGACCCTACTAAATCCAAATGTGCACCATCTTTCAGCTTCTCTCCCATCACAAGCGGCCTCTCCGAATTCGTAGCACAACTCACAATATCCCCTAACCCCACAATTTCCTCCAAACACCCATTACTCTCAAACACAACCCCGCCATCGAAACAACTCTCCCTCGCCATTTTCTCAGCCAAGATCCTAGCTTTCTCTACTGTCCTATTCCAAATAATAACCCTCTTAATACTCGGTCTCGCCGCGATATGTGCTTTGATCAAATGGGGTGCTAGAGCACCAGCACCAACCATGATCAACACTCTACTATCATTCCTAGACAAAACCAATGAAGCCAGACCTGAAACACATGAAGTCCTGTAAAGGGTAAGTTGAGTGCCATCCAAGGAAGTAAGTGGTTGTCCTGTAATGGAGCTGAAAAGGACATAACTCGCATGGATACCTGTAAGTTATGAGCGGTGGTATTGTTTGGGAAGGAAGTTACGAGCTTTACGCCTATGTAAGGAAGAGAAGGGTGTGAGGACCATGAAGGCATGAGAAGGAGTGAGGAAGTGGGTGAAACGGTGTAACTTTGGCGGATTGGCGATTGGATAGTTGGGGAGATGGTGGGCAGAGTGGATTTGAAGTGGTGGATTAGGGTTCCGTGAGAGAGAAGGGTGTGGAGAGTGTCTGCGGATATGGAGATTGGGGCTATGTTAGGGTTAGGGTTTGGAGAAGCCATTGTTGATAGAGGGAGGTTTTAGGAATGCAGGGCAGATGAATCGGGACACGGAGGAGGGAGACCAGGAATAACAAATACAAATAATTAGCAAGATATAAGTTGTAAATAAATTTTAATTTAAAAAGTATTTTTTAACAAAATATGTAGTATTACTATAATTTATTAAAAATAATATTAATATTAGATTATTATTAGTAGACGCTTTAATAGTCCTCAAACGTAATTAAAATGAGCTTTATCGTTCCTAGGATCGACAAGTTATCAACTTTAACCTTGGACTTCTTTGTCAACATCGGTATCAATGGACTTTTCTTTTCTTTTGTTTTTTTTTTCAAAGGAGAATAATGGGAGCAGAGTGAATTTCCCCGAAAATATGTACCACATTGCTCGGAAGTTCCAAGAGGAAATTTTATGTAATGCATAGTCCAAATATAAGTGCATTGGATCATCTTAACTTCCTTCATTTTGTTGACTTCGTCCCTTGCATGCCGAAGCAATTTTTTTTCTTTTTTTCTCTTTTCCTTCAGTACCAAGTAATGTTACTTCATTCAAATATTCCAAAAACATGTACACACTGTATATATACATACATTTTAACATTTTAGCAATATTCCCAAAATTCATATTATCTTGCACCCTGACGTCTCGTTTATAGACCATAAGAAATAACGTCCTGTTCCAAAACACCATACATCTGCTACGATGGTAATTCAAAAACTTCTTCTTCTTCTTCTTCAATCATTCTTTTTGCCCATATAGCTAATTGTGTCTACCACTCTACTCTTCTCCCTAGAATGTTGTTCTAGCTTGAACTTCTGCAACTGTGAGATCTTTGCCCTGCATCTATTAACAATGTTAAAATATTTCAGTTTTATATTTTTTGTTGTTGCTGTTGAAGTAGTTGTATGACCATTCTTGAGTCCAGATTTGCTTCCGCACCATGGGGTCTCTTTATTTCATTGAATTCTGGTGATTTTAATTTCATATTCTTTTCATTTTCTAACAGATATTTGTTAAAAATAGATACCGATAAAAATCGACAACTTTACTCATAAAATGAGAAATTAAATACGATACATATATGATACAGATATATTAAATATACAAATCTAATACAAAAAAAATATAAATAAAAATCCAATAATCCACACTAACACTAATCTCAAACAAAAAAATAATCCAAAGACAACACCCCATCGTTCTACCAATATAATGACTACCACTTCAATGTTTTTCAGAAAGCACATCATCCAATTTTCCTCTCCATCTCTAAGAACACCACCAACTGCTGCAATATTTGATTCAAAATCCAATGTGGCATTTGTATATAACTCTTGCCAACCTTATTTAGGTGGTTTCTAATTCAAAGTTCACCCATTCAATAGTATTTATCTTTTGTGCTTCTTTTCAAATATGCCACAATTCATGTTATTTAGTTATAAGATCATCTTTATTCGTAAGTTGGTTAAGAAGTTACTTAATATGTCATGTCAACTTTTCAAGCAATTCCTATTTTAAACAACTCTAAATTTTATTCGTGAGTTACTTAAACAAAGTTTTTTCATAATTTTTAATATTTTTTACGAGTCCAAAGTTATATTGTCATTTTTAGATAAAACTTTTAACATTTTCCTCATTATGTTAAATAAATATGAAAATAAATTAAATTATAATTTTTTATTTGCATATAGTAATAATATTTTTAATTTATTATATTAAAAAATATTTTAATTTGATGACTACACAGTAGTTAATTTAAGAATAATATTTAAGATAAATTAAGAAACACGATAATGAAAAAAATAATTAAAAAGCCAATTTCAGGCCCTAAACAATGTTTTTTTAGCCTTAAATTTGCAACTACAAGGTTGCAACTAATTTAACTCTCTAAACGACTTCATCTGAACATATTATAATAAGGATCCTAAGTTATACGCTAAAAGTTATGACTAACTAAAGGTCGGGCACTCAAAATCACAGCTGCAGTTCAGGTCATGGACTTAAAATCGCGATCACAGCAACAATCACGGTTGCGATTTTAGGTCTTGGCCTCAATAGCTGCTGCAATTTTAGCCGCGATTCTTGCTGTGGCCAAGATTTTGGATCTACGGTCGCAATTCTGGATACGGTTTCGTTGTGGCAGCGATTTTAGGTATTCGATCTTATCCGAACTAATAATTTTTTCTTGTTTTAATGATCTCTCTATGCATCTCTTCTATCCATTCCTTATGTACACCATCCATTAATGATGTATTGGCCATCATTATTTATTTTTTCAATTCAATTTGCTTTCGACCTTCTTTTTCTTATTTGCGTAGAACATTGTGGGTATTGTGAGCTTGTACTAGTTGGTGTTTGTAGCAATTGATCTAAATTCAATTGCAATAAAGAATTTCCCATCATATTGTCTTGTTGAAAGTTTTCAAGTGAAAATTGAGGTATATATTAAAAATGTGGTGTTGTGAAATAGTTGGCATTTGAAAATTTTGTGAGCTTAGTGAATGATCAACATATGGCAAATTTTGAGAATTATTTGGGTCAATGTATACAAGTTGTGAATGGAGAGATTTTTTGAATGATAAGAAATTGTGATGAATTTTAAGAGTAAAAACTTTGTAATTTTTTATATATTTATATATGAAGAAATTAAAAAAAAATTGTCATTATATTGGCCAGAACAGCCATATATTATTAAAGAATGGTCATATTTTCATTTAGGCCAAAAGAGCCATTTTTAAAATGGTTAAAAATTATATGTTTCTAACAATGTAAACCCCTAGATTTTTGGTAGTTTTATAAGTAAAACCTTGGAGTCAAGAATAGGACTGGAACCCTAAAATCAAACTGAGTCAACCATAAACCCCAGAAACCCCACACTCAATCTGACAGCTTCTAAAACTCTATACTAAGTAAATTAAAAAAATAATATGAACTTTAATTATGAACCAAATATATAGTATATACCTTAAAATGATTAGGTTCCTTAAAATTTCAAGCATTTCAAGCCTTTTCGAGATCAGTCTCCGTATCTAGACATCGATATGCAAAACGAGGCAAAATATTCCGATAAACAATTTACACTAGAAATATATTAAGATATTCATAAAATATTATATTAAATTTTATTGCTCATAAAAATGTCAGTTATAGCTTTTATACGCGTACTTTTATTTCAACTGGTTATTTATTTATCTTGTCTACTATTCACTACTACTCACTCTGCTCTACTTTTTCTTACAACTCTTACACCTATTCTTACATCCTTATATACCTATATCTCACAATTTTCTTGTCCCATAAAACTTTTACTATAGTTTATATCATGGTTGTCAAAACCGGCCCGGATAGGCTAGTTCAACCCTGTTCGACTAGAACCAATACTAATATCGGGCTGGGTCTCGCTTAAAACTCGTTTTTGCAACGAATTGGCAGACCCTGATAGACCCGATCGAACCAGGTTGAACCGGTCCACCCGGATCGGTTGGTCTGGATCCAAAAAAAATAAAATAAATAAATAAATAAATAAATAGAAATTTAAACCTTTATTCATACTTTATTTCAAATTTATAAAATATAATCATTAAATAATATTTATTTAATAATTAATTGATGAATTTGATCCAAATATAATTTATTTGAGTGGTTACACACATATTGGTCTTTTATAATTAAATTATCTCTTATATTTTTATTTTTTCGTGACCCCGGTTCGACAATCGGTTGAACTCGATCCGACCCCTCGACTCCTGACCCCCTAGCCTGTCCAAGTCAAACCCCGATTCGGTTTGATAACATTGGTTTATATTTAACTTCCTATTTACTTTACTCTTACTCTCGCTCTCTCTCTTCCATGCCCCTCCCTCTCACTCTTTCCCTATTTTATTTTCTTTTTTATTTATTTTGCCTTCTTTAATTCCCTCCATTTTTTATTTGTAAATATCACCACATCCTCTCTCATTTTCACTTCACGTCCCTTCATCTACTCCAAAAACTCTCTCAAATTTTGCTTTCAAAACTCTTCCTCTCCTTCCCCTTTTCATTGTCATGATCGATCCCTTCGTTGCGTCTCTCTCAATTTTCTCTATCTCTTAATTTAGGTAAATACTAAATCCCCTCTACATGTTATATTATGTGATGTGTAAAAATGTATGTCTCTAAATATTTTTTCGTAAAAATCCCCATGATGCATATGCTAGGGAATGGAAATACAAGACAACATATTATTCATATCACAATGTTTATGTTCATGATAATTATATGTTCATTTTGTTCATATTGTTAACTTAACTTTCTATATATTAATAATATATATATATGTAGTATTTATAATCATTAGAGCCTAATGCTCACTAATCTAATTTTTTATCCCATGCTATTTATTTCATGTTATATAAGACTAGTCAATTTCTAGTCTTGGACTGGTTAACAAATCAAGTCCTAAAGAGACCGGAGTAATTCAAGTTTGGGGAGTTTTAACACTAATCTAAGACTCCCATACTTCTTCTATTTATATATCTTGATTTTATTTATGAGACTAGAATATTTCAAGTCTCGGAAAGCCTTGAGAAAATCTAAGACTTCCATTTTTCATTTCTCTATGCTTTGATTTTATTTATTGTATATGGTGACTGGATTATTTCAAGCTCGGGAAGCTTTTATCATAATCTAAGACTTCAATATTTTTATTTGATTTTCCTTGTATTTTCACTTATGATCTTGTTTATTTCTTATTTTGAGTTGGTTTTGCTAAATTAGAAATTCGTAAGTATAGTTTAGGTTCATGTACATAGATGCTCCTAGTGGTATTATCATAATAGAAAAGAAAAACACTTAAAATTTTATGTTGATAATTTTTTGTTATGAAAATAATTTTCTAAATCTAATTTTCAAAGATTTGGGAATCATTTGAACAAAAGAAAAATTTAGAAACAAAACCAATTTATGATTTTCCATCAAATCATATTCCTAAGTTGTAATTTGACGATTTTACAAATGTGAAATTCTTTTCTTAAGAAAACACATGAAAATCAATATTTTGACAAATGAGCCTTCAACAAAAATTTAAATAAAGTTAACGAAATAAAATGAAGCATGAAATTTTGTTTTAACAGTCAAATCATCATTATTTACAAAGAAACGAAGATTCACAATTAGTTTTCAAAAGTTTACTTTTGCAAACTTATGTTTTCTATGTTAATCATAAAAACTAGTCGGAAATATTTTCCTTCAAGCAATATCACTTGGATCATATATGTATTAAGAGCCATCTTTAAATTCTTTAATGCGTTCTAAGCCTAGGAATAAATTATAAACTTATCCCAAAGGACACCTGAGATGAAAATTGCAAGAAATATCAAAAAGAAATTTAAAATCAAGTCTAGAACATGTTGGGCGTGATCTATACCATGCAATTTTAAGACCTAAATGGCCTTAAATATTTGAAATAACCTTAGAATGATAGAGTATTCAAAGTAGGTAGAAATCAATACCTATATGCGAAATTTTAGCTAAAATGAGGAAGTTATGATCGTTTTAAGTTTCAATATTAGTAACCAGAAAATACCGCAAATAAAATAAATAGCGTTAGAAAATTTAGTAGAATTACTATGAAATAATCATTCCAAGTTTTATTTTTATTCAAGTGACGAGGACATCAACATTATCTTTCTCAAAGACTTTTTTTTTTTATTTAAGTGATGACGACACCAATGTTATCTTTCTCAAAGTCTATTTGATTAGGAGCTATCATAATGGCCAAGTGAGTTAATTCTCTGCTATTTTCTTATTTATGTTTGTGCTTGTAAAATAGAGCATTAGAAGCACTAGAATATGACAAAGATAAAAATAGAAATGCTAGTGAAATCATGCTTGCATGATACGATGTTGGTGAACGAATGATAAGTATATCGAAACTTGAATTGTTGATTAACATTCTTGTTTCCTTATTATGTTGCTATGTGTGAGATTATTGAATGGTCACTTTCAAATGAATATTTAACTTGGTTGGAAGTAAAATTAATAAATTGTTCGTGCATGGTATAAAGTTGAGTCATAAGTCTTTTCACTACTACTCCTACACAAGGGACCGGAAAAGCAAGGCACCTAGCTCTAGTATGAGGAACTAAGTCATTCAAGGAATATGACCTCATGGAGGAGTCATGCCAGATTAATTGCTTTGAGCACGAAGCCTGGGGAATAAGTAGTGGAGATTGTTTGAAACCCAATAGAATTTAATGGTTGAAAAGACCTTTTTATATTCAAAGCATTTCCTAATCCTAGATATGGAGGGCATAAATCCATTTTGCATATGGTTTTCAATTCATCATATGTATTTGTGTGACCATATGGATGTTGCATCTCATGTTTGCTAACAAACTTGTTTCATATTTATTTGAGTACATAATGTGAGAATTTATCTCACTAAATTAGATGTGTTTATACCTTATAGATTTTTGTTGCAGCATGAATACTTGTGGCTTCATCTAAGAGGGATCTTTACTCAGGTAATGACCATAGAAACTAAGGAGCTTTTGAAAGAAGTTTGCGAGATAGTTTTGCATAGATTTCCATAAAAATTTTCTTATATAGAATTTAGGTTAGGACTTTGTTTTTTGTCAAGACTTTTGAGTTATATAATTTTAAGATATGTTGGGGTATAGCCCTACGAGATGTAAGATTTGATTTTTTAAGTTATAAAGTTATGTTTTATCATTCTTAAACACTATTTATTGTTATCTCTTTAAACTACTTTGTTCCAACGACAAGTCTCCTATTGTCATGTTAGTACGTCTTACACCTAATATCTAAGCTTTTGCATAACTAAAATAGTTATTTGTAAGCTTCAATATTGAGTGTAGTGGACTGTCACGTTTAGATACCCTTTGAGTGATAGATAAAGTCAAAAAAAGTAATGAGGAAACAATGTTGCCTTCACAAAGCAATAGTACTCGTAGAAGCACCTCACTTTATTCGTAAAATCATGATTTTTAACTTCTTTTTCTCGGTTTATAAGCTATTTAACGCCAATAAAGATTGCCTAATAGACTCCCCCAATTGGATTGAATTTGCAACTCTTTCAATCAATTTATTTCGGATTAATAAGCATCACAAAAACACATAGCCTTTTGGTAGGATGGGTCGGTTGGTGGGTGCACATGATGGGGGGAGGGGGGAACCATGTTTCTTGAAATATGACAATTTTTTTTTTAATAATCTAAGAATGAAAATTCATTCGTTACCCAAACTTTCAATATGAATTTATGCCTAAGTAGTTGCCAATTTTAAAAAACATCTACAAGCTATTAAATCAAGTGTTATTGTTTCATTTAAATCTCTACATCTTAAGAGCATGCATTTTCACATATATTTTTGTCCCTTAAAGTTATAGCTGTTGGTAATGCATCATTTAAAGTATGCCACAAAAATAATTTATTTTGGGGGAAAACATGATTTCCATATCCATTATAATGTAGTATTATTCTTTTCCTCATCTAGATGATATTCATCAATAAGTTATTTAAAATTACTCAATATGTTACATCAGCATCTTAATTAATTATTCTACTAAGGAATTCTCAACTTTATCATGGATTTTCTTTGGTAGGGTACTTTAATAATTTTTTAAAATTTTTATAGGTCCCACATTATATAAATTGTGCAAACATAAAAAAGACTAGAGAGAGAGAGAGAGAGAAAGCATGCAACCCACCAAAACTAGACAATCTCTTTATTAGTTAAACAACTCAAAAAATGGTTGCTTAACTTAGATTCTCGTGCCAAACAATTCAAATAAAGTTGATCTTATTAAATGATTATGCATACCTTTTATTGTTAGATTTAGTCTTACCTTAGGCGACAATCTATGTTCATTTTATTTTCATTTCATTTAGTCAAATACTATGTTCAATGATGGCATGATCCCTATAATTTTGTCATAATATAATAGAATTCGAGTGTTCTCATTACCAGGGTACTGGACATATAAGGATGCACATAGAATGCAAGTTTTGATATGGACATGCAATACAAGTTAGTTAAGTGTACAATGGTTCCCACATTGGTACATTTTATTCTTCTAAATCTATATTACCTTTGATCGAGTAGCTGGGCTTACCAGAAAAACTGGGCTTGTGCTACAGCATCTATGCATGGTCCAAATCCTTTTAGCCTTTCTTAATCAAGTAATCTAACTCGACTCTGCCACTCGCACAACGTGCTTGTCCATGTCCAATAAGGGTGGGTGCCGTGTGTGTTCGCCCTCGAACTGAGAAGCATGATTCTGTCCATAATTTTTTTTCTAAAAAAAAGAAAAGAAAAAGACAGAGATTGATGTATGACTGGAGTTATCAGTTTGTTAGGCACGAAATAAATATCATCTTTAATTACTGAACCTTATACTAAAATTTATTTTGCTATCGAACTTCGAAGCAATAAATTTAATAACCAATTAAACTTTGTTTAGTATTTTTATTATTTCTATGATATTGTTTTCTCTATTTATTGACATAAAAAAAATAATTTACGATGAAATTTATACTAACTTCATAACATTGTTTAATAATGACAAACTCTTTTTTTCTACATCAATTAATAGAATAAACGGTATTGATGAATGGTGAAAAAGTTATAAAAAATTTGATTATATATTATATCGATAATTTTAAAATTCAAGTATCAAATTTAATTTTTATCTAAAATTCGAATATCTAATTTTATATTCTCCAATCAGTCAATTATAGAAATTTTTTTAAATCAAAATTTATAAGTGATGTTGCTGAAAAGGGGGGGGAAACAAAGAAGTCAAGTTCCAGTTTTGCATATTGGATAAATGATTTGAAGTATTAATTTAATATTTTAATATTTCCTCAAATGTAAATAACAATTAACAAATGTAAATTCCGGTTCAGTCGCATTAGTTCATGGTCGTGTATTTAAGTGTTAATGCTACATTGTGTAAGGGCACGGATAGGGTAATCTTCTTCATTAAGTTGTTCGAACTGACTTATTAAAGAAACATACTTCAGGTGCTTTTACATATATTATATATATATATATATAATATAATTTAAAAAAATTAATGTAAAGAAGTATTTCAATTCAAATGATTATTTGGTTTGCATTGAGAATCAAAGCAGGAGTCAGATACGTATTTTCGAACCATAGTAGTTTAAAAAAAAAAGAAAAAGAAAAGAAAAACTAGATTTTCAGTTTGGTTTCATAATTTGATTAGTTTTTAAACACAATCCTATTATCAACTCCACTATCCGCTAATTTTTCATTCAACCCACTTTGATTAAAACCACAAACCTTAATTTATCTTTGCTAGGTAATTACTTTAAGCAATCGATATTTGGTAATAATAGGATGACTGATTAATTAAGGAGCTTCATACCCCGACTCTATCGTAATATGTTGTGATTGAAATCTTTATCCACTTCATGCTTAAATCCCTAAACTTTTTTTGTTTTTGCAATTGATTTCTTCAACTTTACTAAATTTTGAATTTTATCTACTTTTACAACTAACTATTTTATTTACATAATACTATAAATAAAATCGAAAAGATTTTAAGTAGTGAATTAATAATTTTAAACTATAAGTACTTAATTACATGATTTAGCAAAATTCTAGTACCAACCTTTCATATACCCTAAATTTAAGAAACTTTTGAAGTCTTACGTTTTCAAAATTTTGAGGTTAGCAGGCAGTGTTCCAAACCACCTCCTCTTTTGCATTTGTCTAACAATTGCACACAAAATCCCACGATTATGATTTGCACCCAAATATGGTCCCTAAGACTTTTCAAATGTCGCTCAAATATAGATGACTAGGACTCTATCCGAATATTGTAATTGTACATGAAATTAGGTCATCATGCAATGCCATGTTATAAAAAGGAAAGTTTCATTGTTTTAACTTATCTACTCCCACAAAATTATTGGCCAAAGAGATTTAAAAAAAAAAAAAACGACCGAACTACAATTTCTCATGCATTAATAAAACATTCACATTGTAAAATAATAAACATAATAATAATGAATACCGAATTTATAAGTTTAAACTTTTAAACTAAGGTAGTGGGCGATTAAATATGGTATTGGCTTGGACAAAAATTATTAGGGTGAATTATACCGGAATATCTCGACGTTTGAGGATAAGTTCATTTAATGTCCTAACGTTTTGAATAGTTTAAAAGAGGTCTCAATGTTTGGAGAAATGAGTCAATTAAGTTTCCAATATGTTTGAGTGATTAAAAAAGATGTCACAATATTTGAAAAAGTGAGTCAGTTAAAATCTCCACTGACACATATCAATAGAAAAATATTTAATTAAAACTCACAAGACCCTTCTTCTAAGGTCTCTATTAACATATATCAATAAGAGAAATATTTAATTAAAACTCATTAAACACTTTCTAAATAATGGGACCGCTTTTGAACTTTTCAAAATGTTAGAACCTTAGATGAACTAACCTTCAAATATTGGACTTTCTAGTGTAATTTACCAAAACTTATTGTATCATATTTGGTTTATAATATATATTTGAGACTAGCCAAAATTATTTTAATAACACTAGACAAAATTTTAAAAAAATTATTTATTATATCTGATAGTATAAAAATATTGAAACTAGACAAAAATAAAATCTTTTAATAAAAATTTCGTATACTATTGTGTAGTACTCTGTATAATAAATATATACATGGTATAAGAATATTGCAATGTTCAATATTCACTGTATTATATTGTCTAATTTTGACAATTAAACGCTATCTAAGTGATTATAGTATTGTTGTGCTGAATAGAACGTAGTAAATTTAAATCCCTATACACTGGTTTCACCAATTTATTATATAATCAATAATTCCAACGTCAACAAAACGGGGAAACCGAAGACCGAAACTTTTGAAGGATGTCCCGACAAGACATGGATTTGTAAATATAACTTTTGAGAGCAATATAAATTATAAAATGCTAGTCCAGCTCATTATGATGACTAAAGGTTAGTATGACTGTATGACATTCATCCATAACCTAAAATATGTCTTTTTCCAGCTAAAAATGAAGCACAATTGCCACCAAAGAAAGGAATGGTCACACCAAATCCATTTTTAAACAACAATTATGCTCGTACCAATACGTAATTATCAAAACTAAGTGTTTAGTAACCAATAGCAGAAGACAACATTTGAGACAGGTACATAGAAGCAGGTAAGATCATCGTCATTTGATGGAATACCTAATAATGTCGTTTTCATTCATTTCCCAATTAAAGGAACTTCTTTTTGTTTATCATGGCTTGATCGGTATTCTTTGTTATTACATTGGAACAAATAAGTCACTGTAATTTTGATAGCTGATTTGAACAATCATTAAACTACAACACAGATGATATAACTTGATAAAATTTGGATCCTATATTATTATAGAATGTTCAAGAGTTGACCAAACCAAATCTAAATTTTGGTGGCTGTACATAAGAATTAATTTGGGAGTTACGGGACAATGTCCTTAAATGATAACTAAGTTTGGAAATTGATACAAGCCGAACTTTTAAAAGCTTTAGCTAGGTTTATTTAAAAAATTAACAAGCTTTAGCTGGGTTTTTATCTTAAAAAAAATATAGGTTCAAGTTCGAAATCATTAAAGATTAGCAAGCTCGAACCTAGCTTATTTAACTAATATTATAATATGCTAATATATTATTAAGAATGATATATATTAAAAAATATGTTCATTAGCCTATTTATGAGCTCTTAGCAAACTTATTCGAGTCTACTCACGTGCCTGAAGAAAAACTATGACTCGACTCGTTTAATTAAATAATTTTTATTTACAACTCAATATTGGTTTATTTACCAAACGAAATCGAGCCAAACCCAGCCTAAGATGTATCTAAATTATCACATTTTTTCTCTCAAGTAGCTCAAAGTTTTATAACACAAATTAATATCACCATTGAAACAGTTGTTATCCTAAAACGACAATAGTAATATAAGTGCCTCAATTTTTAACTTTTTTCCTTTTTTACAATTTGGTGTCCAGATTTTATTTATTTATTTCCTTTAATGACTTATTCATAACAAATGTTATAAAAGTATTATTTAAAAAATCAATAATATAATAAATAAAATGATAAATAGAATAAAAAAAAATAAGGGTTGAGTCTCAAACTTTTAACTCGACATAATTTTTACAAACATCTAATTTTTACAAACTCTATGTTGCCAAAAGAATTATGACACCAACAATCAATCTATTTCTAAAATCAATAATAAAATTGGCCAAAAGAGATCAACAATACCGAAAAAAAAAGATAAAAATAAAAACTAAATCGAAAAAAAGTTACATGCCGACAAAACCAATTTCATGCAAATCCATTCCAACTTCATTCTGAAAGGTTTAAAATTTAAAGAAAAATTTTACTGTCTCAGTTTCTTTTTTTAACTGAACCAATTTTGTCCATATTTAATCACATAGATTCGTAATCACACCAATAAAATACCTAATAATAATTATTATATTAATTTCAGTTATAAAATTGACTTACGGTTTTGTAAATAGTATCATAAGTTTCCAAATTTAATTATTAAAATAAAATGATGAGAAAGCTCAGATCTTCCTTCTGTAATTATCCCCGGTGTTCGTCACCTGCTCCAAAGTGATGCACGTATTGTTGTTTTACCTTATTTTAAGCAACACTCATGCACGTAAAAGATTGACATAGGAATTAGGATAATGACTGGAAAAAAAGGCACCTTCGCCAGGCAATCCTGACCACAATCTACGTGAACATAGATAAACTAAGTCTGATTTCACCAAATTCAACATGGGTGTTCGGTGCTCACTAAATTTAAAAACCTTATCACTGTTCGCATATTAAAATTCAAGCTTTCTTCCGGCTGTCTGTCAAGTTTCTAGACGTCACGGTCTTCATCTAACAATTGTAATATCCAGTGCTTTTCCCTCATTTGGATGATGTTGATCAAAAACTTCTCCCTTTTCCAAAATATAGTATCATATACACAATACCAACCAATAAATATTTTCTATTCGTATCAGAGTACACGGTCGGTGAAGACATGAATAAAAACATCATTTATAATAATAAATAGTTTTATCCAATCAATTAGTGCTGGGTTTCCTCTAAGCTTTGTTTAACTCGTTTTAAATTTTAATTAGTTTGAGCTTGATTAATAAATGAATTAAACTTAAATTTTAAATAAAATTTATTTATTTGAATTAATTGAGTTAAAGTTTCGATTTAAATTTCAAGCTGGTTCAAGCTGACTTATAAACAAACACTTTTAAGCTCATGAATAGGTCTGCAAGTAATTTGTTAATAGGTCTATAAATGTACTTGTGAACAAACTTATTAAGTTATATATTTGTACATATTATATATAAATACATAATTAAAATGACAAATGTTTATTTCTATTTAATTTATATTGATATATATATAGTGGCTTTTATGTATTATTTTTAGACTAAAAAAATAGAAAATGAGCTATTTCAACAAGTCAAGTTTGAGATTAAGTTTCAAATTTGATAAAAGTTTAGATAGACTCAATAAAAAGTTCGGTTCAAATTGAGCTCGATTTGTAAATAAGTCAAGTTTAAAACTTGAAATAAAGCTCATTGGCTTATTTGAATCTGAATTCCAGGCTTGACAAAAACTTAACTTGAGCTCTAACCTTAGCCTCGTCCTTGAAAAGATTTACTTAACTCAACTTTTTTGCACCTAAATCAGTGAATCATATTGAATAGGATATCAATATATAATCAGAACAATCTGATTTAAGATTATTGTAAGTAGACTAGTTAAAGGTTGATACGTTCAAGGTTCTTATTCGCCTGTATCCAACACTACACAATTATGTGCTTATTCGTCTTCTTTCAAGGTCATTTTTCCTTTTTTTTTTCTTTTCTTTTTTCGGTTTAAGCATTAAGAAGGGGATAAAAAATTAATATTTTAATTAAAAATTACAAAATTGCAGTAGTACTACACTTATCCCCTGAAAAGAGTTCATCTAATAAAGTCTTGTGTTTAAAGAAACAATTCTGATACAATTGTAATAAACTTGTATTATTGCTAAAGATAATAATCCTATCATTTTATTCTTGAAGGATGCTAATTTGCTTATTTTTAAAATTATTTTCGAATCTATGGTGTTTTTATAATTCTTTAATTAAACTGTTTTTTTTTTTTAATCCTTTCATCTCGATAAAAACACCACGCATGATACGATGAGGCCACCTCAATGTGGAAATCTTTGTTGACATTTGCGTTGTGTGCGCGTGACTCAGAAAGGAATGTTGGCCTTGCTGTAAACGAGATGGAAAGGTGATAAAACCTTATTTGGCAAGTTTTTCAGCTCTTTTGAAGATCTGCTTCTCCCAATATTTTTTGGGGATGAATTACATGAGAATGTCATAACGTTTTGATATATTCATTTAAGGTTCCAACATTTCGAATGGTTAAAAAGATTCCAAGTTTTAAGATAAATTCATTTAAAGTCCGAATTTTAAAAAAATGGGTCAATTTGAGTCTGAAGCATATGTTAATTGGAGAAAATATTTAATTAAAAGTCAGAAGACTCTTCTTCTATTGATACATATCCTTATGATCCAAATTAACCCACTTTTTTCAAACATTAAAACCTTAAACGAACTTATCCTAACGTCGAAACATTAGGACCTTCTAGTGTAATTCACCTCTATATTTTTCTAAATTTAACTTTTAAGACAGTTTCACCTGTAACATAAGATTATTAAAAAATTAATATTATTTAGTATTACATTATATTTTAGCAGTCCAAACAATCGCAATCCTTAGTTTATGGCAACTCACAGTCATCTGATGTTTACATGGTAGCATTTTATTTGATAAAATGTTCGGTTCACTTATATGCGTTTCCATCGTCCAAATGCGGTCGAATGACCCAAAAGGCAGTGTCTTTTCACTGTTTTTTTTCGTATAAATAAGTGATGAAGCGTTTTCAGTTCACCAACAAGTGCCTTTTAACTCAAATTTCCTCTGCACTTAAGAGTAGTTAAGAAATGGCTGCTAATGATGTACCATGTTGTGAGCCAATGTTCTGGCTGTATCTTGTCATATGTATTGTCCTTGTGTGTTTTGCAGGTCTCATGTCAGGTCTTACACTAGGACTCATGTCTCTTAGCCAAGTTGATCTCGAAATCCTCGCTAAAGCTGGCCAGCCACAAGACAGGAAAAACGCAGGTAGGTTGGATGGTTCTTGTCTGTCTATAATGTTTTCTCATTCATACAACTCGGACGCATTGATGTTCTCGTAATTATTGCAGAAAAGATCCTCCCCATTGTTAAAAAACAGCACTTGCTCCTGTGCACCCTTTTGATTGGCAATTCCTTGGCTATGGAGGTACCATATGTTGCTTGTGATATTTCTAGTTATGGCAATACAAGTGATTGACCCTTCATTATATTTACCAAGGCCCTGCCAATCTTCCTTGATGCACTTCTTCCAGCATGGGGTGCTATTTTGATATCAGTCACTCTGATACTCACGTTCGGGGAGGTAAAGTAAAAGTGCCATTGCATATTGGTGCATGTTGCATAATATCTGTTTCTTTTTGCGAAATCTGAATTCCTTTTGTTTCCTATTCTCTTTGGACAGATCATCCCACAAGCGGTTTGCTCTCGGTATGGACTCAATGTTGGTGCAAAGCTGGCTGTTTTGGTCAAGATACTGATCATTGTAATCTTCCCACTTTCCTACCCAATCAGCAAGGTAATGATCCCTTGAGACTTCCATAAGCACGCGAGTATATATGCCAATGATCAGATGAGTAGTTTAGGCGATGTCACAAAGTTCATGATAAATTGCCTCAGAATCAACTTTTTCTGCACAACTTTGCAAGGTGTTGGATTGGCTACTTGGAAAAGGACATTCTGCTCTTCTACGACGTGCAGAGCTAAAGATGTTCGTTGATATGCATGGAAATGAGGTCACTAAATGAACAAAAGTTATTCTAAAGTTTATGATTGATTGATAATGTTAACATTCTGATGTAAATTATTAGGCTGGAAAAGGAGGAGAGTTGACACATGATGAAACAACCATCATAACCGGCGCTCTGGATTTGACTCAGAAAACTGCTAAAGATGCAATGACGCCCTTATCTAGAATATTTTCTCTGGACATAAGTTCTAAACTCAACGAGTGAGCTTCCACCCTCAAACCTAATCTTCGTTTCTTCTATAGAAATCTGATGTCAATCTGATCATAATCTGCAATATACTTAGGACTACAATGGAACTAATAATAAGCAAGGGACACAGCCGTGTGCCTATATATTCCGGAAGTCCAGAAAACATAATTGGCATCATTTTGGTAAGTAAACTACTAAATTCTAATCTCTTCCTAGGATTCAGTAAAATAATTGTGGTTGTCCCCTTTGTCCTAAGGTTAAAAATTTGATGAAGTGCCGTCCAAAAGATGAAACTCCTATTAGAGATGTTACCATTCGAAAAATTCCCAGGTAACAAAATTTTTTGTCCTACTACCCTCACAAGCTGCAGCATATCTTCTTGTTCTTGATCATAATTATGTCTCTCAGGGTACATGACTCCCTGCCTCTTTATGACATGCTAAATGAATTCCAAAAGGGAAATAGTCACATGGCTGTGGTTGTTAAAGGCAAGCATAATGTCAAAGGAACTGTTGGCACTGCAATGCCGAATCCATCAACGGGTGTCATGAATCAACAAGGAGCAAGGAGAGGTATCCTAGATGAATGATGGTTGATAGATCTCAAGTGTCATGAATCAACAAGCTCTGTTGTCTCATTTCAGGACGTAATCAGCAATACAGTCCCAACGGTCAACTTGCTTTTTCTATGGTAAACCGGGGCCAAATGTGAAAAATGCATTGGAGCTGCCCAAAGTCCATTAAATACTAATTCACGGAAAGTTAAGCAAGGAGATAGATATGTTGCTTGTGAAGAGTGGGAACTTACACCAAATACAGATGAAGAGGTTATCGGCATCATCACTTTAGAGGATGTTATTGAAGAACTTCTGCAGGTAAATATATCTATAATTAGTATCAGTCCTTGCAGCTACTATGTAATCGAGAATAACGTGTCACTTGTATATGCATAATGATTCAATCTGCCATGTTACTTCACAACCAAGCTCATAAGTTCACCATACTTATAAGCATGTTTTTGTATGATCATGAGATTTGCTTTGCGAGTCATCTTATACTTTGTCTGTAACAGGAGGAAATACTTGATGAAACTGACGGATATGTGGAGGTTCACAACAAGTGAGAAATGATCCTTTGGACAATCAGCTTTTCTTTTCCTTGTTATTTGAGCTCCATGTGCATCATTAAGCCTAAATTTGCTTTATTTCCTTCTCAGGATTAGCATCAACATGCTACCGCGAAGATCATCCCTATCAAGATCACCAGCATTTCCACTTCCACTTCAATGGCACTCTCCATTGGCCTCTCCAGTCTCACCATATCACCTCAACCCAGCATCCTCCCGTAACCGCTCCCCAATAATGAGGTCTCCTGTTGCTAACTGCCGTCAGTCTCCATCTGTTGGACCTTCAGGAGAAATTTATAATACTGCCAGATCTCCAAACATTATGCAAAACTCCCCATCATTGGTACGTGGTCCGTCTTGTCAATAGAACTTGTAGAAAAGATGGTCCTGACTTGAGCTTAAGAAACTTCCATAGCATTCTAGCCCATAAGGCAAAAGCAAAACTTCTTTCTGTCGATATACATGGGGAAATGCCATCAATAAGAAACCCTACTTTAGCTAATTTAACTAAACCATTTCAAATTCTAAGATAGATTGTTTTTCAATCCAGATAACAGGTTCAGCAACTTCTTGTGCCCATATCATGTTTATCTTCTAGCATCCCATTTTTAGGATTTCGTGGACACCCAGAAATTTCAAACCCTACTGAATTCCCTTAATAATTATATTTGGCAATTTAACTAGCTTTCTAGGAATGATGCTGGTACTGACACTTCTTATCCTTCACATTTTCTAAAGGTTGTAAGATATGAGAAGCTCCACAAATAAAGCGACAATGACAATGAACCTCTCGGTGAACCTCTGCTATGGGCTCCACCAGGGTGTTCCATGTTAGGCAAATGCTTTCCAGGATAAGAGAATGTAATGCGCTTGTGACTTGTTAGACATTAGAAAATAAAACCAGGAGAGGGGCTGAGCTATTTGCACATGCGTCGTCTCTACTACATTTTGTCTACAGAGAAATGAGAAAATCAAACATTCCCACAAACTTACATAGACGGCTGCTTGCTTGTTCAGTTACTATGCTTGTTATGCCATCGCCTCTTAAGTATAAAATAGTTGATTATTATTCCGATTGGAATATGTAAAGCTTGAACTTTTGCATCGCATAGATGCAAAATTCTAATTAACCTTTTCAATAGGAACAAAGAGGTTTTCAACGACCAAAACAGTCTCTTTTGAGTACACACTATAGACGACATGACTCTAGAGAAGGGAAAGACCTTCCCTTCCCAACAGACACACAAACCATCACCATCTAAGACAATAAAAGAAGGAAAAAACAAAAATTATATTCACGTCAAAGGGAAGTTATAAGATCAATGTTGTAGATGTTTAGTCTACTTCCTCCATCTTGCTTTCCTCAGCACCATCCTCTTCCAAAGCAGGCATATCAGCATCGTCACCAGCCCCTTCTTCTTCGTCAATGCTAAGACCCAATTTCAGCATCCTGTGGATTCTTGCGGCGAAGGTATTAGGGTCATCGAGACTAAAGCCAGAAGTCAAGAGGGCAGTCTCAAAGAGCAACAACCAAGGTCTTTAACTGATTTGTCATTCTTATCAGCCTCTGCTCTCTTTCTCAGCTCCTCCATAATACCGTTGTCAGGATTAATTTCCATTGTTTTCTTGCTTGACATGTAAGAACTCATGCTGTTGTCTCTGAGGGCCTGAGCCTTCATGATTCTCTCCATGTTTGCAGTCCATCCATACTCTCCAGTGACCAAACAGCATGGAGAGTCCACAATCCTGTCCGATATCACCACCTTCTCAACTTTGTCTCCCAAGATATCCTTGATGACCTTGCAGAGATTTTCAAAGGATTTTTTCTTTTCCTCCCTCTTCTTTTTCTCCTCCTCAGTCTCATCATCAAGTTTCAAGCCCTCCTTTGTGGCAGACACAAGCTTCTTTCCATCATATTCCTTCAACTGACCAATGGCATACTCATCAATTGCATCAATCATAAAGAGAACCTCATATCCCTTCTTCTTGAGCCGCTCTAAGAATGGAGAGTTCTCAACGGCCTTCTTACTCTCACCAGTAATGTAGTAAATATCCTTCTGACCTCCTTCATCCTAGTCACATAGTCCTTCAAACTGGTCATCTCATCACCGCTTTTTGTGGAGTGGTATCTGAGCAGGTCGGCCAATTTAGCCCTGTTCTGGCTGTCTTCATGGATACCCAACTTCAAATTCTTTGAGAATGCTTCGTAGAACTTGTTGTAATCCTCTTTGTTCTCCGCAATCTCATTGAACATCTCAATGCATTTCTTGACAAGGTTTTTCCTAATACCTTTAAAATCTTGTTCTGCTGCAACATTTCACGGGAAATGTTGAGTGGCAAGTCATCAGAATCCACCACACCCTTCACGAATCCAAGATACTCTGGAATGAGCTCCTCACAGTTGTCCATAATGAATACCCTCCTGACATAGAGCTTAATGTTGTTCATCTTCTTGCGGGTGTCGAAGAGATCAAAAGGAGCACGCTTCGGGACGAAGAGAAGTGCCTTGAACTCCAGCTGGCCTTCGACTGAGAAGTGCTTCACTGCAAGGTGATCTTCCCAATCATTGGTCAAGCTCTTATAGAAGGAAGCGTATTCCTCCTTCGTAATCTCTTCAGGTTTTCGCAGCCAGATCGGTTTCTGCTTGTTGATGAGCTGCCACTCGTGAGACACCTCCTTTATCTTCTTCTTCTTGGACTTCTTCTCTTCCTTTTCTTCATCAACATCCTCCACATCACCTTCCTCTTCCTTCTTGGACTCATCATCTTCATCGTCACTGATCTCCTTCTCTGTAGTTTCTCGGTCCAGAGATAAATGGGATAGCTAATGAACTCAGAGTGCTTCTTCACCAAATCCTTAATTCTTCTCTCCTCCAAGTATTCCAACTGCAAGAACAAAACCAACAGAAAATGTCACATCTCGATTCGTGTCGATCCCAAATGCATCATTACTGTCAACATTGATACAACTAAACACCAGGAACAAGGTGATCTTAGTTCCTCTACCTGATCATCCTTCAGGAACAAGGTGATCTTAGTTCCTCTACCAAGCTGCTCGCCATTCACATCCCGGGTAACTGTAAATGAACCACCAGCCTGTGACTCCCAGATGTACTGCTCATCATCATTGTGCTTAGTGGTCACAATTACTTTCTCAGCAACCAAATAGGCCGAGTAGAAACCGACACCAAATTGACCAATCATGCTCATATCAGCTCCAGCCTGCAATGCCTCCATGAACTCCTTGGTACCAGATCTAGCGATCGTACCCAAGTTGTTCACAAGGTCTATCCAATTTGATACCATGATTAAAATGAGAACCCCTTAACATCACATCAAAATCACTTAGTACAACTGCATAAGAATCCATGAAAATTCCATCCTCAATTCCAAACCAATCTTAATATTAACCTCATATTTAAATTCATTTCTCATTATTCACATTTAACATTTCTACCTAAAATTTAAACATGTAGAATCATAAATTGAATAAAACACGAAGAATCATAAACTAGTAAAATTGCACTTAAGATCTACAATCCATCTAGGACAATCCACACGAAATCATGAACTTATAGACACGTACATTAAACTTACGATTTTAACAGAACAACATGCAAATCCAGCATTTACAATAGAATTTGTCTCTTATACTAAACAGAAAAACAGATATTAATTACACTGAGAAAACAAGCGTATTCACATTGCATTGATCCTAAAACTTAAAAAGTTTCATCAATTGACAAATGCATTACCTGCTTTTGTCATTCCGACACCACTATCAATAATCGAGAGTGTTTTGTTAGCCTTATCAGGCACGATCCTAATGAACAACTCGGGTTGCGCATCGAGCTTGCTCTTATCCGTAAGACTCTCATATCGAATCTTATCCAACGCCTACACTCGGACAAAAAACCAAACATTAACAACCATCCTTAAATAAAACACACACACGAAACGAAGTTGAAAATTTAAAGAAACGTACATCAGATGAGTTGCTGATGAGTTCACGCAGGAAGATCTCTTTGTTGCTGTAGAAAGTGTTGATGATCAGACTCAAGAGCTGGTTGATCTCAGCTTGGAATGCGAAGGTCTCGGCTTCACCCATTTGGACATCCGCCATTATTTCGCAGACTCAAACACGCAAGAACACAAGCGAAGTAGTTACGAAACACGTGAAACAAGAGCGCGCGCGAGAGAGAGAGAGAGAGGATCGAATAGATGCTTTGGGTATCGGTGTTTGCTTCTGTCTGGAGGAAGAAGAGAGGAGAGAGAGGTCTTTTATAGTAGGAGAAGGATGGGAGGGGTTGAAGAAGGAAATTTTGAGTGAGTTCTGGATGGTTCTTTAAGGTAGGTGTCCTTTGGTGTGGAAATGGCGCGAGATTTTGTTGGTTTGGTTTGGTTTGGTTGGGATGGATGTTACAATTTTGTAACGGTTCCGAGAACTTTCGCATAATCAAGGAGATCTCGAATGTTCCCATGTAACTCTTTTTTCAAATGCACGTAAGCATGTTGCTTTTCTCTCCACAGCTCCCTATTATGCGAGTGGAAAAGAAATAATAAAAAAAAATAGAATAATTGATTTTAATATGGTATTTTTAAAGACGAGTGATAGTAGACATTGATTGTTTGAGTATATGATGAGAGAAAATTTTTATAGTTTAGTTATTTTCTTATGGGATGGGTTTATATGAAACCATATTTAGATTATTAAAATATTTTTATATTAATTTTTATAACCATTTAACTGATGCGAAGCCTTGTTAATAACAATTCAAATAACAATAATAGCTTGAAACTTTTTAATCCCGTCCTTCATCCTTTATAAAAAGCTACAATTTAGTTTGGGAACACGTGTTTTCATTCACTTTCACTTTAGGTACTTATGTTATTATCTAAGGTAAAATAAAAAAATCGACATGCATTATTTTATTTTTGCAGATAGGTGATTTGTGTAAAATTTTTTGACAAACAACTCACCTGAATTCCACTCTGTTATGTTCCATTAGAAAAGAAACGTTGCTGTAGCACGTGAATGTTAGATGGCCAAATAGAAAAGGCAAAAAATAGATTTCTTTTTCCTTCATTTCATAGCACTCATAATGACCCTATTCATAATTATTAATTTATTACTCGTTTGAGCATTACTTTCCTACTCTTATACTTGACACATCCATAATCAAGTAGAGAGGCTAGGTAGTGAACTTAAAGCCCGATGAACACACCTCAACCCGAATGGAAAGTGGTCATTTTCTTGAAGAAGGATTTATGAGATGGCTCTAACAACCTCAAGGCATGTAAAGGTATTGGTTTGTTTAGTAGACAATGTAATTGCTATGATGTTCAAATTAGTAATTGTAATATAAAAATAATAATTTATATTGAAAGGTAAAAGTGTCGTATAAAATTAAATAAGAGAGTTTTATAATCTACTCGAATGTATAATTAAATGCTTTGTCATTTAGCAGGTATGTAATTAAAGATAGAGAGTCTGTTTGGATAGCTTTTTTTGGCAGATACAGGCACTTTTTTTTAAACTTTTTTCTAACAGATTATTTATCAAGAAATAAATATAGATAAAAAATAGTTAGCAATTCTTATGTAAAGATCAAATATAGATAAAAAAATAAATACAAATCAGATATATTTACATATATCATTTCACTGCAGATAAAGATACAGATGAGAAAAAAATACAATCCAAACAGGCCCAAAGAGATGTTGTTAAAGATGAAGAGACGGTATTAAAGATAAAGAGATGTTGTTAAAGATGAAAACACGTTATTAATGATAAAGAGACGATATTAAAGATGAAAAAATGTTGTTAAAGATAAAGAGATATTATTAAAGATGAAGAGATATTGTTAAAGATGAAGAGATATTGTTAAAGATAAAGAAACATTATTAAAGATGAAGAGACGTCGTTAAAGATGAAAAGTTATTCCTTGTTTCCTATATAACCTAGGCTTCCTCCTATACAAAAACCATTCCTAAACATGGAATTCTTTCAAGATCCTCTCTAATAGTGATCTTTTCATAAAGGAAGATCAAGGTGAATTAGTTATCATCAAGTTTTTAATAATCTAAGTAGTGATCTATTCCTAAGGTTCTCTTTTGATTTTGAAGGAAGGGAGTATTTGAGAAAAACCCTAAATTTATCGGAGATTAGTGTTCTACAATCAAGGAGAAACAAGAATCAAAGAATAGGTAAGGTATATCTTTTCTTTTCCTTTAGTGATTTAAATGCATCATCTTTTTCCTAAGTTTTCTTAGTGAATTTTTAAAGGGAATCAAATTTTTGGAGATTTGGAGGAAACCTTAATTTGTAGAGCTTAGGGATTTTGTGGTTTTACAAATCAAAGGAAAAGGTGTATATGAATTTAAGATTTGTTATTATTTTTAGGGTTTTAGATGATTATGGGATTAGGGTTAATTTATGAAGGCATGTTTTGATATTAGTTTTGATTATGTAATCAAGTTTTGTTGGTGAAATTAGGGTTCTTGTTCCTAAAGTTATTTCAGGTATGACCTTACCTTACTTGTTGTTTGTGCGTGTAGGCTAGAATTATAAGTTGACCTAATTTTTATCTGGTTTAAAATTGAATTTTTGCTGTTTGTGATTGGTCGCGGTGAATAAAGACTAGGCAGTTGTGATACTAACGCGATGTCCTGATGATTTGTGTGTATCGTTGTCCCAAATGGAGTCGTGCACAAAAATGATGCTAGCAATTTAGGAAGTAGCACGAAAACGGTACTCGGGTATGTGGGAGATTCCCAACACCATATATGTATTATTACCTATTTTCTATATAATTGTTTTTATAGAGGCATGAGCCAAGTTCAAGGACCAGTTGCAAATGGTTCTGAATTATTTTGTTTGACTGGCTAATAAAATAAGATAATAACCTGTGGTTGTTGCATATATTGATGCATGCGTAATTGTATGATGTTTGTTCATGTGCATGAGTGTGAGGTTTGACGTACTGGGCCTTTATGCTCATTCCTTTATTTTTCAATAACAGGAGATGATCTAGTAATGTTTGAATTATCTGGCTTTATGATATATGTGGATTATGGGAAGAATGATAGTGGAGATGACCTTCCTGCTGATTATTAAGTATATCAAACAAATGATAGAAAAGTGAAGATCCTATGAGATTTTATCTGTTTTTGTGATTCTGAAAATGTTTATGAGACCTTTCCTTAGGATGTTTTTAAGCTTTTATTAAGTTGGCTTTTGGTTTATGCCAACTAGGTAGTTAAGAAGTTTTATCGTTATTTCTTAATGTTTCTAAAGATACCTTTTATGAGAGATATTGATGTTGTATTTATTTTAGAATTGTGGTCTACTGAAATAATAACTTTAGCGTGTTTATCTCAAATGAGGACACATGGCGGATTGTAATACTTTCAGTTTATGGCATCATAGCTTAAGTGGTATCAGAGCATGGGTTTATGATCTTTAAAGGATTTAGGTTATGAACTTTTTAGGACGGTGAGATGAAGAGAGGAGATAGATCATGGGAAAGCTAGTAGCTATGAAAAACTTAGAATTGTTACCTTTAATGCTATGTTGACCTGTTCATTATGATTTCTTATTGTTTCTTTCATTGCAGTTTATTGTTTATAAGTATTATATTTATCTTATTTATGCCATTATGTTTTCATAATTATTTTCACATATCTTTCTTGGAATATTTGTTATTTTATTTGTTTTTATTGTTGTCCCCTAAAATACATGGAAAAGTGATTAAATAAAACTCAACAAAAATCTAAAGATGATAATTTATAAATATAAAATACACCTATATTAAACATATAACCTTCTATGCTTCTGCCATAATACATGTACATGTTTATACAAGAAGTTAATTGCATCTAATGAAATATAACTGATAAAACAATAATAACTAGAGTAAGTTAAAGAGAATATATAAATACACACAGAAAGAAATTAATAATCGTAACTTATATAAGGAATGTTAGAACTTAACGGTCATAATTTTAATGGCTGTAATTTGTAGAATTAATTGAATGAAATAAATGATTGAAACCTCTCTTAAGTTAACCAAGAGACAACCCATAATAGTCAACAAAAATCTAATGATTTTCAATTACGAATTTCAAGAAAAGTTTAAAAGGAAACATAATTGAATTAATTGATGTAAATTCAAAAGGCATAAGGATTAAGACAAAATTTTATAAGCATCTCCAACGATTGTAAATCACAAATAACAAATTTAAAATATTAGAACTATAATTAATGTATATATAAAAGAGGATGAAAATTAGAAATTACCCTACCAAATTTTCATAGCAGTAGTGACAACTGTATAATGAGAATTAATGAAGTTTAAGGATCAAGAATAATTATAGTAATTTGGATCTTCGATTAGCATACAAATATGTAATAACAATGAATCTAATACAAGAATATGTGATGCAAGAATGATGAATTCATGGTTTGTCTTATCCCTTAAATGTCATGTTAAGGGTAGTAAGTATTAGGGATGAGCGGGTACAGGGTGGGTAGGGTATGAAGTACTACCCGTACCCTACTCTGTATGCTACAAGGTATTAGATTTAGTACCCGGAACCTATCTTGTGGTATCTTTTATCCACATGTACCCTATACCTTAAAAAACCTATAAGGTATAGGGTACCCTATGGAACCTATTGATTTACTTATGAAATATCTATTTTTTTTCGTATTTTCATAAATTCAAGGTTTATAGTATTTTATATTCTGTAGTATGTTTAACTACCTTAATTTCATACATTCATTATAAATAGCATGAGAAAAGGAATTTTAAAAGTAATTTGTTAATATCACAAGTTCTGCAATGTGTATAATCTATTTATGTTGGGAAGCTCAAACTTATAACAAAAATCTATCAAACGTGTTTATATGATATTAAACAAAATTGTAGAAATTTTAGCAGATTCTAAAATAAAAAACTTTGGAGCAGTTTTCATATTAACTAGTCATAGAAAATAAATAGCATATCTATACAATTTGGGAGCTCAAGTATATACATACAATTATAGGTATTCTAAAATTAAAATAACTAATGTTTCTAAAATAAAATAGTTCAAATTTTTCTATAGTAAAAATTTTTGGAAGATAATGGAGTATTGTTATTTGTTTTGTGTATATTAACATTGATTTATAATAGTTAATAAGATAGATATAATATACCTTAAAATATGTACTAGTACAGGCTCCAGGGTGGGTACAGGGTATGAAAACCTCATACTCATACCCGTACCCTACTCTGTGAAAGTAGGTTCCGTAAAATCTATACCCGGACCCTACCCTATAGCCTTTAATACCCACTCGAGCAAGGTCTGAGTGGGTATCCTATACAATAGGGTTACTCGCTCACCCCTAGTAAGTATTGTCTGTTATTCTATCATGTTGTGTCAAATCTTATCACCTCCATTCTTATCGTGTCCAGCCTTTTGTTTTGAGTTTGTCTTAACAGTCAAGTCGTATGTCAGCCTAGTATTGATCAGTTTAGTTACTCTTGATATTTGTTAGTCCCTCTCACTATCAAATTTATGATGGAATAAAAGAATAAAAATTTCTTGATCACAAGCAAAACAATAAAATACATGCGAATATATATACATATATAAATATAGAACATGATTAAATGAGTGAAGACCAATAAATAAAAGACTTTAAAACAAAACAAAGTACTAAAAGTGATAGACCTCATAATTGTAACATTGACAGTAATAACAAAGGTAATAAAATTTGTCAACGATGACAAAGGTCAAAATGTTAATGTAATAGTAAACTCATAAAATCAACTAAAATAAAAAGGAAGAATGTAAAATATTTTGAGCAAAATCGAGAATCAAAACGATGAAAGTATAAATAATGATAATACAAGCAAGTGAAAAATATACCAATAAATAACCCATCTATTAATGAATTATTAGGAGTGTAATAACCAAATATAATGTATTTATGGTTTTTCTTTCATTTATTTTATATGGTGAAGTGGAATAAAGATGGTATTTCAAGGAAGTATGGAAACAAATGACTGCTAAATTGAAAGTTACTGGCAAGTGTAAGAGTGGAGTAAATCCTAATATTATTGTTGCAAAGGTGTTTAATGTGACTTACAATGAAATTTGAGATGACAAGTATCAATATGATGAGGAGTAGGTAGAACTATAAGGAAATAAATGGTAATACAAGAAAAGAGAAAATATTGCAATTGAGACGAGATGAGATGACAATATTGAAGACGTTAAGTGGACAGAAGTGGAAGCCAAAAGAAGGATGACTGAAGTTGATTAAAAGGAATTGGAAGCATAAAAAAAAATCATGATAGATGGTTGGCACTGTGAAATGCAATTGTTGGCTTAACAAGCATAAAACTATATACATGAAGTCAAGTGAGATGAACCATTATTGAAGAGTAGATGGTAAGAGTTTGGAGATAACCAATATAAATAGGAGAATAATTAGATATTTATAATGGATGTAGAGGTACATATAGAAGAGTAATTCCAAGAATAAAATGTGATCATGGGTAATTGCAAGGTATGACAAATCGAATGATGACAGGAGTAATGATGATTAGACTTGGTTATGACTATGGACTATTGAGAAGTATCATAGAAGAATCTATATGAAACCACAAATACCAATTTACAAAAGGTATCATTATAAGCATGGGAGACTCAATAAAAGGATGATAATGAAAGGTTTAGAATTAAAGAGTGGAAATAAACAAAAGAGTTGTGTGGGTTAGAATTTAAAAGAAAAAAGAAAGGTAACATGAATTATTTGAACGGAACTAAGAACAGCATGGAGAGAATAGAAATCATAATGAAGTAATGTAGGAAGTGAAGAAGCATGGTTGTTGCCTTATTGAATAGAAAATGAAGGAGTATAGCAAAAAAAAGAGTTATAGAACAAATGAAAATAACCCTTAGGGAATTGGAGATATTTGATAGAGAAAGAGTTATAAATAGAAAAGAGAACATAAATATATGGAGTTATATATATATGTATATGTTTATATAGCAATGAAATATAAATTCTAGGAGATATGATGAAATGTTTTAGAGTAGAAAATTACAATAAATGAATTTGATATCTAGAAGGTTGAAAGATTGAAGAAGAATAAAATAGGACAATTAAAAAGGATTAGTAGTGAGATTAAAGAAGTATAAAGATCACAATGCTATAAATTCGAATTGAAGAGTGTGATAGTTGATTTAGTAGCTAAAGTAAAATAAGTATTCAATCAAAGGGAAATTTTTGCTGAGAAACAAATTAAATAAAAGCATGAGGATGCGCAATTTAAGTATAGAATAATCATATAATCTAATAACATCATGGATAGAATTATAGAGTAATGATTATGGAAACAATACACAATTGAGAAGTTGATTATCGAGAAAATATTAGAATACTAGAAGAATAACATTAAAGGAAGGGGTAGAAGTCCTCTATTAACTTTAAAAGATTTACCAAATGCCATAAGTGTCAGTCTTTAATCCTCCTCAATATATTGTTGACAAATATAAAGGAAAGATATGGGAATCGAGAAAGTGTGTTGGAAGTAGTATAGTTAGTTAATAAATGTTTTGGGATTTGATAAACGATATATGAATGATATAAATGAACTACAACGTAGAACAATGGTAATAAAACTAAGTTGAATTTATGGAAGTGCATATGACATAGTAATGTTTAAAGTTTCGGGTCAATGTAATGTTTGAATCTCTAGAATTTAAGGTTGAAACTATACATGTAATATTTTCAACCATCTAAATGTCAAACAAGGAATCGATTTGGAGTTTATGTGCAAGAAAGGTTTTCAATAAGGAAGATGATAAACAAAGGCAAAATTTATGACAGACATTTTCAATCAATTTAATTAATATTCTTGAAACGTATCATGTAGATATGAACAAAGTCTACCAAATCTATATAATAAAAGTATGAGTTATGGAGACATTGACTAAATTAAATAATAGTCAATAGATATAATCATTTGAGAAAGCAAGAAAAGGAGTTTTGGAAATAGGTGAATATGGTGTAAGAAATTAGTAATTGAGTAGAAAACAATTTAAATGCTGAAAAGAAGATGGAAGCAAGGATTATAGAATTTGAATCAAGTACTTTAGAAGACTTTCACTAATCTAGTAACTTTCGAGGATGAAAGTTTCTTTCCGAGGGGAGGAGGGCGCGGCGGAGGGAGATGTAACATGAAAAAAAATAATTTATATTGAAGGGAAAAAGTGTTATATGATATTAAATAAAAGGGTTTTATGGTCCAACCTAATGTATAATTAAATGCTTTATCATTTGACAGACACATGATTAAAGATAAAGAGATATTGTTAAAGATGAAGAAATGGTATTAAAGATGAACAAATGTTGTTAAAGATGAACAGACGTTATTAAAGATAAAAAGACAATATTAAAAATGAAGAGATATTGTTAAAGATGAATAGACGTTATTAAAAATGAAAAGACGTTGTTAAAGATAAAGAGTTATTCCTTGTCTCTTGTATAACCTAGGCTTCCCCCTACACCAAGACCATTCCTAAATATGAAATTATTTCAAAATCCTCTCTAATAGTGAAAGATAAAGAAGTAAGATCAAGATGAGTTAGTTATCATTAAGTTTTTAACAATCTAAGTAATGTTCTATTCATAAGGTTTTCTTTTGATTTTGAAGGGAGTTTTGGAAAAAAAAAAACCCTAAGTCTGTTGGAGATTAGTGTTATGCAATAAAGGAGGAAAAGAGTTAACAAATAGGTAAGATTTATCTTTTTCTTTTTCTTTTTCTTTAGTGATTTAAATGTATCATCATTTTCCTAAGTTTTCTTAGTGGAATTTTAAAGAGAATCAAATTCTTAGAGATTTGGAGGAAACCTAATTTGTAGAGCTTAGGGAATTTGTGGTTTTACAAATCAAAGAAAAACGTGTGTATGAATATAAGATTTGCTATTATTTTTAAGGTTTTAGATGATGATGGGATTAAGGTTAATTTATGAAGACATGTTTTGATATTAGTTTTAATTATATGATTAAGTCTTGTTGGTGAAATTAGGGTTCATGTTCCTAAAATTATTTCAGGCACGACCTTACTTTACTTATTGTTTGTTCTTATAGACTAGAATTATAAGTTGACATAATTTTTATCTGGTTTAAAATTGAATTTAAGCTGTTTGTGCTTGGCTGTGGTTAGTAAAGACCAGATAATACTATGATATGAATGTGGTGCCCTAATGATCTATGTGTATCGTTGTCCCAAGTGGAGCTGTGCACAAAAATGATTCCGTTACTTTAGAAAGTTGTGCAAAAAAGGCACCTGGGTGTATAGGAGATTCCTAACACCATATATGTATATATTACTTATTTTCTATATAATTGTTTTTACGAAGGCATGAGCTACTCAGGGTTTGAGGACCAGCAGCAAATGGTTCTAAATTATGTTGTTTATCTGACTAATAAAATAACATAATAACCAATGGTTGTTGCATATATTGATGCATTCGTAATATGATGCTTGTTCATGTGCATGTGTGTGTGGTTTAGCGTACTGGGCATTTGTGCTCATTCCTTTATTTTTCAGAAATAGAAAATGATCCGGTGGTGTTTGAATTATCTGACTTTGTGTTATATGTGGATTATGGGAAGAACGACAATAGAGATGACCTTCCTACCAATTATTAGGTATATTAGACTAATGATAGACAAGTGAAGATTCTATGAGATTTTATCTGTTTTTATGATTCTAAAAATGTTTATGAGATCTTTTCTTATGATGTTTTTAAGCTTTTATTAAGTTAGTTTTTGGTTTATGCTAACTAGGTTGTTAAAAGATTTTATCATTATTTACTAATGTTCATAAAAATATCTTATATGAGAGATATTGTTGTTATATTTATTTTAGAATTGTGGTTTAGTGAAATAATAGTCTTAGTGTGTCCATCTTAAATAAAAAAATGTGACGGATTGTAATACCTTCATTTTAGGACGTTACAGTAATAGTGGTGACTAAGGTTTTGCTGAAAGCGGAAAAGGGATTTTTCGGTACGACTACATTCAGTTTTGAGTGATTACAATTTAGGGTTTATGATTTCTTTCTTTAATAAAAAAAGAAATGTTGGTTCTATATGAGTATGTTTTGTGTCTGAACGCTATCACTACTCAATCCAGTCGTCTTTAATAAAAAACCTGTCAAAACTTCGAATTCCATGGGTTTGATAAGTACCCAATATCATCCAAATGGAGTTAATTGCAATTCTTCGAGAACAAGCATCGCCATTATAGCGTGACCTTAGAGAAGCCACGTCGTTTTCTCTACCATTTCTGGCCCTACTATGGGCATTTTATGTTGTTTCCCACTTTCTTTCTGGCTTCTAAGGTAAGATTATGTGTGTTTCGTTTAAATGCAAAATCACTGCAGCTTAGTCCACCAACAATTCATCTCTTGTGCCTCAATGGTGTTTTAGTTTGGCAAAACATTCCCAAGAAAATCTAGCACTCCCCCTTACTTACCATTGAATGGAAGTAGTTTTACCATTGGAGTATAATGGCATGTAAAGATTTGAATCTCTGCATAACTAAGTGCACGTAATAACATCTGAATAAGGGACGGATCGAGTTTGGAAAAAAAAAAACTCATTATTATAATATATTTAAATAAAAAATATGCTATATTCCATTTTTTAATAAAAAAAATTAATTTGGCCTTGAGTCTTATGGATCTACGACTATTCCTAATCTAAATGATAAATAGATGGAAGTAGAAAGAACAAAATAAAATGATATATTTCCATAAACAAAACAAGTACTAAAATGTCTCAAAGTTTTGGTCGGCACAGTAAAAGTACAATCACCAAGATTCTTATAGCACAATGGTTGGCCAAGTTTCATTTTTTGAAATAATAATCGGGAAAAGGGAAAAAGTGAAGTAAAATTACAATAACATGAGTTGAAATGTGAAGCCCGTGGGCTTCTAGATGGATCCATGATGTGGCACAGTGACAAACTAGGAAAAGGGGATGAATTTTCAAGTTTTCAACTTTTAAAGAACCCAAGTCTTTAAATGAGCTTCTGGTTGACTTTGTAGAGGTTTGGGCCTTATAGAAGTGGAACAAATCCATCCTACCTGGGCCTCAAAGTTTGTTATAAAAATGGATTGCTAGTCTCTTTGTCCCTTAACAGTTCACCTCATCAAATTAAAATTGGTTCGGATTTACTTTGCCCAATCGAATAGAATAAAAGTAATTAGAAATGTAATAACTGGTTGATTTATTTAATTTAAAATTCATGGAGATATATAAATTTGATGAAAAGCTATAGAGTAGTTACTCCTTTGATCTTATGAAGGAATTGCAATTCCATGATTTAATCATTCTGCTAAGTAAATATACAATTAGATCTATGACAATGAATTTATATTTCATCATACTTTTAGGAAGCCCACGTGGTATTAATATTATAAAGGTACATGCGGTCAGATGATGCTCCAATTTATGAAGTCTAACTAAATCTATTTAAAATTATCAAAGGTTAAGCTTCATGTAATTCCAACCAGGCCTAAGAAATGAATCAAATTTTACCTCTAAGTTTAACATGCTAAAATTCATTTTGTAAGCGGAAAATAAGTTGAAGCTACTTGATCTCGAGCTCGATCAATATAATTCCAAACGAAATGTCAACAATAAAACATTGATCCAAGGTATTATGTTCCATTTCATCTTCAAACATCAACAATTTGTGACAACATCATTTGTCATCATATGTATACATTTAATCATATACAATGAATTAATCACTAAATATTAATGACATGTTTATATTGTTTGGTTTCCATTCTCTCTATATATATCTGATATATATTTGTGTCTTATATGACATAGAATATTTGATTATTTATGAGTTAAAATATTTGTTTTTTAGTTATATCCGTTGATAAATAATTTGAATTGAAACGATGATGCGACGGCACGCGGGACATGCCAACGAACCAGATTTAGCCTAAAAATAAACCATGGCTCATTGTAATATATGATATTAAATGAAACATCTCATATTCAATAATTAATGATAATTTGTTACCAATGGCAAAGTAATATGTTTTGCGAGACATGATAAATAATTCTAAACTGTTGGTTGGAAATATTGGCCATTGTAGGATTACTTTTGTACTAGTTGATGATATTTAACCCACCAACAAACATCGACAATTCATAATAATTTAATTCGTGATTGAAGGTTAAGTTAATTTGATCTGTTAATGTTTAAATTTAACTATTGATGATTAAATTAATTGACAAATCCAAGTATTACCCACCCCCCCACCCCCCCTAACCCCACCACACACCAAAATAGTAATAATAATAATAATAATAATAATAATAAATAATAATAACAATTTATGACAAATCAAATTATTATGAATTTGATCTAAGAGGAGTAACCTCTAATGGCACATAAAGGATTGAATAAGAGAGAAATGTGTAGAGAGGAGGAGCAGACAATCTCAATTAGATCAAACACACACATGAAACCTCACTACTGACTAAGAAATGGTATGTATACTTGATTTTATACAAGTTTTTGGTACTCTAATACAAAAATCTAATAGTATGGTGACATATTTCCAATTCATCCCAAGAAAGAGGGACTAAAGATATTTATAAAACTTGACCATTAATACCATCGGATCCAAAAATACTATTGGAGATGATGAATGTTCATCAAGTCTGACTAATGGATTGATGTTTGAGTACAAAATCTAATAAGTATTTCAATATGGAGTCTGTTGTCTTGACTTTGATGCTATATGAGTCAAAGATCTATTTCCATAAGCAACTCATTTAGAGAATATAATAATGCCCTAATACAAAGATTTTTTATTAAAATCAGATTTGGTGGTTCTGCCTTCCCCTAATGATACAATGGAACCATAGTTTTGGGGGATATTTCAGCTTTGCAAATGTGGCATTGCAATCAACCAACCGTTTCCACTTGTTTTTTGAATGAAATCAAGCCTACTGGCTTGCCCTTTGAGGCTTTGGTAAAAAATTAGTGAATGATCAAGCCAATAAACAACTATAGAGGGCTAAAATTGATTTATGGATTTTAAGCCTCATATTAATTTGGATATGACTCTCTAATGTGACATGTAGGAAGAGTTAAGTCCATATACTTTTGGGATGATTAAATAAATAAGTTGAAAAACTAGATATGGTGGACTTAGAGTGAGATTTATAAGAATTAACTTGATCAACTCTAACATTTTTCAATAAGGGCCATACACTAAAAGAAAGCCTTTAATAGGTTTAAATCCAAAAGGGAGCCTACACAAAGATCTATCAAGGATCATCTTGGTTGTCAATTGTCCACATTATATAATAGAACACATCAATAACCAATCTATATGAATTACTCTAGTCCCTTTTCATTATGATCAATTGGAAATTTTAAAAATACGTCGTTGTGCTATTGGATTTCTATCTCACATTATCAAATAATTGTATATAATGAATAGCATATATTGTTTCTTAATCATTAGTGAGGTTCGATACTCTTTGACTCTCTTGTCCATCATATATACGTTTGAGTTGATTAAGATCGCTTACTCCTCCCCCTATATACTTCTCTTTTACCCACCCCATTATGTGGTATCACAAATCACTACCCTTAGACCACGTGTAGCACAATATTTACGTAACCCACATGTAATTGTTGTAATCGAACTCATACATCTGCACTAGTTATTTGTCTATTTTTTGTCATTTAATTTTTATTTGTAGGTGATGAACAATGTTATTGCATCCTTAAATACTTGTTTTTTGCAAACAATATGAAGTTTATTACCCCATAATTCAAAATTAGTGATGAAGTTAGTTTCATCATAAAATCTTCATTGTTAGATGTCGATGTTCTTATCATTTTGAGCTATTTATGTTTACCATGTTCTCTTAAAATAGTTACTAGCTAGTAATAGTGATACTAATGTCTAGAAGAAGTGAAAGAGGAAGAAGATGAGGATGAAGGCTAGTGTTTGGCAAGTGACGACATCTTAACTAGCTATTACTGTATTGTTATTGTGTGTTCTTCTAACTTGATCAGAAAATGGAATAAATTTAGGGTTTGTTTAGTTTGTCATTTTTAGGTCATTTGACATCTTTTTTTTTTTTTTTTCAAAGAGACTATTTTTAAAAAATAGATATAGATGAATAAAAAAAATTTACTCATTAATAAATCAAAGAGATCAGATACAAATAAAATCCAGATGAAAATCAAACAATCCAAAGATGCCCTAATATGATTACTCCCTATGTCATGCATTGGCCATCTTATGTCTTCTCTCCTTCATATTCTACCAACTAAACCTAACATAAACACTAACAAATATGTTGTCAAGTGCATTTTTATGCCATAAATAGCAAAAATAATTTTATGAGATTGTGCTTAAATGAACCAAAATGATAATTGCTGTCATTAACACTTATTAACCTTTTATGCATTTTTTTTTATAAATATATAATGTATGCAGCCTTAAACAGTGTTTTATTATCATTTTTCTAAGCCATTAATAAGTATTTATGGTACTTGTTAAAAATAGCTTGAAAAATCCTCTAATAAAATAAAAATAGATTATGTATACGTTACTTATTTATTACTGAAATTGTATCTTCTAGTAACTTGATGAGAAATATTTAACCATATATTTCTTTTTCTTCAAGTATTAGAAATTTCTAAGGAATGATAAGAATATATAAAAAAAAAGTTCATTCTTAAACAATCCTTTAGTTGTGTTTTGGATTTTTGCATTTGGTTATATGTAATATCTAGTTTTGTATAAAGTTTACATATAAATATATAAATTGGGGGTAGGGATGTAACCAAATGGGTCTTTATAAAATGCCTAACCTACCAAACCTACTAAAAACCCTATAGAGTTCAGCCCGCTAAAAACCCTATAAGGTCAAACCCTATAGGATTCTATGATGGGTTTGGGAAAAACTTTTGCGACCCTATAGGGTTAGGGGTTAGATTCAGGTTGTAGTTATGACCTTTATGGAGTCAATCTGACTCGCTAAAATTACTAAGAATAAAATATAATTCAATGATAT
Source organism: Combretum micranthum (assembly GCA_024138025.1). Taxonomy (NCBI): domain Eukaryota; kingdom Viridiplantae; phylum Streptophyta; class Magnoliopsida; order Myrtales; family Combretaceae; genus Combretum; species Combretum micranthum. The sequence goes on from JAMXBD010000523.1 coordinate 386,286, forward strand.
CAAAACTTGGAGATATCTATTTTTTATTATTTTTATAGCTCTATGATTGTATAATTTATATATTTATCCAATTAAGAATGTTATGCTTTCTTATGATTAACAAGTAGAGGGAATATTCGTGTTTATATATCTATATCAGTCCTCAAATAAAGTAAAATTTACTATGTTCTGTTGCAAATTGATTACCATACATCAAAAATAAATTGTTTAGCTTATTGATTTTTTTATGTGGAGCTTTACTGTTAAATGAAAAGAAATTAAAATAAATAAGCAAATTGAAGAATATATCATGAAGATAAGCAGACAAGCAGTAAATAAAAAAAGGAAAAAAGCGTAAGGCAAAATCAGGTCAACGGGGTGGGATAGGTTTGGACTATGACCCTATAGAGACAGATTTAGGTATTGTACAAAAACTCCATAAAGTCACGGATTGGATTTAGGCGACCCCATAAGGAACTGGATTGGGTTCAAGTTTTAAATGACTCGTCCCAGTTATATCCCTAATAAAGGAATTATAGAGACACCACCTATAAACTTTAAACATTGCAATACATCTCAAATTTAAGAAATTCAATACTAACAACGCCTAACAGAAATATAGGTTCAATTACTCTTGCTAATTGACAAATGAGTAGATAATAAAAAAAAGCTAATTTAGCTTATATGTACTTCTTAGATTCAAAATTTCTAAAGAAGTGCTATGGAATGAAATATCAAATCGGTACATCAATCTAATAAAAAACAACGGGGAAAACAATTCAATCTCTAGGAAAATAAATCAATATTTAAATCTTAATTATTTTTCATAAATCAAATTTAATAAATAAGTTTCTCTTAAAAGCATCCACGTCCATAAATTCCTTCATAAAATTCTTGAGATATCATAATAGTTCCTGAAGAAACTTTCTTCCTCGTAAACTTCATCATTTTATTCGTAAGATTCTTTACGTGAATTCTTTCATTTTCTTTTATACTTTTATGGATCGTGTTTACTTTTTATAATATAATAATAATAATAATAATCTACTACGAAGGAATTCATTTTTCTAGGGTCTTTCAAGACTCTTCGTAGCCATAACAGCCTCAAGAAAATAGTCTTTTATCTAGTATCAAGAAACTCAGGCTCTAATTTATTTATCTCATACCTAAATATAAATAGATGGAATCTACCGTTTTATTTTTTCACATGACAGTCGGACCTATTGAAACATAGTATTAAACATCATCAAAGGTCAGTTCCGAATCAAAAACCGACTTGATCCATTACTAACGGTTCCTGAATCGAGAACCGGTCCGGGAATAGCAGGTTTGAAGCGATAGAGGACCCGCCATTTCCTAAAAACCGCATGATCCAGCGGTTTTAGAACCACCAATTTAAGAACCGGTTGAGAACCGACGGATCTACATCATAAAAATTATAAAAAAAAAAAAAGAAAGAAAAAAGAAAAAAATTATAAAAAACTGTAATTATAAAACAAATATTTAAAACTAGTTTCGTATAAATAATAAAAAATTTATTTTCTATTCACAATATTTAATGTGTTATTATTAACAGTACAAGTAATAAATATGTTTGAAATCATATATTGTTAAATTTATATAGACTTCTAACCAAAGTTGACTTTTTTTTTTTAACAATGTGTGATTTGTTTTTTTGTTATTGGGAATTATTTGTATCTTAAATATTTTATAGTTTCACATTACTAATATAATAACTAAAAAAGTTCAAATGATTGTATATAAATAAATACATAATTATATAATTTTTTTTAACCAATATTATGAACAATTATTGTTACGCTCAATATTATTTCAAGTTAAAAATTTATTTTGTATTTTTTTAGTTAAATTAAGTAAATTATTTAATTGTTTTTTTTTATTTCACGTTCCCCATTCCTCTAGAATCGAAATTGAACCATGGGAACGGTAGTTCCTAAGAATCGAGAATCAGATCGGCTCCTACTGGTTTGGCTCCGGTTCTATCATTTTTAGAATTAGAAACCGACGGTTATAGATCCGAATTAAACCGTGACGACGTCCACATAGTATCATCTCAATAAAATAATGAATTATGGAACCAACAAGACAGTACAAATTATTGACCAGTATAATGTTGGTGCACTGTCCCTTGAGGTTATAAGTGGATCCCACAAGGTGGTCCGCGTTAGAGACACTAACATCGAGAAAAAAAGGTTCTCTGAGGTTTGTTAGAGATGACAGTGGCTATTACATGGAGCGTTTACGGTTCCAACATGAATGCGGCTAAAAATCCAAAATAACATCCAAAACTAAGCTGACGTAGCTTCTGAGTTCACGGACTTGGTTTTGAAAAAAAAAACAAGAAAAGAATTTATCGAAGGGTCCTGGAACCGCTACGTCATTCCGTGTCGAATCCACCGCAATCCTGCGGCGGACCATGAACCTCACAATCCCCCTATGCATGACTCGTAGATGTGGGTTTTTGGTCTGGCTCTCCTTGTCCACGTATCACACCTCGGCTTGTTTAATTATTTTGACGTCTGTTTGTTTTGACCTTTTTAGGCAGATACAAACACTTTTTCAAATTTTTTTCTAATAAATTATTTATCAAGAAATAGATATAGATAAAAAAAAATTGACAGTTCTCATCAAAAGAACAAATAGAACAAATATAGATAAAATTTAGATGCAAATCGGATATATATTATACATATCATTTTAAAAAAGATATAGATACAGATGAAAAACAGACAATCCAAACAAACCCGTAATAACGTTCATCGTAAATATGTTATGACTAGATATGTAATTACAAAATAATATCTATAAAATTTTTAAGATTTTAAAGCGTAATCTATATGAATATTACCTATTGCATATGTTATAGGCTTAATTTCCCTTTTTCCTTATTATTATTATTACTACTAGCTTATTTAGCACTCCCTATGCATATATGAATATCGTATTAATAAATTATGTTTAGAACATGCAGCTTTTACTAGTTTTACCATTGGAGTATAATTGCTAATAAAGATTTGGATCTCTCAATAATTAATTGCAGGTAATAACATCTAAATTAGGGACGGACCTAACTAGAAAAAAAAAAACTAATTATTATAATATATTTAAATAAAAAAACGTGCTATATTTTATTTTTTTAATAAAAAAAACTAATTTAGCATCCAATCATATGAATATGCGTCCATTCCTAATCTAAATTGTAAATAGATGGAAATAGAAAGAACAAAATAAAACGATATATTTCCATAAACAAAACACGTACTAAAATGTCTCAAAGTTTTGTCGACACAGTAAAATTACAATCACCAAGATTCCTCTAACAAGATGGTTGACCAAGTTCCATTTTTCGAAATAATAATCGGGAAAAAGAGAAGTAAAATTACAATAACATGAGTGGAAATGTGAAGTTCGTGGGCTTCTAGACGGATCCATGAGGTGGCAAGCTGACAAGCTAATAAAATGGGATGACTTTGTAAAAGTTTGGGCCTTCATAGAAGTAGGACAAATCCATCCTACCTGTGCCTCAAAGTTTGTTATAAAAATGGATTGTTAATCTCTATGTCCCTTGACAATTCACCTCATCAAATTAAAATCGGGGTCAGATTTACTTTGCCCAATGGAATAGAATAAAAATAAATTAGAAATGTAATAACTGGTTGATTTATTTAATTTAAAAGTCATGTACAGATATATAAATATGCTGAAAAACTATAGAATAGTTATTCCAGGAATTGCGCTTCCATGATATAATTATTCTGCTAACTAAATATACAATTAGATGTATAATAATGGGTTATTTTATCATACTTTTAGGAAGCCAACGTGGTATTAATATTGTAAAGATACATGGGATCGATGATGCTCCAATTTTTGAAGTCTAACTAAATCTATTTAAACTTATCAAAGGTTAAGTTTCATGTAATTCGAACGAGGCCCAAGAGATAAATTAAATTTTACCTCTAAGTTTAATACGCTAAAACTCATTTTGCAAGGAGAAAATGAATTGAAGCTACTTGATCTCTAGCTCAATCAATATAATTCCAAACGAAATGTCAACAGTAAAACATTGATCCAAGGTGTTATATTTGGTGTCATCTTCAAACATCAACAATTTGCGACAACATCATTTGTCATCATGCATATACATTTAATCATATACAACGAATTAATCACTAAATATTAATGATATGTTTGAATTGTTGATTTCAATCTATATCTGTGTTGTTCTACATTTGTATCTTATTTCAAATCTAGTATATTTAATCTATTTATGAATTAAAATATTTGTTTTTTAATTATATCTGTTGATAAATAATCTGAACTGAGACAATGGTGCATCAAGGAAATGCAGCTTATGCCAACCACCATGGGCCATTGTAATATATGACATTAAATAAAACATCTCATATTCAATAATTAATGATAATTTGTTACCAATGGCAAAGTAATTTGTTTTGCGAGACATGATAAATAATTCTAAATTTTGGTTGGAAATATTGGCCATTGTAGGAGTACTTTTGTACTAGTTGATGATATTCAACCCCCCAACAAATATCGACAATTCATAATAATTTAATTCATGATTGAAGGTTAAGTTAACTTGATCTCTTATTGTTTAAATTTAATTATTGATGATTAAATTAAATGAATAATCCAACTAGTGCCTAAAAAAATTAATAACAATTAGTGACAAATTTTTTTTTGGTGATACTGGTTGTAAGTGTATAGTTTGATTACAATGATTATATGTGTGTCGTATGAGTATGACACTACATGTGACCTAAGAGAAGTAACCTATGATGGCACATAAAGAATTGACTAAGAGAGAAGTGTGTAGAGGGGATGAGCAGACAATCTCAACTAGATCAAACACACACGTGAAACCTCACTAATGACTAAGAAATGGTATACGTTCTTGATTATATACAAGTTTTTGGTACTTTGATACAAAAATCCAATAGTGTGGTGACATATTTCCAAGATTTCCAATTCATCCGATATAGAGGGACTAAAGAAATTTATAAGACTTGGCCATTAATGCCATCCATTAGATCCAAAATTATTATTGGAGACGATGAATGGTTATCAAGTTTGACTAATGGATTGATGTTTGAGTACAAAATCTAATAAGGATTTCAATATGGAATCCAATGTCTTGACTTAGATGCTATCTGATTCAAAGATTTATTTCCATAGGCAATTCATTTAGAGAATATAATAAAGCCCTAATACGAAGATTTTTCTTCAAGCTCAGATTTGGTGGCTCTGCCTTGCCCTTAATGATATAGTGGAACCATAGTTTTGGGGGATATTTCAGCTTTGCAAAAGTAGCATTACAATCAACTGACAATTCCTGCCTATTTTTTTGAATGAAATCAAGGCTATGGCTTCTCCTTTAGGGCTTTGGTATATAAGTATCAATGATCAAGCCAATAAACCACTTTAGAGGGCTAAAATTGATTTATGGATTTTAAGCCTTATATTAATTTGAATATGACTCTCTAATGTAACATGTAGGAAGAGTTGAGACCATATACTTTTGGGATGATTAAATAAATAAGTTGAACAATTAGATATGGTGGGCTTAGAGTAAGATCTATTGGAGTTAACTTGATCAACTCTAACATTTCTCAATATGGTCCACACACTAAAAAAAAACCTTTAATAGGTTTAAATCTAACAGGAAGCCTGCTAAGATCTATCAAGGACTTATCTTGGTTATCAATTGTCCACATTATATAATAGAACACATCAATAACCAAGTAATATCAATATCTCTAGTCTTTTCATTATGATCAATTGGAAATTTTAAAAATACGTTGTTGTGCTATTGGATTTTTGTCTCACATTATCAAACAATTGTATATAATTAATAGCACATATTGTTTCTTAATCATTAGTGAGGTTTGATACTCTTTGACTCCTTGTCTATCATATGTACATTTGAGCTGATTGAGATCATCCACTCCTTCCCTCTACATATTTCTCTTTTACCCACCCCATTATGTTCTATCACAAATCACCTCCCTTAGACCATGTGTTGCACGATACTTACGTAACCCACATGTAACCGTTGTAATCGAACTCATACATCTACACTAGTCATTTGTCTATTTTTTGTTGTTTAATTTTTATTTGTAGGTGATGAGCAATGTTATTGCATCCTTAAATACTTGTTTTGTGCAAACAATATGAAGTTTGTTACCCCATAATTCAAAATTAGTGATGAAATTAGCTTCATCATAAATCTTCATTGTTATATGTCAATGTTCTTATAGTTTTAAGCTATATACATTTATCATGTTCTCTTAAAATAGTTATTGGCTAGTAATAGTGATGGTAATGTCCAAGAGAAGCGAAGTAGGGAGAAGATGAGGATGAAGGCCAGTGTTTGGCAAGTGATGACATCTTAACTAGCTATTACTATATCATTATTGTCTTCTTCTAAAGTAATCTGAAAATGGAATAAATTTAGGATCTGTTTAGTTTGTCATTTTTAGTTCATTTTGACATCTTATTTTGTTGTTTTCAAACAGACTATTTGTCAAAAATAATATAGATGAAAACAAAAAAATTTTACTCATTAACAAATCAAACAGATCATATACAAATAAGATACAAATGAAAATCAAACAATCCAAATAGGCCCCTAATATGATTGCTTCCTATGTCATGCATTGACCATCTTATGTCTTCTTTCTTTCGTGATACAAATATGCCGTCAAATGCATTTTTATGCCATTAATAGCAAAAATAATATTCTTTGAGCCGTGCTTAAAGGAGCCAAATGATAATCAGTGTCATTAACACTCATTAGCCTTTTATGCATTTTTTTATAAATATATAATGTACGCGGCCTTAAACAGTGTTTTATTATCTTTTTTAAGCCATTAATAAGTATTTATGGTGCTTGTTAAAGAACTAGCTTGAAAATCCTCTAATAAAACAAAAATAAATTTTGTATACATCACTTTTTTATTATTAAAAGTGTATCTTCAAGTAACTTGACAAGAAATATTTAACCATATATTTATTTTTCTTCAAGTATTAGAAATTCTAAGGAATGATAAGAATATATAAAAAGTTTTATTCTTAAACAATCCTTTAGTTTTGTTTTGGATTACTGCATTTGGTTGTACATAATATCTAGTTTTGTATAAAGTTCACATACAAATATATAAATGTGGGGTGGGATGTAATCAGATAGTCGTTACAAGGTACCTGACCGCACAACCGCTAAAAACCCTATAAGGTCATTATGTGGAGGTTTGGGAAAAACTTTTGCGACCCTATGGGTTAGGGGTCAAGTTCTAATTGTAGTTATGACCCATGACTCTATAAGGTAGACTCGACCCACTAAAATTACTAATAATAAAATATAATTCAATAATCAAAACTTGATATATCCATTTTTTATTATTTTTATAGCTTTTTGATTGTATAATTTATATTTCCGTCCATTAAGAATGTTATGCTTTTTATGACTAACAATTAAAGGAAACATTCGTGTTTATGTATCTATATCAATATCAAGTAAAAAAATTCTATTATATTATGTTACAAATTGATTGCCAATTTACCATATATAAAAAATCGATTATTTAGCTTACTGATTTTTATTTATGTGGAGCTTTACTATTAAATGAAAAGAAATTGAAATAAAAAAGCAAATTGAATAATATCATGAAGACAAGTAGACAAATGGTAATAAAAAAATAAAAAGTAAAGAAGGAAAACAGTGTAAAGGAAAAATTGGGTCAACGGGGCGGGATGGATCGAGGTCATGACCCTATAGGGGTAGGTTTAGGTATTGCACATAAAACCTTATAATACGAAAAACGAACCACGATAACTTGTAAGAAAACCGTTATCAAAATCTGAAAACAAAATCCTTGGTCATCTAAAAAACCAGATGAAAACATGACTCGTTGCTTATATTGAAGCAAGAACCATGGTATAATTGAAGATGCCACAATTACTAATAACAAACCGATTGATAAGTCAAAAGGGTAAAAGCCACGGAAATTCCTGATAAGTTCAAAATGAATTCACTCAAGAATTCAAAGAGAAATATCTCTCAAATTATAATTCATCAAAATTATCTAGTTTGTTTACAAATGATAAGTTTATATAAACTAAAACAAGAAATATGAAAAGACATAAAAATAAATTGTTGTCTAAAAGAAAGCTAGCCTACATTGTATTTTGGATGGCCTAAACACAAAACAAGAAAACAGAGTTAATTTTCATACACAGAAGGCGCGGCTTAGGGGGTTTATGCCAACAGCCTTTGGGCCGGTGTATAAATCCATCATGCAAGGCCTATTATTTTCCATCCAAGGCCGGTAGCTTTAGTCCTCATCATCCTCAACACTAGAAAATCTTCAATCTCATGTCGTAAACTGCTTTATAAGCTTACTTGAATCGTGTTTTCATCATTAGAACTTCAGTCAACGGGCCTCCAATTCCTCGAAAAGTATTGTTGAACTTGATCTTAATGGCTCTAATGTTGATGCTATCAGATTCGCATCATTCTCTCATTCTTTGAAAAGGTTCATCTTCGAATCTTGTTCTTGGACTCTTTGATTGCATCTATATGTTGTTTGCTAGGAATGAATTCAATTTGATGCTTTATTGCACCTGGAAATTTCTGGTGAAACAAATCTTTAGATTTCTACAATATTGAGACATCGACACTAGGTATAGAAACTCATTAGTGAAAAAACAAATATCCTCACTTTTTTTTTCAATATCACTCTTAAATGTTTATGTTTCACACTCTAATTCTTGTCTCTTTACTCACCAATGTATTTTCATCACTCATGTTCTCAATCTCTCTCTTTTCTTCATTATCAATATTTTCTAGAGCAATCTTTTTTTCTCACTGTTTTGCTCTCTCATTTTCTCTTTATTTTTCACTCTCCTTGTCTTTTGCAAAAATTTCTTAGGTTGCATCAAATCCTCATACACTTGCAAGGAATTGAGAAGTTTTAAATTCACGTCTTTGGCTTTGACAAGAGTACAAGATTCCTGATTCCATCACAATTGGCTTTCCTATCGAAATGACATTGTTGTCCCAAAAGAATATGACAAGTTTTCATTGGTACAACATCACATAAAACTTCATCTTGGTACTTTCCAATAGAAAACACAATCAAAACTTGTTCAGTCACTTGAATTTCTTCACATCCTTTTAACAACTGCAATCTATAAGGCATTTGATGCTTCAAAGTTTCTAAATTTAACTTTTCCACTAACAAGGTACCAACAAAATTTGTACAAACACCCATTGTCAATTCTCAAATTACACACTTTATTATTCACATAACATATAGTATAAAATTTAAAATCAAACGAGAATTCATCAACATTAATTCTCAATAGATCTGCATTCATTCGTACTTCGTTCATCGTCTTTTTTTGTAAAAACCTTAGATCTTGAAAAAAAAAAAAACCTAAATCTAACAAAAACCCTAAAAGACACATTTTTTTATACAAAATTCTTTCTTTTTTTTTCCTTAACAAAAGACAACAACAACTATCAAATCCTAATCAAACAAATCCAAAACCAACAAAAGATCAAATGGATATGAACGACTCAAGTTACCTCTAATCGAACTAGATATGGATTCTTAGAAATTCTTAGCTTTTATTAAGAAACCAAAGTTTCCTTGGCTCTGATACCAAATTATACGATATTGAGGATTATTTTTCCTAAATCAAATTAAATAAATAAGTTTCTCTTAAAAGCATCTATGTTCATGAATTTTTTTCACAAAGTTTTTAAAATATCATATCAATATCTCAAGAAACTTTTTTCCTCGTGAACTTAATCATTTTATCCGTGAGATTCTTTACGTAAGTTCTTTTATTTTGTTTATATTTTTGTGGATCGTATTTACTTTTTATACAATATACTTACTTTTATATAATAATAATAATAATAATAATAATAATAATAATAATAATAATAATAATTCATTTTTCTAGAGTCTTTCGCCACTCTTCGCACCCCTAACAACTCAAGAAAATGTAATCTTTCGCTTAATATCCAATATCAAGAAACTCGGGCTTTAATTTATTTATCGCATACCTAAATAAAAAATAGTTGGAATCTACTGTTTTATCGCATGACGATCGGACCTGTCAAAACATAGTATCATTTCAATAAATAATGAATTATGGAACCAACAAGACAGTACATATTATCTACCAGTATACTGTTGGTGCATTGTCCCTTGCGGCTATAAGTGGATCCCACAAGCTGGTCCGCGTTAGAGACACTAACACCGGGCAAACAGGTTCTCTGAGGTTTTTTGGGGATGACTGTAGCTATTACACGAGCATTTATGGTTCCACCATGAATGAGGCCAAAAATCGAAAATAACATCCAAAACTAAGCTGACTGGGAAAAAAAAAAAAAAAAAAATTTACCGCAGGCCGCAGGGTCCTGGAACCGCTACTTGACTCAGCGTCGAATCCTCCACAATCGTGCGGCGGACCATGAGCCTCACAATCCCCCCAGGCACGACTCTAACCTGTGGAGATAGGAAAAAAAAACCAACCAAAGCAAATTAATTTATAATAAAATCAAATCAAATTGAAAATATGATTTTTTTTAATAATTTGATTTAAAAATTTTTCAATTTAAATCAATTCGTAAATTTATAATTTAGTTTGGAAGGTAAACTAAATCAATCTATAAAATCAAACCAAATCGTTTTAAAAATATATAATAATATTTTACTTATAAGTTATAATTATAGATTTTTTTATGATAATTAATTAAATGCCATAAATGTTCATATGATTTCATTTTATATTTATTATTTGATGAATATTGATTAAAATCAACTTTTTTATTTTTAAATTTATTTTTTAAGCTCATGATATATATATATATTTGTTGATGATTAACTATCATTTTTTTAATATTTTTTTAACTTTATAAACTATGAAATTTATTTATTTAGTTATAAACTCTTATTATATATTAATTGTTTACTGTATTTGTCAGTAGATCATTTTATTCGTTGATAGATGATTTTTTATTTTAGTTAAATTCAATGTATTGGTTAGTAAATGTATTATATTGGTTGATAACTCATTTTATAGAGAACTACAGATTAAAAGTATGATGAATTCATAAAGTATTTTATCGTTGTTTATAATGTAAACTTTATAAATTAATATAAATATTTAAGTATCTACACAAATATAAAAAAAAAAACTAGAATAAAAAGTTTAGTTAGAATGTTAATTTAATTTATAATCCAAACCAACTCAAATCATTATTTAATGATTTAAAATAATTTTAATATAAATTAAATTATTACTTAAGAGTTTGGTTTGGGATTAGAAAAAAAGCAAAATTAATCCGTGCTCACCCTTGGCTGACTCTCCTGGTCCACGTATCACGCGGTCACACCTCCACTTTTTTCATTATTTGACGCCGGCTTCTTGTCAATATTACAACCATGTCCTTTGCCTTGTAATAACGTTCATCGTAAATATGATATGACCAGATATGTAATTACAAAATAATATCTATAAAATTGTTAAGATTTTAAAGTCTAATCTATATGAATATTACCTTTTTGCATATATGTGTTTTTATAGGCTTAATTTATTATTATTATTATTATTATTATTAGCAGCACTCCCTATGTATATATAAATGTCATATTAATATTGAGAAAAATATAATAAATATTATAATATGGAATGCAATGAATGAGGGTGGTAGTAGAGATGGTGAAGTGAATAGTAAGAAATGATTTGAGGATATGGCACTGAAAATTGTTACGTGATAAAAGTTATAGCTTATACTATATTTATAAATTTAAGTTTTTAAGTTTAGTAGTTATAATGTTAATTTTAATATGATATTAGATCAGGAGTTTATGAGTTTGAATCCCAACATACCAATTTCAGTCCCATTTAATTAAATTGTATAATTGATAGGCCATAATCAAGAGTCTTAGCTCATAAATAATCAATGCAGAGAATACATGTGTTTTTGCAGTTGTTCTTTGTCTTGTGAACAAAAGTAGCAAACTGATGAAACTTTTCGCTTTTGTTATATGGCAATAAAAATTGCCATATGGCTAACAAATCTTTTTTTTCCCTTTTTTTTCCGCAGGTAATATGTAAATCATACGACTGGCACAGAGAAAACAATAATATGTATATAAGTCATACCAATCATTAGGAAAGAAATAACTTTTGATGGTAAAACCCTCCTCATTGTCCAAACAATAAAAACTTGACAAACAATTTCCTACTTATGTAAAAAGGATTTTGTTCCACCTTTTATATTATATGCTTGATCAAGATTAATTTATCTTATTTTTATTCAATGAATTGAAATTATTTTTACTCTACGACGTATATAACAAAAGAGTAGAAGGTACTTGCATTTCCACATAATATAGTACGTTCTAAAAAAGTCTAAAGTCAAGATTTGATTTTGTTTTGAGAAAACATACATGTAGCTTTTGTTCCTGCAAAGCACTATACAAGACAACAAAAAAAAAATTGATATAATCCCACATTGGTAATAGTGTAAATTATCCAATAATGGTAATCAGTGACAATAGTAACAGTGGTGGAGATAGTTACAGTTGTGTCAATAGTGATAATAGTAATATTACCAATGGGTAAATAAAGTATAACAATTGTGGCACATTAAAATAAAATATAAAAAATTAGAAAGTTATTTTATGAAATAGTTACATATCAATAGGATATTGAAGATTTTCATATCTGATTAGGATCAATGTTACATCATTTACATTATAGTTCATTCTAAATCTTGAGAATGTTATCATTATTTTTTTCTTTTTTCCTTTTTGAAATGAATCTCAATTCAAATACTAACATCAAACAAAAATAGCCAACACCCCCATGTCCCCTTAATTATATTAAGTTAAGAATGGCACAATACATGGGAAAAGCACATTCCGATGCAAAACACACCAGTGGCGTTTAAGCAATTCCATGAAAAACCAATGGCATTTTCACTCACAATAGAAACTTCCTATTTTTATTTTAATATTTTTTTTGGTGATACTTATTTTATATATGTAATTGAAAATTGATCCCCCAAAAAGCAACAACAAAAGATGTGGTCTTCGTGCATTTAAACTTCCCCAAGTCTCTCTCCAACAATTCCCATTCTACTTTCAAATCCCCAAAACTCACTCTCTCTCAACCTCTCGCACTCGTGTAATCTTCACCTTCATTCATGGCGGCAAGTCTTTACGCCGCCTCGTCAACTCCTAAACCCATAAACCTATTCAAGAACACACCATTCCTCATCCCAAAACCACCCATCACCACCTCCCAACTCCCCCTACTCTCTCTCTTCCCTAGAACAAGAAAACACCACCACCACCACCACCACCAACAACCTTGTCTTACAGTTTGTTTTGTGCTTAGTAACGAACAAAAACAGAATACCCAATTCTTCCTACATAAAAATAATGAAGAAGAAGAAGAAGAAGAAGTGGGGCATGCAGAAGAAGAAAAAAGTGAGAAAGAAGAGAACTTTGTTAATGGTGGTAGTGGTGACGATCAGATCTCAGTAGCCGCCCGTGTGGCCGAGAAATTGGCTAGGAAAAGGTCGGAGAGGTTCACGTACCTTGTGGCAGCTGTAATGTCTAGTTTTGGGATCACTTCCATGGCTGTTATGGCTGTCTACTACAGATTTGCTTGGCAAGTGGAGGTAATCATTTCATTTTTAATTTTTCAGCAGAGCTTGAGTCAAATTCAAATGTTATTCAGTCGATTGAGTTTAGAATAAATCGAGCTTAAATCAATTTAACTAAAATTGGGGTTGAGCTAATTCAGTATGTTAAGCTCAGGCTAAAAATTAACAATATGTATATGCATGTTATCTATAATATACATATAAATCTTGAACCAGTTACTCTTCCTAATATTAAATTTTAAATTATCTTTGTTGTATTGCAGGGAGGTGAAGTTCCTTTGGCTGAGATGTTCGGCACATTTGCGCTCTCCGTTGGTGCTGCTGTAAGTACTAATAAATTTATTAATCATACGGAATATTTTAATTCTGACTCTTTTTTTTTCTTTTGGCCCTTTGATATAATTAAATTGCCTTTTTATTTATATCTGTATTAACAAATTTTCAGGTGGGTATGGAATTTTGGGCAAGATGGGCACATAGAGCTCTCTGGCATGCTTCTTTATGGCATATGCATGAGGTTTGCTCCCAATTTTTTTTTCCTATTTTATATCTGATTGCTTGCTTAGGAAAATATTCCCAAATTAAAATTAATAATTTTTTTTGTAAAGTTTCGATTATTAATTTATATCACATGGTATTTTCTTTTTTCGATACATATATGTATATATATATTTTTAAAAATTTTATGAATGGGTTTGAATTTCAGTCTCACCACAAACCCAGAGAAGGACCATTCGAGCTCAACGATGTTTTCGCAATAATCAATGCTGTACCAGCCATTGCCCTCCTTTCTTATGGTTTCTTCCATAAAGGACTTGTTCCAGGACTATGTTTTGGCGCTGTAAGTTTATTTACTATTCTGTGTATTTACAGTATCTTTAATTAATATAAATTCGATAATTAATGTATCACAGTATGTTATTAAAAAAAATTGATGGATTGTGATACGCCACGTGATTGAGCTAGTAACGAATAAGTAGCACTAGCAGTATGTTTTAACTAAATTGTAAGACTGGTACGAAGTTTTCGTAATATTCAACCTCAATTTCATAATTAAGCTTAACAGTAAAAAATTTGTCTTTATAATCACAATATACAAAAATTAACTATCCCACTGTAAGTGTGTCCTCTCTCTGTCTTTTTATTTTTTATTATTTTTAAAAGCTATCCTATGTGGGATTGTTGACCAGGGACTTGGAATCACTGTATTTGGGATGGCTTATATGTTCGTCCACGATGGTCTCGTCCACAGGAGATTCCCTGTGGGTCCCATTGCCAACGTGCCATATTTTAGAAGAGTTGCAGCGGCACATCAAGTGAGCCAATCACTAATTTACACGTGGAATCATATCTTTAAAACGATCTCTTTATGTTGGCCGAAAAAAAAAAAACGATCTCTATTAATTTTATTTTGTTTTTTTTTTTCAGTTGCACCATTCGGAAAAATTCGATGGAGTACCGTATGGCCTGTTCCTGGGACCAAAGGTCGGTACAAGTTCCCGTCTTTTTTTCTCTCTCTCTTTTGTCTTTTAATTCTCAACAAAGTTTTGTTCCGCAACTGTTGATTGCGACAAATGTTATTTCGTGGAAACATGAAATTGGCCGAAAATAAAATTAAATCGTGTCGTGTTTGTGTTCTGGTACAGGAAGTCGAGGATGTTGAAGGATTAGAAGAGTTGGAGAAGGAGATTAATAGGAGGATTAAATCATACAACCGGTCGTGATTAATGTTCTTTAGCAACATGTGGCAAAGCTTTTCTTTTTCTTTTTTTTTTCTATGTAAAGAGACAAGAATATCATGAATGAAAGGGAAAAGGGGAAAAAAAAGGAAGAAGAAGAAAAAGATTTTGACTTAGATTAGTATTGAATAATTAAATATTGTACGTTTGGAATTTGTAAAAGGGTGAAAAGATCTTTTCCTTTGGAATATATGTCCATAAGTACATATGAAATATGGAAAATTGCTGGAACAAGCTTTTGATTTTTATATGTTTTTATAAAATAGTTAAATAGAGGTGATTGAAATTATTCGTATGTGGATGTAGGTATATGGAGACAAAGTTCTCCAATAAGATAATAATCGTGTATCTCGCGAGGTTTGAATAAATATATATTAGATGTCCCCATTGTGAACGTGAAGTGATTCTAAAAAGACCAATTCATGTGCCAAAAGTACAAAAAGGAATAGCAATGCGATGCTCATGACAAATAAAATTTTTTTTATTGTCCCGGTAGGAAGACTTTAGAAGTTAAAGAGGCTCTTAGTCCTCCAATGAGAAAAAAATATTCGATAAGTATGATAAGTAACTTGTCCGGATAAATGAAGGATGAGTAAGTATTAAAGTATTTTAAACAAATGGAAATGGGGTATAGTTTTTTATAAATTGTTTTCCCTTTCAATGATCGTTGCACGTGTATCTCTATTAACTGATAATTATATATCGTCATGTATTAGAAAAAATAAAGTTGTATTTTCTTCCTTTATATTCACCAAGCTAGTGGAGAGAGGGAATTTTTGTCGTTCGTCGATGCCTATATATCCTAGCTGATTTCATTATTTTACTAGGGATTTTCATAAAAGATGTAATCATGAGGCTGCAGAGAATTTTATTTTCTCTTTTTCTCTTAATTATAGAATTTCAATTATTTTCTCTTGTAACACGTTTGGTTTACTAAAATGAAATTAGTATTTCATTGTTATTACCATGTAATATCTATTTATTCATTTGATTTATAAAAAATTTTATCAAAAGAATATCTATTTCATATAATACAGAATAATTGATAATGAATCATCATTTATTCTCTTTATTGGAGGAATGGTTATTTCGAACAAAAAAATATATGTTATTTAAAAAAATACCCCTAATGATAAAATAAGGAATTGTAATTCATTTCCAACTTTATTTCATTCTAATAAACAAAACGTGCCATTAATGTATAACTATACATTTTCATATGGCTTCCCTTCTTTCTTTCCATGGAAGCGTACTCAAATATGCTTTCTATCAATTTCACCATCACCAATCCATTATAATCCATCATTATAAGTCTATTTATATAGATGAGGCAAATCTAAAGAGATCGTGGTACTATAAATTAATTTATCAATAATTTTTTAAGTAAGTAGTTTTTATTTTTATGTATCTCTTATTTATTCTTTGTTTTATAGCCATCTCCTTACATGGAACCATGTCATCTCTTAAATTAAATGAGATTTAATATACTCGCTAATTAGGTTAGTTTTTTTGTTTGTATATGAGATGTTTGTTATTCTCTACATAAGACAATTTAGTTTCTTAATGACTTTTTATTCAATTAAATTGTTATACCTCTAACTTTTATTCGTGATTTTTCTTATATCAATCGATTTGATTAATACATTATCCTTTTATCAAATGAATATCATATATATATATATATATATATTCCGCTAGGATCAAGAGCTTCATCAAACAACTTGTGTAGAAGCACTAAAGTCTGAGTATACAAAAGAAAGATTATTATCCATAATAAAAAACTAAAGTAGATTGATTAGAAGCATAACTATTAAGAGAGCAAAGGCCAACAATTTTGAGGTATTCTATTCTGTTGGAGATAATACGGAGAAGATATGACTAAGTAGGTCTCCCAGGAAGCTTTCATCTTGTCCAAGTGATCTATCTACATGGGCAAGGATGTGTGAGGTGGAGTCGTACTCTCCAGGCGTCTAGCACAAACCAACCCAAGGGGTCGTCAGGATCAGTTGCTTGCATTAGACAATCACATTTGGTAAATAAACAGTGTTCGAATCATTAGAAGTGATCTAGTTGTGGCTGCCATGGAGTTGGATTCCACTATGATTGGGTTTACTTGGAATTGTTGAGCGAGAGATAATCCTAGTATAAACTCCAAATCTCAACCTCTGGGGGAGAGTTCACATTGATTTTTTGCATAAATCCTCCTCAACATCTACCATTTGAATCCCACGCACAACCACCTACACTGAACCATTGTGTATTTTCCATAAAAGCTGCATTAACATTGATTCTCAGAGTTCCACTTCGTGAATCCGACCAACCTGACTCTATTTTCTTGAGGCTTCGTGTTTTTCTAACATTTCTTAGATTGGCCCAATATTCATTGGACAAGGATATTATCACTTAAACAAGTCTATCATATTTGTTCATTCTGAAAGATCCTTCCGTTTCTAGCCTCCTAGATGTACCACAAAGCAAAATCGAAAGTTGTATTTCATGGTGGGTTTGTAGCTTTCATCTTCTTCCTACATGTTTTTTGCATTGCATTCAATCCAGTCCTATAGTTGAAGGTCAAAGAGCGATATGGAAGCTTGAGTTTTATTTAATTGGGACCACATTTGCTTTGTCCAAGTACAACACAAGAACAAATGTTCAGTGTCTTTTGGTGCCATGTTACATACAAGGCATATGGTATCAACGCTTATACCCCAATGATTAAGATGAAGTCTAGTGGGGAGATAAATTTTCCAGCATCTCCGTAAAAAGTATTGGACCTTTGGATAGGTTGAAATTTTCCATATCCAATCGAACTTGTTTCCTAAATCATATTTAATTCTCTTCCATTAAGCATTCATAGGTTGATCTGTCGTAACTTCACTAGACATCTCTTTACTCTAAGCTCATGTATCCTCAATTTCATCTTGCGAGAGTGTGAGGGATCCAATTTTATTTTAATAGCCTCATTGTTCAAATAGCTAATAATTTCCTCCTTCCAATCGTTTACATCTGACTAGACCATAGGTACATTGATATTTTTCATCTCCTTCGAAAAGGCCCATAGATGAGCTATCCGAGCGTCCTTAGTCTAATCAGTAGTCAAAAATTTATAGTTAATGCCACTTCTAAGATGACTGTGACTATGTTCCTCTACCCACTCCAACATTTTTATAGTCCTCTTCATAGTTTTTTAGCAATTGGTACACCCAGTTTGATTATATTTTTAGAGTCTTCTTTTCACAATTTTTACCCATAAAAGTTTCTTTTGTCTTCAATTTCCAGCTAAGTTCAACCAAGTGTGCAGAGTTCCACTTTATTGGATTTTGTAGTCTAAGTCCATTTTGACATTTCAGTTGCAAGATTTTGTTCCTTTGTATTTCATGTAGTTTTTGTCCTTCTCCACCTCCTCAAAAGATGCTACAAATGATATCTTTAGCTTTATATAAGACTTTTCTAGTGTGATCGCTGCTTGCATATAATATCCCTAGGTGCCTTCTTGAGATGATTTAATTGGCATATGTTTTCCTGCCATAAATAAAAATTTCACCTTCCAGCCCCCAGTTTCCTATGCAGTTTATCTAAGATAAGATTTGTAACTTCATTGTTTAAGTTACCTTACTTTTGCAGATGGAAACCTAAGTAGGCTCCCATGTTATATGTGGCATGAATCTTCATGTTTGACAAATTTCCTCCTTAAATTCAATGAGGGTGTTAAGGGAGAAGAAACTTCTGGATTTATCATAATTTATCCTCAGCTTTGACATGGTGCTAAAAAGTTCCATAAACTCAATCATGGTTTCAGCATTCTCAACTAAAGCTTCACCCATTAGAATAAAGTCATCCGCGAAGAAGAGCTAAAAAGTTCCATAAACTCTATCATGGTTTCATCATTCTCAACTGAAGCTTTACCCATTATAATAAGGTCATCAGCAAAGAAGATGTAGGAAAAATCATGATCTACTCCTCTAAAGCAGGTCGGTTTCCATAATCCTCTATTGACCACTACCAAAATCTATCTACTGAGCAATTCCATTGTGAGAATGAAAAGAAAGGTGATATAAGACATCCCTTCTAAGTCTACGAAAGCTTGTAAAGCTGGGGACATTTCTCCATTGACCACAGCTGATAAAGGGCCAGTTGTAGGCATGATATGATGAGCTTAAACCAGATATCGGGAGCATTAATAACTTGGAGAGGCGTACATATTATGTCCCATTCTACATGATCATATGCTTTCTCCAGATCCAGTTTCATGATCATCCACCCCTTTTTTCCCTTCTTTGTGGCACATGAGTTAACGATTTCCTCCATGAGAATGATATTATCTACTGCACTCTGGCCAAGTACAAAACTTGCTTGGGTAGGGCTGACTATGTAGTCAAGACAAGGACGAAGTAGAATCTTCGTTACTGCTTTGTATATCGTAGTACAAAGACTAATTAAGCGTAAATCCTTTAATTTGCATGCTTTAACTTTCTTGGGTGTCAAAATTATGAGTGTTTTGTCGAGTTGTTCATCAACTATTCCCATTCTCAATCATTGTACTATTTTAACTATTGAATTTCCCACATTCCTAGTAGTAGTTATAGAATCCAGCATGCAACCCATCAAAACTAGATGATTTGTTAGAGCTAATGGATTTAAGGGCATCTCATATCTCTTTTCGATCAATTATCTTGTTTATATCTTCCTTGGATTCCTCAGTAATACACAACCCTCCAATATTTTGGAAAATGTTTTCCATTAGACATTCTAATTTCTCCGACGAGAAAAGTTTTGGGAATTAGAGGATAGCTAATTTTTCCAACCCTTTCTACCCAGTAATAGGGTTACCAACCTCATCTTCCAACAAGAGAATTCTTGATTTGTTACGTCTAGCCATAACAGATGAAGAAGAATTTAGTGCTTCAATCCCTTTGCATGATCAACTTCGATCTTGCTTTTTGTGCTTATAAAATTTCTTCATCTCAAAGAATGGTTTGCAATTCTAATTCTGCAAAGTAGAGAGAATTGAGATTCTCTTGGGATGGGTTTTACTGTATCTACCATTCTAATTGGGATATGCATCTACGGATCCTTTATTTCCTTTGATCAATAAAGCCAAAGACTTCCGCATTCCATTTCTTTAACATAGAGGTGGGGAGGGGAGGTAGGAGTCAATATTGAAAGATTCCTTGTCCCAATTTCTAGCATACAAAGTCGTCAAATTTTGGGAGATTAAACCATATGTTTTGACTACAAAAAGGTATCAAATGATGTTTATTTAGCACATAGTCTGTTGAGGTGGTTAGCATAATCGGCTTATAATCTGAGTGACTAGAATCCAAATGTGGTAATTTAGATTCTGGAAAAAGTTCCACCTATTCCACTTTCACCCATGCTTTATTAAGTCTCGATTTGATTATATCAGAGATATTTTTTTTTTCAAGTATAAAGGATTCCAACATATCCAATATTTATCATCTCACAGTCATTCATACAGTTTTAGACCATGGTGGGTCTATATTGGTTGATTCTAACTCCACCTGATTTATCTTCATGAGATAATGCCTGATTAAAGTCACCCAAAATAGTTGAAGGACCCATGGTTATAATTGCTGCCTTCCTTAAATTATCCTATAGCATAGTACATTCTGAAAAAATTGTACTAACATATATTGGAGTGACAAAAAAAGAGTAGAATTAGAGATTATCTACACATGAAGGTGAATCTCCTGCCTTGATGAAAACAAGGTCGTGCCAATGGCATCTTCTTTATTCCATAAGATAATTATGTCACCACTGACTCCCACAACTTTCACGCACTTAAGCCTGTGAAAGCCAAGCACATTCTAAAAACCTTCAACAGCTGCATGGCACATCCTCATTTCAAGAGAAGTAGTAGATGTGGGCGATGTATGAGCTTTAGATCTTCAATGACATGATGTCATTGTGAGGCATTGGCACCCTGAACATTCCAAGATAAGATTTTCAAGGGCATGTTAATATGATTTTGAATATTCACACCTATCATCATTTCATCATTAAGTGAGTATATTGTGCAACACCAAGCCTCATTAGCTTCTAACGGATCTCGCATTCTTTGCACTTCCATCTTGAACTACCTCAAGCATTGATTAATTGTTGGCATGACCGGGTTCTTCTCCATAGGCTAGAAAAGCCATGTTATTGTTTCCCTTACTTTGGTGTGAATATCCTTGGGATCAGATACCTCTATACTTGCATATTTACCTCCCTCAGAAGCATGTAAGCCAGTGCTTTGCATGTACCTCTCCATTCTTTTAGAGTCATTGGTGGGTGTAGAATAGTTGGGGTTGTCACTAGTATATCCTTAGGCATCCCTCGCAGAGATTTCAAATAGTTACTCCAAAAAACTATACAGCTTCCCTTCCCCCCATGAATATTTGCTAATAGTGGAAGGTGGGAGTCTAATGTAGATGAAGGGTGAGGGGATATAGAGGTGTTTCTTGTAGTACTTCTACTAGGATATTGAATGAGTGACCTTCAAAATTCACTAGCCATAGTGCTATATAGGGTACTTCTGTTGGGGTTTTCGATAATGGGTATAGGATCTTTGTTGCTAGATAGATTCAGGCATTGTGGACCATTCTTTTGAGCTTAGTATTTAACCGCACTAAATCATTTTGAAGATTTAAAGTTTTTCATGATTGGACTCTCCTTCTTATATTAGAAAAGGATCGGTATATTTGGATTTATGTTCTCACTATTTGGTGTTTCAACTTCCATAAGAGTGCCTTTTCAAGTTACTGCTATGGAATCTTCTGATTCAGATGATTCACTTGTAGTATGCTTGCGAACATGCGATTGCAGGGAAGATGGGCTAGCACTCAAATTCTGATTTAAATTAATAGGTGTACCTGTTGTATTATTGATAGGAGTTGTGTCATTGGGTGTCAGGGACTTTTTCTCTGTAGGCTCTTTTTTGCTCAACTCCTTACTATCACATGTTAGATTTTTCTATACTTTTTTTCCTTCCTTCTACTTTGATTCAGTCACTATATTGAGAGCTACTGTCACCGTCTTTTTCCACATCCTTTGATGTAATTGGTTTCGACTAGTATTTGGGGGTTTCATTATTATTTTTAGGGTCCTCGTCCACTTTTTCCATATTGAGAGAAGACGTTTTCGTCATAAGGCATCCCCTATTAAGTGTATGGCCCATGCATCCACATCCAGTACATAATGATGGGAGTCCTTAATATCATACCTTGAATATATGCCCTTCAATGATGATGGTATGCACTGAGGGGTGCAAAAATTTACCTGAAAGCACAAGCATGCAAGCTTTCCATGTTTACAATGTGCAGTAAAGGTGTCAAAGTGTAGAATAATGCCTAACACATCACCAATTCTTTCGAGTGCCTCTTTTCAATAGTATTCAATAGGTAATTCTTGAATTCTTGCAAATATTGCAATAGAGTCAATACCCTCTTGAGATGGTGTGAAATTAGGGATCAACAACGCATCATAAGAAAATAGCTGTTGATAAACCATGACCTTCTTTTATGATATATTGAACATCATCCTCTGATGCGAATGAAACAAGATAGTATCCTTTTTCCCACACCAAACATTATAAAAGCTTGACATTTCCTCCAAATCATTTTCAACCATGTAAGTATGGATTGATATCTAGGATTTGAACCATGAGTTTGATAATTAGGTTTGTTTCCACTTTGCCCTAATCATTTCTTTTTTCATCCTTATTAACGCATATGTATTTAATTCCCATAGAATCTCGAGAAGATGTTGATCTTGTGTCTTAGTATCTGTCATACATATTTGTATTGTTTAAATCCAATTCAGCGAAATCTTTGAAAAAAGTAGATTTGTATGCCCCTGTGATGCATAAAGCAACTTTATACTTATACAACATGGTGTTTTTTCCCTCATGGGTTTTCCCAGTGGAGAAACTCGCCTCATTTGAGAAAAATTCCTTAGGATCTTCACTTAGGATACGCATTTTCCTACGTCTAAAGAGGTCGCTCAGGTTATCTTTGGTCGGAGAAGGGTGGAGAAGAACATTAGGTTTTCCATGGCTATTTTCCAAACGAATATCATCTTTACCACAAAGAAAAAAAGTTTTCTTTATAGAGTTTTATGCATTCAATACTAAATTTTCTAAGTATTAAGATAAAAAAGTATTAAAAATTTTAACATCTATCTGGTGGGCATTTGCTAACCTTAAAGGCTACAATAATAGCTAAAGATGAATTAAAACTGGATGACAGAATGAGCACATATAGTTTACTTACTTAACTTAACGGAGAGGGAGAGACGAGTGAAATAGGGCTCGAAGAATGAGATGTGCTAGAATGCAGGGATATAGCAACTTAGCAATAAGGTTCTCCCTTTTGGGCCGACTATAATAAGCTCACAACTCTAATAAAAAGAAATCGTAAGCTCTTTGCTCTATTTACCTGCAATCCTATATCAAGGTTGGTGAATGCTTCTATAAGGGTCCTTATTAAGTTAAGTTGACTTCAAATAAGGAAAACCTATCACATTAATATATTAGACTTACCACAATTGGACTAACCTACTACAAACAGACCTAGCATATTTGTACTAGCCTATCACATTTGGACAAGATGGATCTATCGCATTTAACCTTACCATATTTGGACCAATATACCATAAATGAACTACTACATTTTTATCGAAACCTATCATATTGGGATAGAGACTTATTTTAAGTCATTGATGTGCAACTTAACCCAATAATTTTTTTATATGGTTACACTGAACTTATTAGTAATCTCCATGATACAACTAAGGGTTTCAAGAACAAATATAACCCTTTTGTTATTGATTACCACATTTAGATTGATGAAAATTTGGTAAGAAATTCTAGAAAAATTATAGTAAAAGTGAGTTATTTTTTAACGTAAAATCCATACTAGAAGCAACCTAAACTCATAAGGAACACAATAAGTATAATTTGAGCATCACAATGAATTTCAATACACTAAAAGGGTCATAATCCATGAGGTAGAAAAAACTACACACTATAGAATCAATATTTAGGAATAAGTTGAAATAAGAAATAAATTTCCTTTTTTTCCGTTCAAATGAAAATAGTAAAAATAAAAGATTATAACTATATTTTAAAAATGTATCTCTATCATCGTTCAATACTTTCATTGGTTGAAGATGTTGGCACTCTAATTCTTTTCCCTTTAGAAAATGTTTCAAAGTATGTTTTCTTTTTTAAGGGAAGACTCACGTGTCATGCTTCACCAAGTGCTAGTTCATCAATCACATTAGAGGAATGAGTCTTTACTATAATGATAGCACCTAAAAATCATCTTAAATTGTAGTCCAAGAAATTGACAACTCTAGAACAAAACTATACTCCAAAAGTTAGAGTAATTTTACCAATCACAACAACACACCAAAGCAGTAGAGCTAGTAAAAGATTATTCAAATTTATGTCATATGCTTAAATCTAAACTCTTAATTAGTTGATACATTATTAAAACAATATTACAAAATAACTCCATCATGTACTTTTTAACTTTTTCATTAAAAATTAACGGAATTTAAGTTCTGTGAATAAATCATCTAGTCAATCATTTGATTATTAAAATAAATATAATAATTAATATATATATGAACTATTAAATAATTAATGAGACCGGTTCTATAAAATAATATTATAAAAGCATAAAATTTTCTTGGATAATAATATATTGATCTACCCAAGAAAATCTATTTAAATCATTAGACCATATTAATCCTAATTTTAGGTATTTTACTATCACTGTCTTAACTTTAATCGACCGATGTCAAGAGCCAAACCGAGATTGGTTGGTTCTTTTTCCCGAAAGTTAGGATAAGACAACATGAACATGCTATGCTATTGCTTGTGGACGTCGGTACGAAAATGCGTGTTGAAATGTTTTTCTTTGGAATTCCACGAAATTATAACTTCCAATGACACTGCACTGGGACATATCGTTGACCTGATAAAAGTAAAAGGGGGGAGGCATTTCGTCAAACGTTGCGAGTGCGCCAAATAATAATTTAGCTATGTCGGCATATTGCTTTAGTATGTGCTAGGTGTCTCTCCGGTAGCAAGCGGGCGGTGACCCGCACCGCTATTGGACTAGTACTAAAGTAGCGAAATTCTTAGGTCAAGTCCCCCGCCCCCTCCCCCTTTTTCTACAAGATATGTATACAAGTTGATATCTCTTGGATAATATATTTTATTCTAGCTATAATATATTATTATTTTAAATGCAAAATGTCTTGAATCAATATATTTTATTTCATATTAGTGTATTTGTTCTAGGTAAAAAAATGTGTTAGATGTGTGTTAGGTCAGTGTATTTTGTCCCAAGATATTAGTGTATTTGTTCTAGGTAAAAAAATGTGTTAGATGTGTGTTAGGTCAGTGTATTTTGTCCCAAGCATAGCTTGACCCGAGAGTAACCTTAAAGTAGCTCACGCATAATGTTTTTAATGCTTCAAATGATGGGATAATTATACTAAATTATATTAATGTTTGAGAATAATTCTATTAAAAGATGTTAATGTTGGAGAATATTTTATTTAAGATATCAACATTTTAAATAATTAAAAAGCAAAATTAATATTTTATAAGGTATTAACATTTTACTAAATCCATTTGAGGTATCATCGATTGGATAGTTTTTCTTAATTTTTCTTTATTTTTTTAACGGATACCTCGTTTGACTTACTTTGTAAATTATTAATTCATATTTTTAACCACTCAAAATATTGATACCTTAAATGAACTTACCATCAAATGTTAATACATTGTAATGTAATCCATAATAAAATATAAGATATATATTAAAAAGCGGTCCAATATAGGTTTTCATCCCTTGTTTTCTCTTTTCCTATGTATTGTATCCTCAATTGAATGTGATGTTATATAGAAGTGTTTTAAAACTATAGTCCATCTCTTACTCTAGCACATTTTTATTTTTATTTTTATTTTTTTAGAAACATGTAAAAAGTGTTTAATGATCTCTTTTTTCTTATTATTTAGCTATTCCAATCCAATCTCAACCATTTTTAATATCATCAAGCATAACCCAAGGATTAGTAAGATAATATGTTTCTGCTTATCTCTTCCAATTTTGCATCTTTTAATTGTATAATTGAAATCCAAAACGTGAGTCTTAAAGAATCCTACACGTAATTTTGTGATAAGTTGGTGTTTCTTTTCGTTTTCTTGTTGTTTTTTACAAAATATGTACAGAGATAAAGAAAAATTGTCATCTAGGTGTTGACAGCAACATTTTATAGAGAGGATAGAGAATTCTTAAGAAATCTTAGAGGTTGAGAATTTAGGAAGTTTAGAAGAAGAGAAAGATCGAAGGGTTATAAGTTTGTAATGTGGTTTTTGTGTTAATTTGATATCTTGAGTGTTATTTCTATTACAAATGTGTAGAGTCGTGTTTAGAAGGATGTTAAAGTGATAGATGTTACCAAAGAAAGGTTCAGAATATTTTTGGGTTAAGAATAAAAGGATTTGTAGGCCAACACTACTAATATACAAACACATGTATAGGTCGTGTTTTGCCTCTGACATAACTCTTTGCACGAGCTTATGTATAGGACACGTATAGCTTTCGTGAATTATAACCCTTTGCACGAACCTATGTTTAGGCTACATTTAGCTTCTGAGACCCACACGACCTCATACATGAATGCATATGTAGGCCGTTTTAGTTTCTATGACCTATACAACCCTTTATACGAGCCTGTATGCATCTTGTGTTTAATTCCTTATTTACGCAACCCCTGCATGAGCTTGTACATTTATAATGTCTAGTATAACTACTTCAAACTTTTAAAATCCCCTTCTAAATCTCTTGAAACACATTCAATTCCTTTCTTTAAGGTCCACTTACACTTTAAACTTTGAAATGAAGATGAAAATCAAATTAAATACCAATTTCATATCAAATATCAAATAATAACCATAAGTTAGTATATATAGAAGTATATAACACTAAAATGCAATAATTTATTGGATGAAACATAATCCTAAAGACCTTTTTAATTATTCCTTATATTAGGCATTAGGAATTCCATAGCTTTAATTATGCTTCAAGACAACGTTTCAAGTACGTGTATTGCCATGTTTATGTTTATGCTTGTTTAAAATAAAAACTTAAATTATCTAAATGAATACTTTATTATAAAATTTGCTTGTTGCATGTGTTTAGTTATGGCTGATGGATCAGGAGTACCGGTAATACCAACATGGCAACCCAATGATCCTTGTGTGGCACTGTCTTTGTGTAGAGTTGTGATTGGAGATGAGTGCGGGTAGATATAGGTTTTGAACTCATGGATGTTAGGGGGATATCCAACGTCAATATTTATGTACTATATGTAAGTGTGTTCAGGACACTAAATCATCTATGTGCTATTTGATGGACGTAAATCAAAAGATAATAGATGGCTAATTATTACATCAGCTGTATGCTTACATGTGAACATGTTGATATTTATTCATGCTCTTGTGCTTGTGGTTGTATCGCACTGAGTTTTAGATCACTCTTTTTTTTTTCTTTTTTAGGTTTAGGTGACACTTTGATTGTGTTTGATCATTCATAATATGATGCAATAGTGGATTGTGGGGATGACGCTAATGAAGATGACTCCTCAGCCGATGAATAAATTAATTACTTACTCTTGAACATAGAGACTCCTTATGTGCGTGTTTGGCTATGGGCCATGTACTTATGTGTATTATGTATAAGGATGCTGGTTTAGGGCACCCAATCATATTTTAAGTTTGACTATTTATGTATGTCTAATGGACTCTCTTTTAAGTTATCATTAAGTTGATTTATGTAATGTTTAGTAGAATTCTTGTTGATTGGTGCAAGCACACATAATCTAACAATATTGAAGATACCTAACTCAATTTATGTGTGATTTGTAGAGGTGGGCATATAAATCGTGGCTTGCAAGTCGACTTATTTACCTGCTTAAAAAAGCAGGCCGCAATAAATTGCTTTTTGCCTATTTGAATGTAGGCTAAATTGGCCATGGGCGGGCCCATGATGGGCCAAGCTGACCCGCGGTCCAAGAGTTTAAAAAAAAGAGAGGAAAATTTTAAGAATAAGAATAATATAATAACGTATTAGTGATTATTTATGATATATCATGGAAAAAAATAGAATGAGACCTGCATCACAAGCATTATAACATTTTTATGTATATATTTATTTATTTAAACGTAATATGATATCTAATAAATCATTTAAAAACTTGTTTTTATATATAAGTACTCAAAATAATAACAAAATTAATCTTTAATATATATATATATATATATATATAACCCTAAAATATATAAATATTCCAATTTTCATATAAACTAACATAACAAACATAAAAAAAAAAAAAAAAATTCATTTGGCTAGCGGGCCAAAGTGGCCCAGGCCCCACCTAAAAATTTTAGCTTATTTAAAAGTGGGCCAAAATAGCTCTATTCATTTAACCCACAGGCTGGCTTAGCTCAGCTTACCAGGCTCGTTTGCCCCAACTCTAGTGGTTTGAAGTTAATGATGTTATTTATGGAGGTTTAATAATAGGTTTTGAGTTTTAACGTGTCTACATTGCAGCTGGCTGTAAGCGACCCTAAATTTAAGGCTTTACATTACATGTATGTTAGATTTGGATCTTCTTTAGTTTTAATCCTCTGATTTTTATCCATAACGATTGAAATTGTCTAAATTCTTAAATATCTTATAATATTATTTAATATCTTCTTTTACCTCCTATTTTCAACTATTAATTACGTAAAACATTACCCGAGTGGACAAGGACGGGGCGATCTTTCATTTTCTTAAGTTGAATTTAAATTTATCTATAAAATGTTTTTCGTTTCAATTGTAGTGCATGTTTTGAGTTTTTCATTTATCATAAATTCAATAAAGTAAAACATATGATATTGTAAATAATATATATTTTTTAAATTACTATAATATAAATGATAACTTTTAATGAGTGCTTAGATACTCGCTAAAATACCACATGCATAAAAAAAACTATTTTTAATTATGTAATATTTTATGATGATTATATATATTTATAAGATATTTCTATTATTTAAAATGAAAAAATGCAGTAAGCAATATCATATATATAGATAGTTATATAAAAATTAATCTTTTCATTAAATATTTTGAGAATTTGCTTTACGCAAGCACGCACGCACACACATATAGACATTTTCTTATCAATATTATAAAAAATCATATTATTTATAATAAGTAAACCTAACAAATTTATCAAAATATTAACTAATAAAATAATACCTAAAATATTCTAGGAGCAAGGTCCCTTTGCCCTAGATAGATCTATGATATTTAATATATACTGACTGAATTATTAGTAATTATATTTCATTTTCTATTATAGAGAATTAGTAAAGCAAGGATTATAACTAATGTAAGTACAAGGAAAAAAAATGAAAAAATCTTACTATAATCATTCCATTTTTTTCTAAAGTTTTTAATACTAATACTGTGTAAGTAATTAAAAAAATATGTGTTAAAAAATTTAGAACAATCATTCAAATAATTTTAAATCTAATTTATGGCCGTTTAGACGCTTTTCGGATATAAAATTTAAATTGTTTGAAAACCCAGACAAAGCTTATGATAGGGAAAATTGTTAAGCCATTAAGGAAGTTTTTAAAAAGATGAAAAAAATTATAAATAGAGAAAGATCTTAGTGTGCCCCTTGCCCCCTTTTTTTTTTTTTATAACTTTGGTGAACAGTAAACAATACAATAAAAATGAAAGGACACAGTAAGAAAAAAAAAAATAAAATGGAAAAAAAAGAACAAAAGGCTAGAAAAAATGAAGTATTACATTGCAAAGCCCATAGTGATAGCTATAAAGCTATTAGACAACCAAAATGAATTATTACATTGCAAAAACATTTACAATGACAAAAAATGAGAGCATTGTGGTTTGAACATGGGAAATGGAGGATTTAAAATGGATTTCTCGACCACTACATCAACTAATACACAAATAATTATTTTCTTTTGATCTCATGAAATCATTTATTCTTTTTCATAACAGACACATATCCTGAGGGGGAGGGGATTGCCAGGCCCCCTTTTGATTCGTCTCTGCGAGTGGAGAATTGATGAAAATTAAAAAATAAAATTTGTCATCTATAAAGCTTTCAGACAACTAAAATGAACAATTACACGGCAAAAACATTGCAAAGCCAGACAATGACTAAAAATGAGAGCATTGTGATTCGAACATGGAACATGTAGGATTTAAAATGGTTTCCCTGACCACTGCATCAACTAATACACAAGAAATCTTTTCTTATGACCTCATAATATCATTTATTCTCTTTCATAACATACACATATCGTACTATCTAAGATATATAATTCTTAAAAGAAAATGTTTAAGAATTGCATCTATGCACATTATCTAAGATATATTTAATCTATCATTAAAAGAGTCGACATATAATTCTTACTCGAGCTATTCTTATGCTCATTCATTGCATCTATGCACATTATCGGATTTTGTAAAACTAACGTTGGTGTCACGATCTCGGGAATCTTGAATTTTGTGAGAATATATTATAACATTTTGAACAAATTAAATAGTTTGCTTTTAACAAAATCGTACTATCTAAGATGCATATATAATTATTGCTCTATGAAGCATGTAACTTCGTTTTCTTCCCTTCTTTTTTACATATAACTAGAGGAATATACTGCAAATCTTTGAAAACAGGGAGCAACGGCCATTTTTCAATTTTTTTTTAATTTTTTAATCATAAAGATACCATCATGTGAGGCTTTGGACTTAGCTACGTAGCCTGGTCATGTAAAATAACAGATAGAATATATTAAAAAGTAATGAATTACAGACCGGCTATGTAAAAAGGGTAAAGCGATTTTTGTACTTGGATTTTTTTGGAAGGTTACAGATGAATCACATCATGACACGTATCATCTGACGTGACACATTATTACTTTTTTTAGTTTTTCCCCATTAGCTTAAGCCCAATCTGGTCCAGGCCTTCTACCAATTCAAATGTTTCCAAACCCAACTTTTTAGGTTTGATAATATATAGAAGACCAGATCCTAGCACTTTCCTAATGTGGGACATCACCTTCTTCATCTTCCGTCCGCTTGCTTTTCCGTGATTTACTTAAATTGCTGAAGAAGATTTTTTGACATATATTTCTCGTGAGCATTTACACGGACATTGGTGGAGTGACTTATATATGCCCTCATTGTACGCCATCTACCTCATATTTCACAAGCAAATCATTCCCCACTTAACAAATAGGAACTTAGAAAATTACGAGACTTACATGAACTTAGAAAATTACAAGACTCACATGATATTTGCAAATTTTTAAGATGCCTCAACTCAGAAGGTATAGTTCCTATCAAATAATTGCTGCCTACCTACACTATAAGTAGCTTTCCACAGTTTCCAATCTCATGGGAAATTTCTCCTTTTATAAAGTTCTCTTCCAAGAGCAAATATTGCAGTCTTGACATATTGCATATATCCATGGGAATGGTTCCATTTAATCAGTTATCACTTAAGTCAAGCTTGTTAAGTTTTTTGCATTCAATAATGGACAAGGGGATCTCACCGAAAAAATTGTTGTTTGAGAGAATCAGTTCCTGCAAATTTGAAAGCTTCCTTAACTCTAAAGTAATGATCCCAGGAAAACCATTTGAGGCTAGATTCAGGAGAGTCAAATTGGAGCATCAAGCAAAGTCTGAAATAATCTCATCAAACATGTTATTGTTGTCTGCTTCAAAATAGGTCAAGCTCGTAACATTGCCCATTGCCAATGGCAGGATTCCAAAAAGATTGTTATTACCAATTCATATACTGGAAAGGCTTGGGTAGTTGCCAATCTCTTCAGATAGTACACCCATCAGTGCATTCTGTGTTAGAATCGAAATTATCAACTTTCCCATCACGAACACACTTTTAGGAATCGACCCTTCAAGATGGTTAGAATGTAGGCTTCGACACCGATTTCAAAAGCAAAACCGAGATTATTCGGAGTCTACTAGGTAATTCATTCTCATGAATCCACATCACTAGATAGAGCCAAGATCTGTTTGAAATTAGATGAGTTCCATAGATCCACTTAACTAGCTCAATGGTGCAGTCTAGTTGGAGTCCAAAATCGGTGACGGAGATGGTTGTAGTGGTTGTGATTGATGGAGATGGTAGGAGTCTATAGAAATTCTTGATGGCTAAAGAGAGAAAGTGGTGAGGAAGGAAGAAGATGAAGTTTGGATCCTCCCCATAAAACACATTCAATTCCCATGGTTGAAGAAGGAGATTGTGAATGGTAAGAAAATTTGTTGTCCCCAAAGTGCTAAAATCAAGCCTTCTTTATATTTTCAAGTCAAGAAGTAAAACTTGAAATAATTTGAACTAGTGAAAGACTTGGAGATAAGAGTGGGCTTAAGCATATGGGCTTTGGGCTTGCATGTATATAAAGAAAGTTCTTTTAAAAAATAAAATAATATTATTTATTATAAAATAAAATTACTTATAACGAAAAAAATAAATATAAATTGCACTTTGCCATGTCAAAAAGAAAATGAATAAGCAATGGAGTTCAATTTCTTCCTTATCCTTATCATAAATTCATTTATTTTTTTAATTATATTACATATTATAAGATTTATTTATTTGTTTATATAAAATGTAACAATATGGAAAAAAAAAAAGGATAAGGATAAAACATAACACATAAAAAATAATTACTAAATTCCTTATTAAATAAAATGTTTTTTTTTTTCATAGATTTTAAAAACTCACTAAAACACTATATAGAAAGTTTATTTTATTGGATGCCATAAGAAGAGACTCATAACTTGTATGAGGAAGTTCATTATAATTATCTATATTTATATGACATTTCCTTTACTAAAGGGAAAATGATTGAACAATTGAAATTCCGCACCAAATTGAATATCCAAATAATTTGTCCCATTTACATGTATACCCATGATTGTATTTACATGATCATCAAGTCATGATAGATTTTCTAATCTTGTATCAGTAACGTTGCTCTCATTTGGAATGTAAAAAATAAGATATGAAATATTGCACATGTGATAAAAATCATGGGATATCTTGTGAGCACTTAAAGAATTAACTTAATAAAGTGTTTGAAAAGTTGTTTTTATAATGTATGAGATATTTCACTATTAATATTTTACAAATTATATTGTTTCAATAAGAAAACCCAATAAACCCTTAAAAATACTAACTAATCCAAAAAAAAAGGGAGATAAAGGTCGCAATAGATATATAATATTTAACAATATCTAGCAAATTATTAGTAATATATAATACAAAAAATTTTCATCATAGCATTTCCATTTTTATTCTAATAAGTCAACACCTCTACCTATTAAAACCTATAACAAACATTTATTAAATAGAAACAACTTATTAAAAACTACAATAATGTAAAATAAATGAAATCTATTAAAAAATTAAAAACAAATCAGTGTAGATAAATGCAAGATGAAAGTGTGAATTACTGTTGAGTAAGAGTTGCATATTAAAATTCAAATTCAACACAAAATAGATGTTAATGGATTCCCTAGAATTTCCGTGAACCAAAGGTCAATAACCAATCGAGTAGGAGAATAAGAGAGTCGTTTACTATCCCAAATATACATGTGTGTGTGCATGTAAAAGAAACTAATATGGCCAAACACATCATCACGAGTTATTGTCATACTCACTTCTTGAACCTGTGATCTTAAACTCCTAGAATCAACATGAACATATGACATGTTACCCTTACTGCTACATTATTTCACAGGACATGAGTATGGTGCATGTAACTTTTATTTTATTATTTTAACCAATTCCCTTTAATATAATTAACACTATACACAAAATTCCCGAGGGGCATGAACACCTCTATATATAAGGACAATAAACCGTATGGTTTAAGAATTTTATATGATTAACTTTACAAGTTTAAACTTGATGAGTATTTTGCTGAAATCTTAGTGACCTCACACCATAATATTGGAATGAAGCATAGCTTAGTTAATGATAACTCTGCATACTTGTGGCATAAACACTTAGGACACATATCCAAAGAAAGATTGCACGGATTAGTAAAGAATGAAATTCTTTCTACTTTGGATTTTACTGACCTTGGAATGTGTGTTGATTGCATTAAAGGAAAACAAACTAAACACACTAAGAAAAAAGCCACAAGAATCTTACATACTGATATATGCAGACCTTTTGATGGAGAAAAGTATTTTATCATCTTTATTGATGACTTTTCACGTTATATTAATGTCTATCTTGTACATGGAAAGTCTTAATCTGTGAATGCTCTTGAGGTGTACATTAATGAGGTTAAGAGGCAGTTAAATAGAAAAGTGAAATTTATTAGATTCGATAGAAGTGATGAATACCATGGGAAGTATGATGAATTGGGACAATGCTTAGGACCATTTGCCAAATTTTTTGAAAAGCATAGGATATGTGTCTAATACACTATGCCAGGTATTAAAGAGCAGAATGGTGTTGCAGAGAGGCACAATCGTACATTATTAGACATGGTTAGAAGTATATTAAGTCATTCATCTTTACCTACATCCATGTGGGTTTATGCATTAAAAACTGTAGTATATTTATTAAACAAGGTTCCTAGTAAGGCAATTCCAACTTCCAAAGACCTTTTTTAAACTATGGATTGGAAAGAAACCTATTTTAAGATATCTGCATGTGTGGGGTTATCCTACGGAAGTAAGGATTTATAATCCACAAGAAAAGAAATTGGACTTCCAAATGATTTGTGGATTCTTTATAGGATATCTTGAAAAGTCTACGTGATATAGGTTTTATTGTTCTAATCATAGTACAATAATTGTTGAAAGTGAAAATGCCAAGTTTACTGAAAATGGGGAAATTAATGGGAGTAAAGAACAATGTGATGTGTGCATTAAAGAAGTTAGGATAAGAGTTCCTATACTTTTACCTTCTAAGCCAATTGATCCTAATATTGTAGAACTTCACCAAATTGAAGAATAACAAGTAACGGATCAAAGACATCATGAAGTTATAAATGATATAATTATAGTTGAGGAACCATAGGGAATGGCATTAAGAAGATCTCAAAGATGTTATTCCTAATGATTATGTAGTTTATCTACAAGAGTCAAAACTTGACATAGGAATTAAAAATGATCTAGTTTCATTCTCACAAGCCACGGAGTGTAGTGATTTTATTAAGTGGGTAAATGCCATAAAAGATGAGTTGAAATCTATGGATAAAAACCAAGTCTAAGAACTCATTGAATTGCCAAATGGATGTAAAAGAATTAGTTGTAAATGGGCCTTTAAGACAAAGTGAGACTCTATTGGCAATATTGAACGTCATAATGCTAGACTTGTTGCTAGAGGGTTCACTTAGAAGGATGATATTGATTATAAAGAGACCTTATTATCGATCTCGAAGAAAGACTCACTTAGAATCATTTTGGTTTTGGTTGCTCATTATGATCTAGAGTTACACCAAACGGATGTTAAGACTGCTTGTCTTAATGGAGATTTGGAAGAAGAAGTTTATATAGATCAGCCTAAAGGCTTCTCAATTAAAGGAAAGAAGTATATGGTGTTAAGTCAATATATGGACTTAAACAAGCTTCTTGTCAATGGTATCTTAAGTTCAGTAATACCATAACTTCTTTTGGATTCAAAGAAAGATCGGTGTATATACATGAATGTTAGTAGGAGCAAGTTTGTTTTCATAATTCTATATGTTAATGATACCCGATTGCTACTAATGACCTTGGTTTATTATGTGAAACCAAGAAATTTTTTTTTTCAAAGAGCTTTGAGATTAAAGATATGGGAGAGGCAATTTATGTGATAGGAATTGAAATATTTTATGGTAGATCACAAGGATTGTTAGGCTTCTCTTAAAAGGCTTATATCAATAAAGTTCTAGAAAGATTTAAAATGGACAAATGTTTAGCAGGTATAGTTTCAATTCAGAAAGGAGATAAATTTGATATTATGCAATGTCCAAAGAATGATTTGGAACTAGAATAAATGGTAATAATTCCTTATGCATCTGTTATTGGGAGTTTGATGTATCTTCAAACTTGTACTAGACTCGACATTAGTTTTAATGTTGATATATTGGGTAGATATCAAAGTAAACTAGGTTTTGACTACTAGAAGGCTACCAAGAAAGTTTTTCAAATACCTGCAAGGAACGAAGGACTACATGCTCACTTATAGAAGGTTTGATTAGTCAGAGGTGGTTGGTTATTTAGATTCGGATTATGCTAGATGTGTTGAGACAAGAAAATCCACATTTAGTTACCTAATTCTATTAGCTGGAAGGGCAATCTCATGGAAGAGTGCGAAGCAATCTGTCATTACCGCATTGACTATAGAAGCAAAATTTGTGGCTTGCTTTGAGGCCATAATTCATGACATTTGGTTGCGGAATTCTATTTTAGGGCTTCAAGTTGTTGATACTATTAGTAGGCTACTGAAAATTTATTATGACAACTTTATAGCAGTCTTCTTCTCAAAGAACGACAAGTATTCAAAGGGTCCAAAACACATAAAGATCAAATACTTGGCCATTAAAGAAAAAGTTCAAAAACGGAATGTGTCAATTGAACATATTAGTACAAAACTAATGATTGCAAATCCATTAACAAAAGGACTAGAGCCCAAATTTTTAGAGAGTATGTTAAAAGAATGGATATTATAAGACGTCCTGATTAAAGATTATTATATTTGTTTGTATGACACTCTTGAGTTTAATTATAGTGTTTCTAATATTTCTTGTTTCCTATATTGTATACATAATTGAAATAGAATTATGTTAATAAGAGTTATCTTTTATAAATACATTAAAGTAAGATTTTATTTATCTGTTCATGAAGTTGTGTTTAAATTATGAATTAATTATGTAGTACATGGAAGGCACTATGTTGAGATGATGATGTACAACCACCATTACTTCAATTAATTTTTTAATTAATAATGTGATATAATGTACAATCAACATAATCAAGACTCAAAATAATGTTATTGTGCACAATATGTTTATTCTAATCTATTAAAGAACATATATAGTCCAAATGGGAGAATGTTATAATTTATGGCCTAATATGTAAGTTTCATCAAGAAGAGTACTTTTAATTTAAATGACATGACTTTTTGTAATGGAGGCATCCATTAATGGGTCATGAAGAGGTATGATTCTCTCTCTATCTTTTATATATATAAGTAAAAACTAAAGGAAAATATATACTTTTCATATTTTTCACAATTACTCCATCACAAATTAAAATAATAAGAGAGAAGAATTATACTTATTCAAGAAACAAGGTTGGATTAGAGAAATAAAATATCTATTAAAGAATTAAATCAATGTTATTCATCAGAATTCAATACACTACTATAGTTATGAATAAATGTACGCATTTTATCCATTAATTTATTATGAAAATTATGAAGT
The DNA here is from genome assembly GCA_024138025.1 of Combretum micranthum. NCBI lineage: Eukaryota > Viridiplantae > Streptophyta > Magnoliopsida > Myrtales > Combretaceae > Combretum > Combretum micranthum. The sequence continues at coordinate 424,291 of JAMXBD010000523.1, forward strand.
TCGAAAATTCTAAAATTGATGTTGAAGAAATAATTATATTATATAAACTATAAAATCTTCTTACAATTAAATCTCCATATATCTTCTATTTATTTTTTGATAAATGATCATGGCTAAGTACATATCAAACAAATGCCAAACAGAGGGACAGCTAACCACTCGAATGGATAATTTGGAAGAATAGACCAATGAGATGGATACAAACCCACGATGAGAAAATAAAGAAAGCCTACAAGACCTTCTATTTTTGGCTGAGGGGATCAATGGACCACTTTATTTCTTTCTTCCTTTCTTTCTTTCTTTTTTCCTTCGATCTTCTTTAAATTAAGAAGATATCGTCGTGCGAGGCTTGGGCCGTAGCTAGGTAGGTCATGGAAAATACTAGAAAGATGACTCAAATTACTTCTTTGCGAACCGTCTATTTAATATACTAATTTATCACTCAATTATGCTTATATGAAAAAGGGAAGACAAACAAACTAGGACAATATATAAATTTATCCGAAAGCATCAGCACTTATTACTAATCTCAGTAGAGGAACCTTTTTATGTTTCTATAAAGATAATCTAAAAAATAAGTAGATGAATTTTGATAAAATATGCAATTAGATACATGAACTATAAAATATAAAAAAATTTAAAATTGATTAATTGGATACCTAAAAAAACTTGATAAATGTGTTACTGGTATACACGGAAAGTTCTTTTAAGTTTTAAATTGATCAATTTTTAAATTTTAATTATTAAACAGTTAACTCCAAAATTCATATGCTAAATTGATTATTTTTAAAATTTAAATACTTGATTACATATTTTATCAGAGTTTAGTTATTATTCATGACATCAACTTTTTTATAAATATGTATATATATACATAATTTTTCTTTTGGCAAATACACGATAGCCCAACATTATATTGGGTCCTACTTCCCTTTTCCTGATGGGTAACGTGTTCGGTCCCTCGTGTTCATCTGAAATTTTAGTGGAGCATTCCAGTTATGCCTACGTGAATGCGAGCCCTTAGTGGCTGATTCACTCACTTTATTATCCAATCAATGGATTGTGAATTGTGATTTCCCCCACAAATTACGCTTATAATTCATCACTTTATAGATTGAGACTCAAAATCATCATTATCCATTTACCTGCCACGAACATAAGAGTTAAGGAGCAGGTACCACGTTGTCCAATTGAGTCATCCATGTATAGATGCTTTTAATTGGAGACACTATTGGACCGCCATACCAAAGCTGAGTGCTTTTGCGTGTAATAGGTGATGTTGATGTTGACCTTAACCTAAGTAAAGCGTTTCCTGTGGTGCAGTGTGGCATGATACCCAGGATTATGAGTCGATAATAGCATTGCACCGCGAATGAGTTAAATTTATTTGTAGTTGCTCGAGTTCAAATTGATATTTATTTCAATAGAATCGAGATTTATCAAATTTGAAATTTAGCTTTACTAAAACTTGAGTTGGTAATAATCCGTTGGGTTTCATAAGATTTGACTTGGACTTACTTATGAGTTTAATTGAGCTTAAATGAGGTATAGAGGGAGCGAAAAAAAAAAATATCAATCGTCACAATCTTTGTTCTAAGTTCCCAAGTTAGATATCCCTTAATTTAAACATGAGTCTCTATATCATATCATTAGTTTAGCAAATAGATCTATGATACAATAAATTGGGTCAAGAGTCCAATTGTTAAAATAACACTTCATAATTGTTAATAGAGTTTAACTTGAGCTTGAATGCATATTATTTCAATTAAAAAAAGAATTTAAATAAACCTAGTTTGATCAATGGTCTATTTGGATTATCTAATTTTTATTTGTATCTTATCTGCATCTGTATTTTAATTGTATCTTATCTATATTTTTATTAATCTATTTATAGTAAAAATGTTTATTTTTCAACTGTATATATTTATTGACAAACATCTATTGAAAATAATAAAATATGATATTAAAATAATGAGAATAAAATGAACAAAAAGATCCCAAATCAAAATTGAGTTCAACACAAAATTGTAAACTTATCATGCTTAAGTAAATACCATTTCTAATAAATTATGCTTAGTAATGTATAGTACTGAACCTAGAAAAGTCCACCTTACTGGCCTCTACACCTATAAACAATAATGTTATTGATTTCCTAGGTCATATTTCTTATTCAACAAATCGAACTATACTATATATAATGAGGTTAATAGTCTAATTGTTGAAACAATCCTTTATAGTTAGTGAAGTTTAACTCGAATTTGGATACTATATTGTTTCCAGTAGAAGAAAAGTTTCTTTTTTTTTTAGATAAAATGAATTTGATTGCATTAGAGTTAAGCTCAATTCAAAATTCTAAACTTATCGTACCTAAGTAAATACCATTTCTAATAAATTATATTTAGTAATGCACTAGATTTTAGACCTTGCAAAAGTTTATTAAGAGTTCTTTCCATCAATAAACAATATTTATTAATTCTGTAGGTCATATCACTAGTTTAGTATACCGATCCATAATACATTAAATTGGGTTAAGGGCGAAGGAATAACCTTGAAAATTATTAATAAAGTTTTACTCAAGCTTGGATACTTGATATATCAATAGAAAAAAAAAAAAAGAAAGAAAGAAAGAAAAATTGAGTTTAAGGAAGTTTTATTGAGTCAAGATCAAGTTTAAATTCAAAATTATAAATTTGTTGGATATTGATTTACTATCATAAAATAATATAAAAAAGGTATAGCAATTTTTTCGAAGTTATATTTTTAGAATAAAGGCTGCATTTTATGCGGAACGGTGCCTTTGATGGAACAACAACTTTGATTAAATTGCAGCTAGAAATAAATTTGAACACTTTGTGTAATACCTTCGAACTGAGAGCGGAAGAAAACTTGATATGTTTTCCAAATCTACAGTTACAACTAACTGTGAAGCCAACGTTTATAGGCATACGAAAGACACCTTTCGAAAAATAGATAAAGATTTGTGAAAAAATAAAAGAATGAAATTAAATACTTATGACTCAGGGTCTATTTGTTACGTTTTTTTTTTGTGAGTTTGACATCTTATTTTTATCATTTTTAAATACACATTTATTAATAAAGATATAAATAAAAAACATATATTTTTACTCATAAATTAACTAATAAGATACAAATGCAAATCGAATACAGATAACACGCAAATGCAAATAAGACAATCCAAACAAAAGGTAAATATCTATTTGGATTGTCTGTATTTCATCTGTATCTGTATTTTTTAAAATGATATGTGTAAATATATTCGATTTGCATCTAAATTTTATCTATTTTTGTTCTATTTGATCGTTTGATTAGAACTGTCAACTTTTTTTTTATTTATATCTATTTCTTAATAAATAATTTGTTAGCAAAAAGTTTGAAAAAGTGTCTGTATCTGCCAGAAAAAAGCCAATCCAAACAGACCCAAGAAAATAACTATTTTACAAAGAAACAAAAGCGAATGGCAATTTATTTCTAATAAACCAAACACAATATAAGGACAGCTAACTAACTAACTATATATATAAACATATATATATATATATATATATATATAAGATGTTATATAATATAATAGTTGGAACTCATTACAAATATTAAAAACTATATTATTCCATATTAAATCGTGTAAACTTTTTGGTTTTAAAGAATTTTTTTAACGAAATTATATATTATTATATATTTTAGAATTTTTCCTAGATTATTTTTATTATTAGGATTTTAAATATGAATACTATATTGGGGTGGATTGGATTGTAGGGGTCATATGTGTACAAAATCTACATATTGCATCTCTGGACTCTTTCACTCATGGAAGATCTACTTTAAGTATATGAGCTCCTTGATAAAAATTGAAAACGAATAAATCAGTCTGATCCAAAAATCCTTAATCCAAATCCATCGTACCAAATCTTCTTTTGCCATCCTAGTTTCATGAACTTGTCTCTTATTGGGCCCCTCATCTAGCCCAACGTTCGAAATCCAGATTTAACCGTCCACAAATTCATATACATCTTTTGTCTCATACATTAGGTCATATAAAACATTAATTGAGACGATTATCAAACAATCCCGATGGTGAGAGCCGAAGACCGAACCATTTTCTTATCTTCCTTGATAATTCTATCAAACTCCTGACTTTTTTATATAAATTTGCAAAGAAAATCGGCCGACAAAAGTTACAGTCCGATTCGGTAGTTGTTGAAAAATTGCAAATGGTGATTCCCTTTACGCTTCCGTCTTTGGCGTATAATACGAAAATATTACATGAATAAAGGAGGTTGGCGTTCTATGAATTTTTTACTAGGGCAATTCAACATGAAAGTCCATCTCGATTTACGTGTCTAGGAATAATTGCATGAAAGCAATTCTTCAAGGTCCACTTATATTCAAGCCGACAATATTTTAGGACTCAATTCAATTATTGTCAAAAAAATAATAAATAAATAGAAAGTCAAACTTCAAGTGATAGGGGATTTACCAAGCAAAATTTGACTGATTATGTAGGGATAAACGCACTAAAAGATTGATTTTTTTTTTTTTTATTTACACCCCAAGACAGGCCCTTACCAGGTAATTAAAATTCAAAGAAAAGGCCCATATGTCAGAATCATTCACCTTGTCTTCTTTGCTATTCCAGGCCTTAAAAGGATAGTTAGTTTGGGCCGGAAGTGAAATAACGTAGTTTCATTCATTGGGCCAGTACTATCGGGGCCTGTTATCATCCTTTTCTGAGCATGGTCAAGATCCAATGTACTTTGTGAAAAAAAGCAATGGATGATGCAGCAAGTATCAAAAGGGAAAATTAGATAGTTATTCCTTTTTTTTTTTTTTGCCTTTATGATAGGGAATGGAGGATTCGAACTAGGATCATTGTACTTGAGAAACCAAAGATGATGACACTAGACTCATTGATTAGATAGTTATTCTTAAACTAGACATTTTAAAATATGTTCGCCAATGAAAAAAATTAGTTTGATACAAGAATGATCCCATTAGTTACAATTTATAATGTTTAATTAAGCACCCAAAGTTCACTAGTATTTGAAGACCCATGCTTTTGGCTATTTTTAATTGGGATTGGTATGCTAAAAACATGTTTAAGTAAAAATATTAATTAAATTCTTTGTATTTTCACACAAGCCATTTAAAATTTTATTATTTCACTAAATAATTAATAAAAGATCCATATCTCTACCATGGACTATAACAGATACCAATGGAATGGCTTATGTGGGAGATGTAATAACCTAAAATAGTACACCTCAAATGTAAAAATCATTAAGTAAATAATATGAAACTTTGTAAATGTTTTAAAAGGAATTGTAAGAGTTACTCCAAAGTTTTCGTGTTTTTAAAAATAATAAAATGCAAACAATCTAAATATTGATTAAAAATTTGAATTGATTTCAAAACAACTTTGAGATATTATTTTCCATAATTTTATGCAGTTGATAACTAATAATAATACCGTCACTTAAGGAAATAACCTAACATTAATTTTAATAAGACAATGGTAATTTAGACAAATGTTCAAAGAATAAAAATGAGATATGTTGACTTCCATCTTATCAAGATGATCACGCTAATGAAAATTATAAAACAAAATATCTCCTAAGCACTATATATTTTATATGCATACTGTTATATATATTCAAATAAGAATAGAAAAGCAAGGCCACAACCTTCATTTGTTGAGTTTGTAATGTCGTGAGTATATATCGTGTGGTCATGTGTTATCTTAAATTAAGAGTCAAGTCCAATCGTTAGTCGTTTGTTGTCTTTATTGAGTCTGAGGCTCATCGAAAAATAGAGTAAGTGAAGGTGGAAATCACAAAACTAATTCTTATTGTTTTATATGTTCTATTACATAGAATATCAATTGTGTAAAGTTAAGGAAACATCTAAATCTAGAAATATTTTGTAGAAAATGAAAATAGCAAGCAATTCAAATAAATATGATAAAAGACCAAAATAATGTAATCATACTACTTGCAATATATAGACTTAATAAATATGAATGTTTAACAAATGAATCAAATTTCTTGAAGGAATGAAAAATATTAGTAAAAACTTGGAATTAAAACTTAAGTTATAATTTGAACCCTAATAATTTAAATAAGTCGAGTAAAATGATTTATAAGATAAAATTAAATAACTTTTCTTAACCAAATAATAAATAAATTAAATTGGATTTGAGATTTCACATAACCCCTTTATTTAACCAATTTACTCTATCTATCTTTTTCCAACCAATCAAAATCTCGGATCTTTTATAAATTTGAATTAAATTTTCTTTCTCTTAATTCATAAATCTCTAAACTCTTGAATAAGTCAATTTCAATGTTTAGTAAATTGATAAAATAAGTCAATTTCAATGTTTAGTAAATTGATAAACTCTAAACATTAGTTCATTTCATAAATTGATTTATTCAATTTCGTACAATTAACAAGCCAGACTTTTTCTCTTTTAGATTTATAAATGACACTAAATTTCACAAATTCATTCATCTAAAATTATAAAATGTTCTAAATTAACTATTTGAACCTAAAATTCTATTTTCTTAATCTCAATAAATTTTGAGTTCAAATGCATATTTAAAAAAATTAGTTTTGAACCCAAATACACCCAAATACAAACTAAATACCAAATTTTTACAAAATTAAATTTCTAAATTTGAGTTCCAGTTCAAGCTAATAATTTATATGTTATACATCTTGAAATTATCTTCCAATTATTTCCGATACTCAAGAAAATCATCTGAAAAATTTAAACCAAATCTTTTTACCCATAATTATCCTTAATTATTTTGGCCTTATCCTATTTATTCCCCCCTCTCTCTCCTTTGGCTGCCTATTCTTTCATTTCTTTTCTTCCTCTTCTTTTCTTCTTTTTCTTTCCTTTGGTTCTCTTTCTTTACCTTCTCTTCCTCTCTTCTTCCTTTATCAAAATCAATCCTAACATCTCAATCCAACAAGACTAAAGAGGAAAATGAAGTGGGAAACAAGATCAATGATGGAAATGATGTATAAACAACCTTCAAGAATTTGGAAAAAGAAGAGATAAAGAGAAATCATGAAGTTTGAGTTGCCTAAAAGGGATAAGCTTGCTTTTTTCCTTTGTTTTAATTGTTGTTTATGTTTGTATATGTTAATTCGATGCTTATTACATGTTGGGTGGATGAAGAAGATGATGAATAGTAGATATGGGGTTTAATTGAATGGTTTGAAGGTGTTTGATGTTGTTGAATGAGAATAGAAGTGTTAGAAGTATGGAAACTAGATTGTATGATGTCTAGATGATGTTTTGATAGAAGTAAATGTGTAAAAATATGTTAAAGTTGTGAAAAAGGAGTATAAGATTCGTGATAGGGGATTGTAGCGGCAGCACAGGTGTGCAGGAGCTTGTGATGAGTGTTGTAAGGGAAAAACTCAAATCTGGGAACTTTTTTAGGGTTAGCACGACCTCCAATATGGCCGTGCAGATAGGTCGTGTAGCCTCCCCTATTTCATAATTTGACCATAACTTTTTTTTTCCAAACTCAGATTGAGATGATTCAAAATGCTTCGAAAAAAGCTTAAAAAGAGATCTATAACTTTCATGTTTTAAGTTTTTGAAAATTCTAAAAGTATCAAGGCCTAAATTTTGATTGTTTCCAGCTACCATATATCCCAGAAAGGTTAACAAAATTGTGTTTACTAGTTAAGTATATATAATTGGGTATAAAATGAATCTTTTTGAGCTAAAATAAAATAGATAAATGATAGTTGATATATTGTGTTAGTTAATTGATATAATTAAGCATAAGTAAAGTGCATTTATAGATCTAATAAATAATTAGATTAAATATAGAAACTAGATATAAAATGAGCTTAGTTAACAAATCTAAATTTAACTTGACTAAATGGACTTGAATGAATTAAATGAACTTAATTAATTAAGTGTATTCAACTTGGCGAAGATTAAGTTAACCTAGGCTTAATGTGTATGAAACGAACTTAATTAATAAACCTTCATTCTTTTTAGTTTAATAAATCATGATTAATTGAAATGAACTAGCTTAAGTTAAAATCTTGTAAAATACATAGTTTTATCTTAATGGAATGAATGCTTACAACTTAGTAACCAAACTAGGCTTAATGTAGAATTTGGATATAAAGTAAGTTGATTAATGGACTTAAGGCTAAGTTAACATAAAGGACTAGAAGAAGCTAAAATGAAATTAGTTTGAAATAAGAGATTTAAGTTAATTAAGGTCTTAATAGATACATTAGAATGAATTAGAGAGATTAATGAATATAACTTAATAATTGAATTAATTGATTAAGTTAAATCAATATAGACTTGATGAATAAATGGCCTAGAGGTAATTGTAGTATGTTAAGCTTAATTTGATAAAGGAAGCATGTTGTTTTAAATGCTTGATATGTTGTTTCAACTGTCTGATTGCTTTGGATATGAGTATTTTTTGTATATGCATGTTTTGATGACCTTCTTGTAATAAATGACTATAATCAAAGAGGAAAAAAAATACTTTGATAGACAATGAAAAACTGTTTGTATCTTAGCAGGGCGATCTTCATAGCCATAACGAGATTCTTACTTAATGTCTAGTCAAATAGGATCTTAAAATGAGTTTATTTTCATAAACCAAAGTTCGTCTTTGATATATCCTCTGTAATAGCCTTAGCCAATATTTTTATTTCTGTTTGAATTTCATATATGAAAGATGATGATGTTGATGATTAAATGTTGATGGGGAAGATGAATGGGGTTTTTCCTACAGGATTGTTAAGATCTAACTTGGATGTTTTGTGGGTAACATTGACTTTATCACATTGCTTGTGATTATAACTTAGTTACACATATATTAAGACAAAACATAACCGATTATGTGTGGGGATAGGGTAATTGTGTGTTGTTTAATGATTGTATTATTTGATCAAAATTAATAGTGATAGTGATAACATATTGCTTATAATAGTTAGCTTGTTATTATTGATGGGTATTTGTTAATCAATTGGTCACCTAATAACAACGACTTGATACTATTTGGCCATTTAATTAAATGAACATGCATTGCATGGCATCATATTTGCATTAGCATGGTGTTCACGTCACGTATTAATATTTCAATTCTGTAGTTGTGCCTTTGAGAGTCTAGTGAATCTGGTTAAGGTTACTATAGGGTTGTCGACTTCACGAGAACTAAGCAAAGACCGAAGACATCGCCCATATTAAAGTTGGCTTTAGGGATTAATACTTATTATTGATGAGTATTTGTTAATTGATTGGTCACCTAATAAAAAGGACTTAATACTATTTGGCCATTTAATTACATGAGACATGCATTGCACGACATCATACTTGCATTAGCATGGTATTCACATCACGTATTAATATTCCAATTCTGCAGTAGTGTTTTTAAGAGTCCAGTGAATCTAATTAGAGCTACTATAGGGTTGCTGGCTTCACGAGAACTAAGCAAGCACCAAAGGACGTCGCCCATATTGGAGTTAACTTTAGGGATTAATACTTAGGGAGGTTCTAGGGTTCTAAGAAAAGTGGAGGTTATATTAATAGTATAAATGTCTTAATCAATGCATAAAATAAGTTTCAAAATGAAGTCCTTACTCCTTAATTTTTTTGTCTAAGGAGAAGTTAGAGAATATATTTGATAAAACGAGTTTTAAAGAAAATTTTCCCTCCTTAGCTATGTCTAAGGGGATGTTAGAGGTTATTTTTCTACAAAATGTATTTCAAATTGAAATCTCCCCTCCTTAGTTATATCAAAGGGGCAATTAGAGGTTACGTTTGTTATATGAAATGGTTTTGTGTTGAGAAAGTATGAGTGGAAGGCTATAAATTGAGAAGACACCTCAGTCCTTAGTTCATAGTTTTACTGGCGTGTGAATGACTTGAGTTAGTCCTTGAACTTCCAAGAGAGAGCATAAATCTCCATTGATTCGGATTCCAATAATCCAAACTATGCATATCATATATTTGAATGTTGCATTGCAGATGTTTGTTAATACAATTGTCTGACTTTTGTTTTTCATGTGATTTGGTCTTATTATTCATTGGGCTATAGAGATGGTCACGCTCCTATCATTTTGTGTGGTGTATCCAAGAATGGGCTAAGAGAGTGTGAACCATGGAGATTTGGAGATTAGCTTAGAATAGAATTCATATGTTTGTAATTAAGCTATTTTGGTTTGTATTATATGTGACAAGCTAGAATAGATTTGTTAGATTAGAAATAGTTCAAGGCTTTATAATACATATATAATCTATTCTTTTTTACTATTTAGTGGGGGATACTAACTCTCTAACGATTTTAGAGAACCGTGGGAATTTGTATTTCCTTAGCTATAAAGTGTTTTTTATGAATTAAAACTTGTATATTCTATAGTAAAAAAGTTTTGCAAATCTCTGACTTGCAATATGGTTTTCATACCTTGAATGCATACTTAGTATGATTACTTCAGTTGATCATTATAGACCCCTTTTATGGGGTGTGACAGGGGATAAAGCCTGTAGCAATATATCAACTTTTTAAATTTTTATTTCAGTGCCTCATTTTTGCTTCTGTTAATTTGAGTATTCTTACTCTTTAAATTTAACCAAAGTCTTTCTTCCGTTACTAGGGTACTAACGGTATTAAAGAAAACCACTAACATGGACTTTTTTTTAACCAGTTTAACCCAATTAGTTTACAAAAGAAAACACCTTTACAATTTGACCATGGAAAGATCAATTTGAAGACAGTAAGACAAATTAAAAACTTAAGAAAACCCTAGTCAAATAAAAATCGCAATCCACAACCCCAAAATTGCAACTTCAGATTTCTCCTCAACCAAACAACAACGCACATCAATGGTAAGGAAAAATGTATTTGAAGCCTCGTCATCATCATCTCCTCCTATTCATTGTTTCACAACCACGAAAATTGATGTGCATTGTTTGTGTGGATTAAGATGTGAGACGAACCGTGGAAAATTACGAAAGAAGATTTTATGATTTTCTTTTATATCGTGAGAATAGAAGTTATTGTTTCTTTAAGTGGGTTGATTTAGCATATTGTGTAGACATTGCGGCAAGAAGACAATTGAATGTTGGAGAGTTAAATACACTGGCTATACAAAAGAAATAGATTTTTTTGAAGTAAGAGCTCATGATTTTGAGGCAAGACATGATGGCGTGCACGAATGCAAAACTTAGTAGTGAGATGTCGAAATTTATGAAATGAGTATTGACTTTTTGGATTGCTGGAATGTTAATTATGTCTTGGATGGTTTGGATGTGAAAAAGGGAGCGTAGCTATAGAATAGGTGGTTTAGTTTTTTCATGTATAAGGATCATTTTGTCAGTTGATTATAAACATGCTGTTGGCATGTTTATATGACTCTACAATGTAAAACTATTATTGATACGAGTGAAGAAAATGTTTTTTTTTAACTCTTTTTTGATTTGCTACTCTAAATTTGGGGAGGATGTTGCTGCTATTGTTATTGTCATATAACTTGGATGCAAATTAAGGAGATAGAGCATTGAAAGTACAAGTCTATTGTTGATATGAATTAAGAAAATGTTTTTTTTAACTCTTCTTTTATTTGTTGCTCTGAATTTGGGAAGGATGTTGCTACTGCTCTTGTCATATAACTTAGGTGTGAATTAAAGAATATATAACATTGAAAGTGCAAGTCTATTGTTGATATGAATGAAGGATTTTTTTTAACTCTTATTTTATTTGCTGCTTTGAATTTGGGGATGATGTTGCTATTGTTGTTTTCACATAACCTAGGTGTAAATTAAAGGAGACAAAGCATTGAAAGTACAAGTCTATTGTTGATACGAATGAAGAAATTTTTTTCTAACTCCTTTTATTTGCTGCTCTAAATTCAGGGAGCATGTTGCTGTTGCTCTTGTCATACAACTTAGATATGAATTAAAGGCGATAGAATATTGAAATGCATGTCTACTATTGATATGGATGAATTTTTTTTTTAACTCTTCTTTTGTGCGCCACTCTGAATTTGAGAAGGATTTTGGTGTTGCTGCTATCATATAATTTAGGTGTGAATTAGAGGAGACAGAGCGTTGAAAGTAAAGTAATTGCCAAACAAGCATCTGCTTTAAGTTTCTCATAACCAAAATTACAACATAGCTCATTTGGCATTGAAAACCAAGTTGAAACACTCATTTCAACAAAGAGAAATATCTAATCTGATTTCTTCTTTGGTTTCAAGCCTATGTGCAATCTCATTTATGGATTAGGAAGCAACCATTTTACCATTAAATTACAAATAAGAATACTATTAAATTTGAAACATACATGGAAAAATGTTGTCCTTTTTCTTTTCCAAAAAACAAGTTTAATGAATAGCAATAGTTCATAAAAAAATTATAATTACTTTTAATTTTCACATAACATTATTATATTTCCTTTAGATGAAATGCTTTGTTAAAGTCAAGAAGCAGTGGTCCTTTAACTCATATCTCTTCACCTAACAAGATGAAACTAATGCTATAAGATGATACAAAAAAAAAAAAAAAAAACCAAATTGAATGCAACCATATTCCTTTATCAGCAACTAGAAAAATATCTCTGATTTGAATAGTAACAATTTTTCTTGTCAATAGCAACCAAAATAAAATTAATGCTAAGACCTAATAAGATAATAACCGTGTAAGTACACATGAAGAGGTATTAAGGAAAGAGCAACAAAGTAAATAAATACTCAAGTCAATCATCCATATTGTTAACAAGACTTACTTGCTTTTATATGGAGAAATGAGCATTAAATCTGGAACTAAGTAAAATTCATAATTAACATTTAACAATTGGTACAATCATGACTAAGTAAAATAAAATAGATTCAAACTTAGGAATCTAGTAACGCATAAGACCTCAAAATACATGTAGATTAACCTTTTCGAATCCCATAAAAGTCACGCAACAAAGTGATTGACATGCCATAAAATAGAAAAAACGCCACTTTTCAATGCTTTCCTTCAATCAAAATCTTTCAATTCAAATCAATGTGATCACCACCATCAATCTGCTTTGAGTTCCCTTTTAATGCCTATGAATAGTTTTTTTTTTTTTGGTGATGACATGAGCCTTGTCTTTTGTCGCTTGAATAGGAAACAAATTTCTCGATAATAGTGTTTGTTTTCTTGTTTAAGTTGGGAAACAATTCCATATTATCCAACATTTGGGTCGCCATAGAGGCATCTATTGCACAATCATACTCCTTTGTTGCATCCTCACCAAACTAATCAATTTTAGCTATGCTACCAAGTTGTGTCTCCTAAAGAAGTATAAAAATTCCGCCCAACTTGATCAATGCCAGTAGAGTTCATATTAGATAGTGGAGACTGAAAAACTTGCGAGGTATAAGTATTAGGAATAGGTGTTGGCATTTCATAACACCAAAACATGCTCCAATCATCCTAAAATGAATAGAATAGGTGATCATGGCTCGGTGGATTGTTAAATTGTCCATTCCATAAGAAGAAGCATTTTGGACTTTATTGTACATTTCCTGTGACATGTAGATTTGTTGTTAGCAAAAACTCTCATTCTCAACACAGAAAAATGATTAGAAACTATCCATTTTCCAAGTCTTACCACTTTGCCAAAGATGACAATTGTCTATAGGCAACATTTGAATTGTTTGTGTTAATAGTCTTCACTCATCTATATTAAGCTTTGCATGCCTAACTTGCTGTAAATAACAAATCAAGTACAAATGAAGCAAAGTCCAATATTTAAAATATACATACATGAAAAGAAAGTAGAAAGACAAGTAGGAACCTATTTTTGCATTAAAGTTTGCTTCATGCCTCCAGATGGTAGTTTACAAGTATTACGATTATGTCCTCATTGCTTGCAATTGCTACATGTCATCACCAATGTGATTATCATCTCTCTCTAATGAGTCATAATCATATTCATCCTCACTAGTGGCAATCGATCCACACCTACTATCATGATCTCCTTGCTTATTTCTAATAATAGATATTTATTTGGCTAATTTAAGAGTTTTCCAAGCTTCCATGAGCTCTTCATATGATTCCTCCTCACTACTAAGACCACCAACATAATCATCATCCTCAACTTCACTATCAATTTCCTCCTTCACATCATTACTTCTTTGCCTAAATGACTCCCCAATGCTTTCATTACCACATGGGTGTTGTACATATATTTTGATATTATCCCAAATATCAAAACGACTAATTAAGCCTTTGATATCGAAGCCATCGGATATTACCTTTAAGCCATCCACCATTGTTTCTCCAGAAATCATATATTTAATAATTGCTATACTATTGCACCCAATACTTGACGATAAATTGAATGTATCGATGAGATAATTCATTCGCCTAAATAGAGATGAGACACATCGTCTTGCTCTTTTTTGAATGCTCCATTGAAGAACACCGTGAGGGACCTTTCATCTATATATGGATCAACAATATAGCCAAAGGGACATATTTGTACTCAGCATATGTTGTGACCGAACCAAAATACTCATTCATGTACAACACACAACAATGTAAACCTAAATAATAAGCTACGACTAGTTTATGATTTAACTCAATCCTCAAACATCATTCATCGTGTTCATAGGCGATTGTCAACATTATATGCATCAACTTTAAGTTGAAGACTATGACTAGATTATGTAATATAATTATACGAGAAGTTAATGAAAACTCAAATAATAACATCTAAACACATTTAAAGATAAATGATAATGCATTCCATTCATGAAGCAAAATTTAACATGTATGAAGAAGCTAAAGCATACCAAACTCTGAAAATAAAAATTTAAACTAGGAGAAACTAGTAAACACGATATTAAGAACAAAACCTTGTTGTGAAAACACATGTTTAGTCTCGGATCATGAACTTTTATAGTTTCAAAACTTCTCTTTCACATTATTGCACCTTTGTGTGTGGATCTATACTAATCTTCCATCAAGCTCGAAAATATTGTCTAATATGAATTCAATTAGGGGTGATTGGATGCTTTAAAGAAATTTGTGGTTGTAACAGGTAGGTGGTTGAAGACTAATAATGTGGGTAGAGAGAAGTTTTCTTTCAAATTTAACACAATGAAGTCAAGAGAGGGAAAACTCTACTGAAAAATAACTTTTATTAAATGAACCCAATGCTCTCCATCCTTTCAATTATCTCCACCATACCATGCATGCTTTCCATCGCGAATTTCTTTTTTTTTTTTTCCATTAATCGAAGATAGTTTTCTTTTGTTTTTTCTTTTTTTTTTTTTATTTTTTTTATTTAAGAGTCCATGCCATCATCTTTAACGTATGCCTTCAGTAAAGTTAACAAAGGAACTTTTACAATCATTTTAAATAGCACAGGTAGTAAAATGAAACTTTCATAAGTTTAACTATTGAAATGATTATGAAAAGTTAGGGTAGCTTTATTGGCTTTTTCCTGCTTATATGGTGTAAAGACATGGATACAGAGCATTTTAAATGATTTCTTAAAAACATATAAAACTTTACATGATTGCATTTTGATGGAAAAAAAAAATACAAACTATTGAATTTCTAATTGAACATAATCTTTTTACTATGTTGGATTGGAGAAAGGAATTTGGTGGTTCAAGTAAAGGCAGTCAAATGCAAAATTTTATTTATTTGTATTTTTATAAGGGAAAAAAAAGTAAGAAAAAGGGATGGACTTAGAAAGAAAAATCTTGCAATAAAAATGACTATTTTCAAATATTCGAAGAGGAATTCAGATAAAATGATAAATTTAACCTAAACACAAATACAAACACAAATAATTATTTAATTAAATAATTGAATTTTTACAATCTAATAATTAATAAAATAAAAAAGTGTAAAACAACACAAGATGCTTCTCTCTTTGAATACGTAAGTACTACTTGTTGGAATTATTCTAACCCAAAAGCAATGATTCGCGGCCCTGCCTGCCAAGTTCAAGCCCATTCTAAGGAGGAAGGGAGGAATTATAAAGAAATATAGAATATAGTCTTAATAATATGGTTTCGCTATTAATCTAATTGTTAAAATAAATATAGTAAATAGAATATAAAATATTTTTGTAATTTGATCACGATTGGTATAGTATGAGTCATTGGATGGTAATAAGACCGATTTTATCAAAATTAATGAAGAAACCATAAAATTTTTCTAATAATATTGGAACCTCTTAGTTTGTACGCATTTAACCTATATGCTATAATTTGTAGTTCATAATTGTCTTATATAGCTATAGTAATCATATAGTTAATAGTAATTGTTATCTGTTACGCTGGTAGTAATTAACAGTAGTTGTTAATTGTTAGGCTGATTAATTTTATGTTTGCCAACTTTTAAGTAAAGTGAAAATAGAAATAAAAACAAGCTATGAACAAAAAATATAAATAAGAACCAGTTTTGATATAAGTTGGGATATAAAGAGTGAAAATGTAAAAAAAAAATTTTTTTAATATAATTATAAACTATTATAATACCAATTATTACTAAAAAAATTAAACATAAGCCAAATCAGCCACAATCACATCATTTTCTCTCTCTCTCTCCTCCCTCTCTCTCTCTCTTATTTCTCCTCACCCTCTCTCTGTTCCATAATTATGCACATAAATTATTTTTCTTTTGAGTGAGAATTTGACATCTCTAACTTTTTTTTTTAAAAGTAATACTATTTTTTCATTAGAATTCCATTACCATATTATATTTTGACACATGTAAAAAATTCGATTAAATTTTAGCATATGCAGTATGAGTGGGTCGTCTAATATAACTATAAAAAAAATTGAAAGAAGAGAAATGATAGGATAAATTGACTTTATTATTCTAACAGATGTAGAATGACTAGATTTTCTTAAGGCTGTTTCTTTATCTTCTTACTATTTTTATTCATTTCCTTTACTTTCTCTTCAAATTTGAAGGGGAAAAAAGAAGAAGATTTTTTGGTGAAAAAAAATTTACCCTTTTCCATACATTTAGTCCCATTTCTATTCCTAATTAAACTTACCAAGTACATACTTCTCATCCATTTCTTTAATTTGCACTTGATTTCCACTGTGTTCGGTAATTAGGGATAGTGGAGGCCCACCATATGTGGCTAAACTATGTTTTTGAAAATTAATGAACATCTAACCTTAATCAATTTCCTTTTAACTCATTAAACTTTTCCAAACAAATGCTTTTCATCAATTTCCTTTTGCTTTAATTTGATTTCAAAAGTCTTCCACCAAATTAAACACGGAGGGACTGTAAATAGCGGAGGCCCACTATAGCTAGCTGAAATATGATTATAAACATTAATGAACATTTAACGTTTGAATAAAAAAAAAGTATTAATCAATTTCAAAACAAAGACAGATTCCAACATTGCGTTAGAGATATGAAATTTTTGTAGTATTAAATAGCAATTACCTTTAACAACAAAAGTAATAGGATTTATCAGGAAAATTTTGACTGATCAACAACTTTTTTCAAGTATAGATCACATCACGCCAAATATACTTATAAATTATGATTTAGCCATCTCGAATCGAATTGTATTAGAGAATATGAACCTTTTCTAAGAAGTATTAATAGCAAGTGCCGACCTTCTAATTTCCACACAATGATGTGATAGTTTGATAGATGTTACTTCATTAAAAGATGTAAATCTCACTGGTTTGCTTGTGGGGGGAAAAAAAAACAAATAGAAGGTTAAGAAGTGAAAGAGGAAAGTCATTGTATTGTGTGTTTACCTCAATTGCTGCACATTTGAAGGGAGTTAGAACATTACTGTCTCCTAATTATATAGTAATTTTTGAAATTAATATTTGCAACTTTCCACTTTAAAAAATCAAATTAATATGCAAAACACCTTCAACTTACTGGATCTCATTTCTTTGACATCTAAAATAGTCAACAAGATTTGTCTTATGCCCATAGATTATTTCCACATTCAATTGAATTACTGTCCAATCTAATACTACAAATTAGTTTACTAGGTTGGTGATTAGGTTTGGAATACCTAATCGAAAGAGAAATGTTTTAGGAAAATATAATTTTTGAGAGAAATGTTTTAGGAAAATTTAATTTTTGAGATTTGAATTACAAATTACTTGTTGATTTTCCACTATTGGTCTTATTTCGTTGTTTCATAGGTGAAAGTAAACTCAAAAGAGTTTTTTTTTTTTTTTTCTAACTTAATTAGGATTTGTTGGTCTTCAAAAGGGAATGAGAAAGCTCATATAAGCCCAACCCTATTTTATATTGAAAATGAGTTGTTTTATATTAAAATTCTAGACCTTATTTTACTCTTAAAAAGCTATTGGTCTTCTTCAAGCTTATAGCCATTCCTATATATACAAAAGGAAGGGGAAAGTATATACATATATATGAGTGATATCAAAGTCATTAGCAACATTGGTCCCAGGCATCCACTTTAAAATGATCCTGCATCCAAGATCAGCCTCCAAAATCCATAAAAACCAGGTTCATAAAAGCTCTATTGAAATACTTTGATAAAAGATAAAAAAATATTATCTTGTGAAGAGCGAATCAATAACACTTAAGAGCACACTAACTTCAATTTATTGTTATAGTTGCACATATTGTTTGGATTGTCGAATTTTTTTTTATATCATATCTATATCATATCAGTATATGTAACTTATCTATATTATATCGGTATCAGTTCGGCTTAAGCAATTTATGGATTAAACTATTTATTTTTTATTTATATCAATTTAGAAAATAATATTAAAATGATACCAGAATAACGAAACGATTAGGCCTATAATATCCAACATCTCTTCCCATGACATTTGTACAAATGCCGCAATTCCCTTAAACTTATTATCACACTTATAAATCATCATACTATCAGGACATGCCCGAACTGTCATAATAACACACATACAGGCTTCTTAGGGAGTTTAGAGGCATGACTCAACCTAAACTTAGGAAAAAAGAAAAGAAATTCTAAACTTATCATGGTATATAACAATTTTAAAGCCCTTTTTTTTATTTTGAATATCAATCGAAGGAAAAATGTTTGTAGATATTTAAGACACTTTTTTCATATATATTTAAAACCTTGTTGCATATAATACAATCATGTAGCGGTTACAATAACATCAATCACTTCACATTAATAGATAGTCTAAATTTTTTTCTACACAATGGAATTCCTAAAAATTTTTACATATTATTTTTATAATTCATTTACTGTTTATTTTGCTGAATGAATAAGATTATAATGGAATTTATATTACAAAAAAATATAATGAAGCTGTAATATTTATTAATTTTTTTATTTAAATTATAGTATTTTGAAATTAAAAAAAAATAGTTATATTGAATTAATATGTATAGGTTTAAATAAAAATAGTTATTTAATGTTTTATGTAAAAAAAATTAATTATGAATTTCCAATTCAATAAACTAAATCTCATAATCATAAAGAATAAAAATATAATAAAATTATAATTACAGTAGAGCGATCAAGTAGTTAACTTCCACTAGACGCAGCTCCTTGGAAGTCTCTGTTTTTATTTATTTATTTTTGGCCATACCGTGGATGTCCTGTCAACTCATTTTTTTGCTCAGAAAGCGTGCATTGATGAGTTCTAGTTGGACTGTCCAAGTTTGTCTTCTCGACCGGAATCAGAAGAACTGGAATACACTAGACAACTACTATTATTCCTGTTGAAGTTCAACAAGTCAGTTAACGAAACCAAATCATGACCGTCGGGCAGACGCGCCTCTTAATCGAACGGTCATGAAATCACCAACTAGTCTTATCCATTCTCAGAGATATTCTAGATTTACCCAAACAGCGTATTAGGAAACGCACACGTGTCGGTCAGGCATTTGTGTTTGACACGATTCCTCTTCCTTTCGCGTTACTTAATTCGATGGTTACTACGACAATCGCTCTTTCCTCTCTCTCTTCCCTCTCCTTCTCTCCCCATCTCGTATAGTCTCTGCTTAATCTCTCTCTCTCTCTTCTCGATCTCGATCTAAATCTAAACACGACGTTGGTTGGGATAACATGAGCGATTTTCACTTGGCGCCTTTTTTATCAGGTTTTGTTTCTCTCTCTCTCTCTCGATTTGGTTCATCGATTGATTGGTTGGTTAGGGTTTTGAGTTTCGATTTTGTAATTTGTGCTTGATAATTGGTCTTATGGGTCGTCTAGTTGTTGAAATTTGAAGATTTTTTGAATCGTATTGAGTTTATTACTTGATTTCGAGTATTGGATTAGGGTTTTGGTTTGAAGTCGGTCTATCGGATCCACTAGTGTAATGGAATTCCGTCGTATGTTTGATGTCGAGACGATCGAAGCATAAAGGCGGATGGAATCTGGGTTCGTGTGTATGAATTGCTTATCGAATTAGGGTTTTGTTGAATCAAATGCGTTGGATCCAGTAGATTGGTTGAATTTTGAGTTGGTACCTGATGTTGTGATTAATGAAGTAAGAAAGGGGTGGGAGTTAGGTTTTTCTTTGTTGGTAAGTCTTTAATTGGATTGGGGTTTTACTGAATCTACCGCATCGGATAAATTGGGTCAATGAAATTGCACTTGTCCAGTTGATGTCATATATAATGGAGTAAGAAAAGAGGGGGTAGGGGGTATCAGGGCTTTAATTTTGCATATCGATTAATGAATTACCTTTTTATTGAATCTACTGTGTTTGGCACGGTGGAATCATTGAAGGGTATTTGTTTTTGCTATGAGTGAAGCTGGAAAGGGAAGGTTACGGATTTTGGTTTTAATGTTGGAAATCATTTAATGAGTTGGGGTTTAATGAATTTACTTCAGATTCAGTGGGTCAATGAAATTGTATTTGAGTTGTCGATATATTATATTGCCATGGATCCAGCCACCAATTATTAATCATGATTGGATCTGCTATCATTTTGAAACAGTTGGAGCTTAAGTTATTAGCTGTTCGTTATTATTTATGGGGTTTTGAGAATGAGGAATTCTCAGTTTTGCGGAGATTTTTATTAAGTTTGTGTGAGTGAGTGGTATTTTCAGCTTTTGTACTTTGGTCCTTTCTTGAAATACTAAGCCTCATTTCTCATTTCATGGCTGTGAATCTAGTTCATGTCTTCTGATGGTGGATTGTAAATGCTTTTTCCCAAGCTTCTGTCATTCCCCAACACGAGAAGACATGTCAGATTAACTTTACATGAGACATTATTCGAACTCGTTCAATCTGATTTGTGTTACCATCTGTGATTTTTTATTAATTTATATTTCTAGCGGTGAAATCATGTATTAACTATGCCAAAAAAAATAATAACTAATAATTACCCCAGATAGGCACTCAAATGAATTTAGCATGAAATAGTTACATCACGGTAATATGAATTGCCATCTAGTTATCATATAATGCTGTCTGTTGCTTAAAAATTGTCGGGGTGGACATTTACAGTTATAGTTCTTATTTATTTTTGCTTATGTGATAGCTGCCTTTCAATTTATGAAGAGTCAATCTGACTTTTTTTTTCTTTTCTTCTTTTTTCCCTGGTATTGCTTTAGGAATTGCAATGTAAGTATTCCGATCTGGACATTGATTATTGCTCCACGTTTTAGTCGATATACTTTTTCTCCTGTTGTCACAAGATGGACAAATGCAAGGGAAGTGGAAAGTTAGGAAGAGTGCTGCTAAGGGATGAAAATGCGAACAGCTACAATTTTTCTCTTATGCTATCTCCAATTGTTTCTGTTTGGGACTGTGCTGTTCGTAAGATGAGGTATTCCTACAGGCCTGAGTGGGTGTAGTTTATTGGATTTTAGGTTAGCAAGAGCTTGTGAGTACAGGAGGTTAGAATTTTGGACGGTTAGATTAAAAAAAACGAAAAACATAAAATAGAGATACATAGGACAATGTATAGGTTTTAGGATTAATATACATAGAAAATAGCAGCTGGACAGTACTTAAAAGGTTTGTTATCATGAATAACTCAGCGAACAACAGAGCACAACCTGTCGTGAAGAAGGTGAAGAAAAAACAAAAGAGCAAGGATGAGCTCGATCGACTTAAACAGGCTGAGAAGAAAAGGAGACGATTGGAGAAAGCTCTTGCAACATCTGCTGCTATTCGATCGGAACTTGAAAAGAAAAAACAGAAAAAGATAGAAGAACAGCAGAGACTTGATGAAGAGGGTGCTGCAATTGCTGAGGCTGTTGCTTTGCATGTTTTGCTTGGTGAAGATTCTGATGATCCATGTAAGATTGTGGAAAACAAGGATGAGGGTATTGACTCCTGGGACTGTTCTGGCTGCATAGACTGGTATGTGGGGGGACGCAGGCAAGCTTTTTGGGCCAGGATCATTTGAAGACCTCTATTGGGTGGGTCACTGATGCTCAAGGATCAAGATTGAACTGGGGAAGCATTGGAGATGGTGACTGGGCATTCTCTTCTGGTCTTCATGGGGGTATTTTGCGGGGACCGCACGCTGAGTATGAAATTGACAAACTTTCGGCTGGTTTAATGGCAGCACAGGCTGTTTCAGCTCTCCAGATAAGGGAGGATGCTTGCGTGGATCCCTTTTCATATGGAATTCTGGGGGATTTTCCCATTAGTTTGCTACTAATTTATTTTGCAGTCATCTCGAGTAGCCTTTGTTGTTGGCTTTGTAATAATGGATTTGTCGCAATGTATATGTTTCGTCAAAGCGCTTCTTCTGGTCAGTTGGATTCGGACATTGATGGAGCAGTTTGCTAGTGTGTCTGCGGATGCTTGTTTGTCTTTGTAGTCCATATAGGTCTGTTGAATCCTGGGGAGTGTTTTTATCTTCTTGAGAATTCTAGTGCCTTATGTTTATTATATCCAGTCTGGTATGCACCTTAATTGCTATCTTGGAATGGTATAGTTTCTTAAATACTGATTTTTTATTTCACAAGATCCATAGTTTGAGCAGAGAACATTTATACCTCTTCCCTATCATTTATATTTATTTTCAATTTATACCTTCGAAGTTTAAAATCTTACGATATTGTATCCAACAAGAATAACGTTTAGCTTTTTCGCTCCTCTCACCGGATAAACAATGCCCTAGACCTTTTCCCCACTAAATTTTTGCTTCCCATATAGGCACAATTTTAGACTTCTCGTGGGAGTTTATGACGTGAAATTTCATTGGAAGTCTCCCAGTAACGGGTCTAACAAAAGAGAAACGGGGGAGTGAAAGGTGAATAGAGGAGGTTGGCTCGCCTTATGGATTGGAAGGTGATAAGAAATGCTAGGTGAGAGGTAGATGAAGTAGGGAGAGAGAAAATCGGTGTTAAGCGTGTATACCTAGAAAGGAAAGTGATACTGGAATCAAAATAATTCAAAAATTGGGGAGATATTCGATTAAAAGTAAACACAAAACATATGAAAAGGATGCACCACCAGCCAGTAAAGGGCCGGTCAACCACTTTTGCAAAAAATAATTTCCAAATATATTAGGGATAGCCCTTTTTTTCCCCCCAACATACCTTGGTGAAATTGCATCTTACGTTTATAAAAATCTCGTATAAAACAGATTAGCAAAGAAATCATATTAGAAATACAATTTTATTAGCATTTCAATAAAAATCATAGGTTGCCAGGCCCCAAATTTAAAATTCAAATCCCCAAATTCGGTTAAGATTCAACACAAACCCCCCTCCCTTGTCCTTCCTTGAGTCCCTACTCCGATCACATCTCTCTCCACCCACCCTCCCCGTCTTTTCATTCTCCTACAACATGTTCAGCATGCAACTTTTATATAAACACATGTTCAAGATGAACTAAGGAATTTTAGTAATTATTTTTATTGCACGCCTATTTGATAAATATTTTAATAGGGAATGGAAAAAAAAAAAAAAGTTCCGTCACCGGCGATTTCCACCATCCCAAGACCCATATAGTCATTCACCTACTGAAACCAACATCAAACTTAATAAACTAATATGCAAATTCACACCCATTTACAAAAAAAGTTACAACAGCTAAGCCATTCAAAAGCCAGCAACCCACATCCACTGCCCATCACTTCCATTGACTCAATCTTTCAACAGGATAACAGGTATCCATAAAAAGAGGGGAAAGAGAGAGTGATTCAGGGGAATCATCCATGAACATAATGGCTAATCTTCTTGTTCAAAGCAATCATGTAATCAACTGAAAAATAAATCCGGCAAAAAGAGCATTAAAACGTGAGTCCAAGCATTACAAGTCATTGTGGATGCAGCACTTGCTGGATTTTCCGAAGCATGCACTAGGGTCATGAAAGTTTTAACTTAAGCCATTGCACATCAGTGTTTTTTTCATGACTATATCTGTACACCATCAAACATCTCGATGCATGAGAGTGCTCAATGATGGTCTGTCTTCTTCAACCAAGAATTGGTTTAAAAAAAAAATGGGCATTTACTTTGATACACAATGAATACAGTCAATTGCTACAACTAGTACACAACATTACTAAAGAGGCATATTAACTATCGGCCTTAGAATTCTGCCGCAATGATACTTCTGCATCCTCCGCTGTTTGCTTCTGTGATGCATCTGCAGCAGCATTATCAATTTCAGCATTGCCAGATGGTTTAGCTCCTGTAGTTATGAGGTTTTTAAACCAAGTAGCTTGAAACCGAGGAGATGTTCTGGTTGAATTGCTAGGTGAGTCAGGTGAACCAGCATTTGATGCGGCACCCAACAGGAAGCGATATGCCACTTTACTGGCAGAAACAATTTCTGTCTTGGCTTGTCTCAACTGCAACAAACCAGCAAATAATAAATAAATCTCTAGGATTGGGCATACAGCTCATAAAGATTGGTCGCCATTTCCTTGGATGCATCTACCAAAAATGAAAAAGAAAACGACCAAAAGAACCATAAATTACGATGATAGTCTCTTTAAAGTGTGGCCACTTAAACGAATGTAACCCACTCCCATCTGCACTTCATCTTACTGACATAAATTATGATGATAGTCACTTTGAAGCGTGGCCAACAACATAAAATCCCAAGACACTAAAGAGCAAATAAAAAGGTGCAACCAAGCAAGCAACTTTTTCCCCTCAAAAATAGTGTCATTTGAGTTGTTCAATAAAGAGTAGTTCTAAAATTATAGTCTCACCCGAAATGCTGTGTTTCCTGCTACTTCCATGGCAGTATCTCCAGCATTGGCAAATCGATTGACCCAACCTGCAATAAATTGGCAACAACATGAGCAATTCTCCTAAAATGACTGCAGCTGAGGAAGCAAATGCTACAAGTAAATGAATAAACCAATCTAATCTCATTACTAGAGAATCTGCTCAATCCAATCAAGCAGAATCGGTATTACAAAGGTTTTAAAAAATTGTCCGCATACTTATACATGATTGGGAACATAAAATGGGAACAAAATATCTTTAGAGGTGGTACTTTAAAACCTGTATAAGTGCCCAACTCCTCTATAGTCCTTGTCTTTCAGTATGAACAATTATCAAATGATTAGTCCCAAACATGATCATAGGCCTAAACAGCTAAACAATTCACCATTGCATCTCCAATCAAACAGTCAATGTCCTATTTCAGTTGGAAGTATTGTCTAATAGATGTCAGTCATTTCATGCAAGGAGCAAAGCGAAAGGGAAGATATGCGGCAATCTCTTAGAATTCACTATTCAGATAAGAAGAATGTAAAGCAGCATCAAGAACATTTATTGTGGTTGGACGGGTGGAAATGAAAGGAATGGAAGAAATTGAAGAAAATGGAAGAAAAATATGTATTTGGCAACTTAAGTGCAAATTGGAAATGGGAAGAATAGGACAAAAACAGGTGGAAACATTTCTACTCTTTAGCCTACTCGTTTGTTCTCCAAAATTGAAGAGAAATTGGTGAAAAGGAGAAACAACTACAAAATTGTCATTCTATCAATGTTTACTACAAATAAAGGACTAATTTTTGTCAACTAATGACTTTATTTCGCATCATTTCCTTTTCAAAGACAAACCAAACAATAGAATGAAACATTTCCTTCCATTCCCTTCTTAGGTTACCATATGCAAAATAACAATAACACTTCATTACATTTCCACTTTCTTTTCTTGTCCACCCACTTTTCCCATTTCCATTCTCAAAAAATTGCCAGTGCTCAAGTCTATTAATTCCTCATCCTTGGCTATTTTTCATACAAGTTAAACGTCAAATTCAATACCTAAACTTTACCCAAATATTCAATTTAGCACCTAAATTTTGATGTAGTCAATTCAACACTTAATCATACTTTTTGTGGCTAATTTTACTATCTTCTTAACATCATTTTATTATATTTATTAACATGGAAAAAGTAGTCTATCATTAAATTTTTATTACTTCTCCTAGCACAATATAACATTAATAGACTACCCATTCTACATCAGACACTGGAGCCCACGATATTAGTAAAGTTGTAAATTTAGCCATGAAAAGTTTGGTTATGTACTAAATTGATCACTTTAAAACTTGAGTACTAAATTAAATTTTTATATAAAGCTCAATGAACAAATTTGACATTTTCCATTCATATAACCAATCTAAATATTGCATAGCTTGACTTCCAACGCCTCTCCCTCCTTTTACCAGTTAATTCTTTTAAACCTAACCTTTAATCAATAATGTGTGCCTTTGTTTTTATTGCAATCTACCTCATACCATCACATCATGTTCTTCGACATTAAAAAATACTTTTAATATCTCAATGTTGCTCTAAAATAAACCCTTGTTTCGTAGTCCTCTATACGGAACCTCAAACATGTAAAAGTTACAAATCAATCTTTTCAACAAGACTTTATATCATGGTAGCCTAATCCCAACACTTTTATGAATAGTTAGCTTTACACTTCAAATGATTCTAGCAATCTAATTTGCCATGACCTTTTACCATTGCCCAACTATTACTAAAGCAGTAAAGCTTTTTCTTCTATTGAATACTTAGTGGCCAAAGCTAACTATGCTTGGTTAGTTTGATCCAGCCATCAATATTCAGCAATTATGATGGTCCTGATGATAATCCAACACATATTTCATGTGTATACCATTACAACAAAAATCCCATAAACTAAGGTTTGAGGTGTGATTCAAATTATATTGACAACATTATTTGTATAAGAGATGAGGAAACAAAGCAGATGCGCATGGGTGAAGGGAAAAATAACTACCACGAAATTTGAACAAAACCTTTGCAAACCATAATTTGAAGCAATGGATTATTCATACGATCCATGAAATTGCTACCTTCTTTCTCAACACTAATCACATTATTACTCCTAACCTAAATCTTACTATATTCCTTATGATCTAAAGGAAGCATGAATGTAAATCTAAATGTAACCAACGCCCCATTTGTTTCAAAGAAAATATCTTGTAATTGAAAATGTTTTACCTAAAAATATTTTTCTGAAAATAATATGTTTTCATGTGTTTAATTACTTTTACAAAAGCATGTTGAAAATGTTTCCTAATGTTTGACCTACCAATATTATGTAATATGTCGTTATACGTAAATAAACTGTTATTGGCAAGTTAACTACATCATGCTAGACATTTTATTTAAAAGTAAAAATATAAAATATAAATTATTTTACAATATTATTTATAAACTCTCGGTTGATATTTATAATTTTTTTATGAGCTTTAAATTTTATTCTGTCCATTAAAATTTTTTCATGTTTAAAATATATTTTATTGGTTAATTATGACTAAAATCAAATAAATATCATAATCCTAGAATGAGAACACTTAAGGAGACTAATTCAGAAAGCAACTTTCCCTTTTGAAAAGAGTAGATCGTTTTCCTTAAAAAGAGTAGGCTTTTCTCTTTGGTGGGAAGTTATTTCCCTTGCAAGGGAAAATGTGTTCTACTTAAAGGGTCATTTTCAGCATTACAAAAAAGGGAAAATGAAGAAAATATTTTTCCAAAAGTACTTGTCTTGAAACAAACAGGGCCTAAATTGGGGCTTAAATGAGCTAGATCTACTTGCAACCAACTTGAATAGTCCATCAAGTCAAGCTTATGCTTAATAATATTTAGTTTAACTAGCTCACAGCTTTAATCAAACTAGACTTGAACTTAAATATAAAATGAGTTTGAAACAAAAAGAAGAGAACCAGTGCCTAACCAAACAAGGCACACTATCTCATTTAACTATTAGCAAAGTTAGCTGCATAACCCTGGTAAAGAGACTTGATATACCAAGAGATTCCTCTTGCAACAGCACTGCACCGGTGTTACAAGGGTGCTTCCTTATTCTCCTTTGGTTTCTTTTCTTCCATATATTGTATAACACCATATTGCTATAATTGAAAGACAATTTCTTTCTTTCCTTCCTTCTTTTGTTTTTTTTTGTGCTTTTGAAAAGTTGAGCTTGAATGAGTTTAATTGAGTTGGCCTTGAGCTCATTTAATTTCATGAGTCCAACTCAAGCTTAAAATTCTACACCTAACTGAGTTCGAGGTTGAGCACAACATTGTATTACCTTGACTCAACTTAATTATAGCCTCATTGAAAACTAAGCATTATGACACGTGACGATTCACTGCAATACGATTGACAAACCCTGTACGGATGAGTCAACCACAATATTATGGGAAAGAAGAACTTTTCTTCTTTAGGTAATTTGAGAAAAAGAAAATGATAATTGCAGTTAAGAAAGAAAAATACTCATACCAAAGCAGCTTCTCTCCACCAAACCTGGTGGTGACTGGAAAAAATTTGCAAACCCCTAAAATTTCTCATTCCATTCATTGTAAAATTAACACAATGCCTCTCACAATTTCAATGCTCGTTTGGCTCAAACTTCCAACAGATTTGATTTTATATTCACTGCATTACTTAAATGATTAATTGTCCTCTTCGATCAGCACAACAATTTTGCATTAAGCATAGTGAAGGGAAGAAAAGTTCGGTTGTAATCTTCAAATTACCATGAGTCCATGACTCACCAGTCAATTAAGGAATAGGCATTTTTATCAGTGAATAGCATCTAAAAACACAATGGTACAAAGTTCAGACAATCTACATAATACGGCAGCAGTGGCACGAGGGAGAACACAGCAGTCCTACTCTTTTTCAAATTCTCCATCCTTAATTTGCTTTTGTTGTATTCATATATTGATGTCGAATGTATTATGAAGGAGAGAAAAGAAGAACATAAAAGGCTTCATTCAAGAATATAGTTGCAATTTTTACCAAAATATCATCCTTCATAAACCAGGCAACTTGACATGACAATGACATCAAAACTTTTCTGGCTTCAAAACAGAGTTTATAATTGCAACTCAATAGAGCATGGGTTAAAAAATTGCAGTGTGGCTAGAAAAGGCAGAATTTGACAATAACATTGAAAATTCACTGATTTCAACTGAGTTTATCATCATAACTCACTTAAGCATGGATCCCAAAATTGCAATGCGGCTAGAAAAGGCAGAACTTGGAAGGTTGGCATGGCCATGAACATTGGTTGGGGTGGGCTTAGCATGAATCTTCCAATGCATGAAGTACTGTTTTTAACCTAACACTATGGTGTCAATTTAATTTTAGACAAACTGGAGTGATAATGATTAATTATCAGACAGGTATATGAGTAGAACCTTATTAACCATACCTCACACTTTACATTCCAATGACAGCTATGCACGAACACTAGTTTCCTTTTTAATATTAGGCTCAAACACTGAAGTGCTATGAAGTAAATAGGCAATGACCTGCAGTATGTGGTGATGCATGGAATTTTAAATTTATAGGCAAATTAAAAGCCAAAAATAATACAAATATGTTACCTGGAAGCTTTTGCACACCAAGTCTTTCACAGAATTCGTCGCAAAAATGATTGCAGTTTCTTGCTAGCAGGTCATATGTGTGTCCAGGCCATTCTCTACTAAGTTCTCTCAAAATCTGGTTTACCTTAAAGATTGAAAGGTTGGTAGTTCCAAGAACAATGCGCTCACGATATGTATACATAGGATTCTTTCCATAAGGACAACTAAAAACCCCCGTGCCTTGCTCACAAAACCCAAAAGACCACTCCTCCTCTCCATAAACCTGTTTAAAATGTAAAAAATTTAATCCATCAAATCCAGATGAAGAATTTATCAACAATATTATTAAAAAAATGTCATTTGAAATAATCATAATCTAGTAAGATTGACTCGTCATTACAGTAGAACAAACATGAAGTCAAAATGCAGAAGAATACATTTAATTAAACATAAAGCACCTGAATTAATCTAGAAATATACTCTGGCTAACATAAGGATAATCAAAGTTTAAAAAAATAAAAAAGCAACGAGGGAGCAGATCCTAGTAATTCCCACATTCAATTTAACACCCAGCCAAGATTTCATGCTTTGAAATTGATATGCCATTCATCATGAAAGAAGACAAGGATAATATAGAAATGAGGTAGGCCGTGGAAGGTGCTAGTTTGCAATAATGGAGATAACCAAAAGGTCCAAAAACATTTCAGGACAAAATTGCTTCATTGATCTTAGTAAAATAAAAACATTGGTTCAGGCAGGACTTAACTGACAGTAATTCAATTGAAAGCAGCTTAAGTAAATTCATTCATAAAGCCTTTCTCTTAAATAGCTCATACTCGAATGCGTTTGTACTGGAAACTACAACTAACAACTTAAATAGCTTCACCTAGCCAAATATCACCAGCATGAATCTTCTGGAGCACTAGCTAACATTCAAACTAACATCACGTTGTCAAGCCGAAGTTTTAATTTAATTCTGCATCAACTTTCTTCCTTTTGTTTTTTGAAAGCACATCGGTATCAATAACACTGAGCTTACTTCAAACAGAATTGACATCTCAACATACACATCCCTCGCGTGTACACAAATATAAACACACACTCAATCCGCCACCAAAATCCATCAAAACCTCAAGTAAGTGAACAATCAAAATCTCAAACCCTAAAATCGAATCACTTCAAGTAAGGCTGAGGTCAAAACCTACATTTTCTACTTCATTCCGTTCCAAAACCTTAAGATCAACTCATCCGAAACCCTAAATAATCACAAACAACCAAAACCTAAACTCCGAACAAAACACAAAACACCTAGGGCAAAAAGAAAACATAAAGCAAGCGGGGAGAGAGAGAGAGAGGAACCTGCACGGCGCTGTGGAAGATTCCACCTAAACCAATCGTATCCTTGAAGATCTTGTTGATCTGCATAATCGTGTTGTTCGTCTTCTCCGATCCACTGTTCGTCACGTCGTATACATGCAGTATCACCTCCGTCGTCATCTCGCTCTCCCTCTCTCTCTCAAACCAAATCCAGATGGACGAATGGCTTCGATTTCGTTGGTTCGCTCGCAAATCACCAGTTTGAATAGTTAAATAATATCGTGAAGAGAAAAAAAAAATGATTGAGATTCAAAATTATAAATATTAAAAGCCCTTTTTCACTTTGCGCTTTAGCCTTTTCTCTGTCCAATCAGATTTTAATTTAAATAAATAATAATTTTTTGCCTCGAAATTCTAAATTAAAAATTTTATATATAGTGACTTTTTACTATGTTTTGACTTTTCTTTTTTTTTTTTTGTTTTTTAAACTAAAGTTTTCATTTATTCTATTTATTTTTAGAAACATTTTTCCTCAGGCTGTGTAGAAATTGAAACTCCGTTAATTGAAGCGCCAAAATGAAACTGGTTTCGATGCCCTGGACAACGTGAATTCAAGACAAATTTACGGATTTCGAGTTTAATTGACGAAAATAACCTTCGTCGAAATGACTAATTACAAAAGGTAGTTACTGTTTTTTTCCCACTTATGGACGTGGTTAGGGTGGGGATTGGGTGGTAATGAACTAATGATTTTGTCGGATAGAACGGGTGAATGGGTCCCTTCATGACAATTATTCAAACCTACATGAGAGATGCATTAATAATGGTTTTTGTGAGGGATGGGTCACATTTGTTGGTATAGATAAAGAAAATCTGAAAACAAAATTATTAATTTTTTATGCTTTTATCTTGTTTTTTAAAGAAAAAAATTGCTTTTGGCCAAAATGAAAATTTCTCAATTTGATATTTGAATTTTGTACAAAAATTCAATTTGAAACTTTGAAATTATCAATTTAATATTCAATCAAAGCTTTGGTAACTATTTTTACTATCTCACTAGTTTCGATTTATTTGTTTTATAACATAAAAGAAGTAGTTTATCAATTTTAAATGGTGTTAGGAGCATTATTAAAATTTTAATAATATGTTGTCTCTTCTATGTCTACAAAAAAAAAAATTGTTAAGGAAGTTATAAAAATAGCCACAAAAAGCTTAATTAGATATTAAATTGATTACTTCAAAATTCAAATACAAATTTAATTTTTGTATACTAAATTTGACCTTTACCATTTTTTAAAATATCATAAATAACATCTTATTTTTCCAAAAAAAAGGAAAAAAAATCTTATTCTTGATAAACCAAATAATAATTAAGGTCAAAATTTAAGACTACTTCCAAACCTTAAAGGTTATTTATCAATTTATCAAAATTTATTAATTATATATAGTATTTAAAAATTCAAATTTTATTCACATCAAATCAAAGTTTATAGAGATATTTGTATTTTATTCAATCATTAACACACATAAACGTATTTCTAGTCATTTGTAATAATTTTGTTTATATGATCAATACTAAATATGGATAAGAGCCTAGTCTAGCTTGACCCACTAAACTTACCTAATCTTGAGGTTTTTTATTTTTTGCCAATTACAATAGGGGGGAGAGAGATTCAAACATGGGACATCTTGTATGAGAGATCGGGAGATATGTTACTAGGCTACAAAGTCATTGACCATCCAATTATGAGTTTAAGAAAGAAGCTTGTAACAACAATCTATACAATAGATGGACTCAAAATAAGTTTAAGAACCTCAAGATCCATAGAGGCTAGGAATATGCTTACTACCCACCAAGCCTTAGACATTGAGACCAGATCTTTTTAGTCTTCATTTGAGCACATTATGTTCCATACTTAAACACTATGCTTTAGCATTGGCTTAACCTTCACAAGGGCAGGTTATAGTCTAAACATGCAAGGGTTACAGCTCAAACCTAAAAGATCAGGGTTAAACTCAGTTTGTATCCACGTATGGCATGTATTATATTTGCATTTATTTTATTTACCACTAGATTTTACATGTTATATATCTTCATACCAAAGTTTTTTTTAATGGAGTGCCCAATAGTTGAAAATGAAATAATGGTTTCAAACTTTATTTGTCTCTTTAAACCATCATTATTGCATATTCCTTAGCATGACTTTTTAAGGGAAAGGACCAAGACTTAAGATCCTCAAAGCATCCACATCCAATAATTTCTTCATATGGTCCTTAAGGTGCTTGAAACGACCTAACCCTCATGGTGCTTAAAGGTGTAGCTGTTTTGCCACACATATCGTCTCCAAGCAATATGCACAAAGCTTCCGATAACTAGTTGAGTTTCTAATCATATTTTAGTTATGAAATCGTGATTGAACTCTTTAGCAAAACCATATTAGAGTCGAAAGATGATTTATAAATAATTTAGAAACCATTATACTAGTATGTATATAAGTACTTTAAGAAAGAGTAGGACGAAAATTTCACAGTTTGAAACATTTAAGAAATCAACCAAAGAAAAAGGGAACCAGGCTCAACCAGATTACGAAGTTTGGTATTCGGCCCAAAAGCGCTAATAAAGTTAAGTGTTTGCAGTTATCCATCGAATTAAAGTCATATATTCATAAAAGAAAGTGTTTCTAAGGTCCCATCTAGCTCTCAAATCATCGAGGTCGCTTATTGTACTCGTCTGTCCCAAATCCCATAGAATCACAGTAAAGATCTACATATAAACTTGCGTCATCACCTGAAATATTGAAAAGTGAGTGGCAAAGCCTAGTACGACAGTAGTCAAATGCATTCATGCATGTCATACATACTTAGGCTAATGCAACAGGCACAATTTATGATTAATTAAATTAAAGTCAACAACTAAGTATTCCTAGCATCCCAGAATACAACATGCACAAGCACAAGATTACTCAAAACTCCTGCTAAAAAAAAGGGGTAGGGTTCCCTTAACGGATTATGCACCAAAGATGGGGGTTCGATAAGTCCCTAGAACTTACAAGAAAGAAAATAAAGAAATAGTCTCGTATGGATCAATTTCACCTAAATAGCCATTAGTGAGCATAGTCCATTGTGACACTTTATGCAAAAGCCCATGCCTTACCACAACTCCATTGCAACTTCACGCCATCTCTTAATTGACCATCTGGTTTTGAAAGATCTCCTATTGACTACCCGCCTATCCTTACTACGCACTCTATGGGGGTTTAAGCACCTACAACTACTACATCATCTCGAAGTTATGATCAAGCTCATAACCAATCCAGGGGTACCACTCCTAGAGTAAGCGGCCAAGAAGTAACCAACAATCTATTTAGCAGAGTTTAAGTTCTTAGTCCGATTATTAATACTATCCTAGCAAGCAATACACAATTACTACATACATGTTTGTCAAATCGAGCTTGTTATTCAATTCCAAGCTAGAAGTTCAATAACTTTTCATGATAGAAAGTTGAAATCAATTCATGATTATACATCTCTAATCCTTTTATCTTGTTTGTTATACCTAAGTTGTATTGACTTAGTCATCCCGTTGAAAATATTATGCTTAGAAGGTTAATGAAGTCTAGGGAAGAAGTTAGATCAAGCTTAGTTTGATTTGGACAAGGATTGAAGAATGAAAAAAAGGGGGAATGCATTACCTGGTGCTTCATATATAGCAGCTATGCTTTGAGGAGATCAACAAGGAGCATAGGGTAGAACACAGTTAGATGTATGCCACCATGTTTCATTATGCTTTAGCATGTTTCGAGACTAGAAAGAAGCATAAGGGAAACACGACTGAGTGTATTCCTTCGTGTTTCTTCATGCCTCAACACATCTCCGAAAATAGAGAGAAGTACGAGGAAAACATGGCGTCGTGTATCTCCTCGTGTCCTTCTGCATTTCATAGCTTTTGGATACAGTAGGAAGCATGATAGGAAACATAATATCGTGTTTTCATCGTGCTTTTTTAGGTTTCACATTTCATTTGCATTAATGAGAAGGAAACATTCTCATTAACAAAGATTTGATTGTTAAAAATGTTTTATTTGTTGATAATTTAAAGCATGCTTTGTTGAGTCTTAGCCAATTATGTGACAATGGTTTTAAAGTTACATTTTTTGCTAAAAAGTATTCTATTGAAAGAATTAACAATAACCAATCATGCTTTGAAGGATGTAAACAAAGAAACATTTACAAAATCAATCTAGATGATTTTAAATCATTAAGTGAAACTTGTCTATATTCTCAAAATGATAATAGTTTATTATAGTATAGAAGATTAGGACATGTTAGGATGAACATTATTTTAAAACTTGTTAAGGAGAATCTTGTCAAAGGTTTACCAAAGATAAATTTTCAAAAGGACAAGATTTGTTAAACATGTTAACAAGGAAAGCAAATTAAGACTTCTTTTAAGTCTAAGGATGCTATTTTCACATCTAGGCCATTAGAACTATTGCATATGGACTTATTTTGCCCCACTTAAACTTTAAGTTTAGGAGAAAAGAAATACATCTTGGTTATTATTGATAATTTTACTAGATATACATGGGCTTTCTTATTTACATCTAAAGACAAAACAAATCATGTTTTTTTTTTTAGATATGGTAAGAAAGTCCAAAATGAAAAAGGTCTTAACATTGTTACAATTCGGAGTGATCATAGGGGAGAATTTGAAAATCATGAAATGGAAAATTTTTGCAGTAATTATAGCATTGAACATACTTTTTCAACTCTTAGAACTCTACAACAAAATGATGTAGCCGAATGGAAATATAGAACTTTAGTTGAAATGGCTAGAACCATGTTGTGTGAAACAATTTACCAAAATATATTTGGGTTGAAGCTGTAATACTACATGTTATATTTCAAATAGATTTTATATAAGACCAATTTTAAAGAAACCCCCTATGAGGTTTGGAAAGACAAGAGACCTAACATATCATATTTCTATCCTTTTAGCACTAAATGTTACATTTTAAACAATGGAAAAGAATAATTGGCTAAATTTGATTCTAAAAGTGATGAAGGAATCTTTTTAGGATATTCTTTAACAAGTAAAGCTTATAATTTTTTTAATAAAAGAACTTTAGTTGTTGAAGAATCTATATATGTTGCCTTTGATGATTCCTTACCCGATGCATGTTCTAATGATGATGTTGATGCTGTGTGTGCTGATTTAAATAGATTTTCTCTTGAAAACAATAATAAAGAAAATAATGAATAAAGATTAGATGTTATTGTGCATGAACTTAATAACCACGATTTGCCTAAAGAGTGGAAATATGCTAAATCACATCAAAAAGATCTGATAATTGGTGAACCTTCAAATCAAGTTCAAATAAGATCATCTTTAAGGAATTTAAGTAATCTTATGTTTCTTTCACAAATAGAAACTAAAAATGTTGAAGAAGCCTTAAAAGATGATTTTTGGATAAATGATATGCAATATGAATTAAACCAGTTCATAAGAAATGAAGTATGGAATTTAGTTTCTAGACCTGATAATAGAACTGTTATAGGAACCAAATGGGTATATAGAAACTAGCTTAATGAATATGGTATAATAATAAGAAATAAGGCTAGATTGATTACCAAAGGTTATAATCAAGAAGAAAGAATTGATTTTGATGAGACATTTGCCCCAATTGCTAGACTAAAATCGATAAGAATGCTTTTGGCATTTGCTGCTAATAAGAATTTCATTCTTTTACAAATAGATGTTAAAAACGCTTTTTTAAATGGTTTTATAAAGGAAGAAGTCTATGTAGAGCAACCACCGGATTTTGAAATAATGAATTCTCCAATCATGTTTTAAAATTGAATAAAGCACTTTATGGACTAAAGCAAGCTCCTAGAGTTTAGTATAAAAGACTTATTAGTTACCTATTAAATAATGGTTTTTCAAGAGGAAAATTCGATACAAGTTTTTTTATTAAAAATCATAAGTCTAATACATTGATTGTACAAATATATGTAGATAACATTGTGTTTGGAGCTATAAATATGGATCTTGTAAAAGAATTTGTCGAGTCCATGAAGAATGGGTTTGAAATGAGTATGATAGGAGAACTCAATTATTTTCTTGGTCTTCAAATCAAACAATCTGAAAATGGAACCTTTATCAATCAATCAAAATATATAAAAGAATTGTTGAAAAGATTTAAAATGGATAGTTGCCAATCTAAATCAACGCCTATAAATATAAGTATAAAGCTTAATAAAGATGACAATGGTAAAAATATGTGTGAAAAGCTTTATAGAGGCACGATGAAATGTTTACAGTTTCTAGACCCGATATCATGTTCTTTGTATGTGTATGTGCACGATTTCAATCTTGCCTAAAACAATCACACCCGAGTGTGGTAAAACACGTTTTCAAGTATCTTGCAGGCATAATTGAAATTGGTTTGTGGTATAAAAAATTTACTTCTTTCGATCTTATTGGATACTTTGATTCTAACTTTGTTGGATGCAAAGTAGAAAGGAAAAGCACAAGCGCCATATGCCATTTTCTTGAAAATTCTTTAATATCTTGATCTCAAAGAAGCAAAACTCAGTTACACTTTCAATTATTGACGCTGAGTATATTGTAGCTAATAGTTGTTGTGCGCAAATTATATGGACGAAACAAACCTTGCTTGGTTATGATTTAAATTTTGAAAATGTTTCGATTCTTTGTGATAAAACAAGTGCTATAAATTTAACAAAAAATCCGCTCCAACACTCAAGAACCAAGCATAATGAAATTAGGCATCATTTCATTAGATGTCATATTCTAAATAAAGATATCAGCTTGGAATTTATTGATACAAACAATTAGCTTACTGATATTTTTATAAAACCCTTGACTAAAGATTGTTTTTGCACTTTACGAAGAGAATTGGGCATGATCAAGCAAGATAAGTGTAAATATTATTGAACCAAGTTAATCTAGAGCATGTTTTTGGGCTAAACAAGTTGTTAAACATAATACATGCCTAAAAACTTATTTGTGTTTGGTTTGCTCTATTTTTTATATGTTTTTGTGATGATCTGATATTGATTTGATATGTTTTTAGTTGCTGCATAATCTGCATCTATGATAATGATCTGTTGTGATTATAAATCTACTATATGTGAACATGATATGTGGTGAAGTCCTCTTGCGTGTAGGCATTGTGGTATGAAATCTTCATGAGTTGAGGCAAGTATGGTGAAGTCCTATTAGTGTATAGGTATATGGTGTGAAGACCTATCTATGTATAGGCAAGTCTGGTGAAGCCCTATCAATGTATAGGCATGTGGTGTGAAGTCCTATTTGTGGATAGGTAAGTGATGAAGTCCTATTGGTGTATAGGCAAGTGGTGAAGTCCTATTTGTGCATAGGCAAATGGTGAAGTCTGATCTGTGCATACGCATGTGGTGAAGTCTTACATGGATGTAGGTAATTGTGTGAAGTCCTATATTGAGGCCATTGTGATTGAGTTGAATTTAGTATATGCATCTCTTCTTGATTGCTAAATATTAACTCTGTCATGTTTGTTTTTTATGAGTACAAAGAGAGAGAAGTGTAGGATGCACAATTAACATTATGCATATAGTCTGTCTTGATATATATATAGGAGAAGAAAATGACATATTAAGTGCAGTATACATTTCCCTAAAATTAAGCATCACAACTCTGATTTATAACTTGAGAAAATTCTTCGAAAAGCCATATGCTTAATTGAGGAAGTGTATGCATGATTGAAAATGAGTTAATTGTACATAATTGTCCTCATAAAAAAAGGGAGATTGTTAAACTTGTATGTTTAATGTGGATTTTGATGAGATAATATAACGCATAATTAACTATTTAATTATTATAAACTACATTTAATTAATAATATATATATGTGTGTGTGTTTTTTTGTACGTCTTTGTGGAGTTTTCTTGTAGGTTTTGGCAGGAATAGCGATTGTCAAGGATAGGCCATATCAAAGGTTCAAGGCGTAACAAAGCTAAGGCCAAGGCTTGGCAAGCTCAATAATGCCAAACTAGTGGTGAAGGGTTGGTCGAGGCCTAAACAAGTCAAGAGATCAAGGTTTGACAAGGTTAAGTCTGAAGCGCGACAAGGCAGAGAACAGATTAAATTTGTCGAAGGTCACGTTGAGGGCTCGACATGCTAAAGAGTTGAGGTGCAACATGTTTTAAACAGAGGCTTGATAAAGATAAAAAGTTCACAGTGCTAGTCGAGGGTCAAGTCAAGGCCTCGACATATCAAGAATTAGGGTGCGACAGTTCAAATTTGAGGCTCAAAGAAGTGCCCCTGTGAGAAGGCTATTGATGAAAAAGTTGAGGCGCGATGAGTCTTTGAAGCACGGCGACTTAAATACTGAAGCTGATGTGGCATTAAATGTTTGATAGATAATAGACGTTGTCTCTAACATACTTTTAAAATTTAAATGCTATTTATATATCCAATCCTTGAGATCAATAGTGAACGAGACAAGAAGAAGTGCCAAAATCATTTATGAGCTCTTTATTGCGATCAAACAAATATTTATTTTGCTTGTTCTCTTGTATATAATTTTGCATATCATAAAGAGAGAGAAAATACACTCTAAAGCTATGTTCTTAATTATTGCTATTCATTTAAGAGCATTTAGAGAGAGGAGAAATATTTTAATTTTGAGTGGTCCAATTATTCATCTTGAGCTAATTTCAGAAATTAATGGAAGTGGTGGTGAAGATCTCGATTAAAGCATTGGTGGACCATGGAGAGTAGTAAGTGGGCCGAACTCCACGATAAAATATTGGCTTGATCTTCTCTATCCCTATTCTTTTTATATTACACAATATATCTGTTTCTTATTCATCTGCTGCAAATTATATTATTTTAATCTGTTAATTTACAAATTAATTATTTGGACTTTTAGGGTAAATACTCAATTCACACCAACCCAAGTATTTCTAGTGTAATTTCAAAGAACCTGGGATAAAATGAAAAATGTTCTTGAGATGGAAAGTTCCTTCAAATGGTAGGTAGCATCTTAAAGACTATAAAACTTGTTAGCACGAAAGTTGGTATTAGAGAATGTATACGAGCCTCTCTTACATAGCATTAGGCTCTTGCATTGGACAGTGACATATTATATGGCTAAATTTTATTTCTATATTAGCTTTATTTCAAATGGGTACTCACGTCTATTATAACTAAATGATTTGATAACTTCCTTTTGTTTTATATACACTTATTATGTTACAACAACCTAACACCAGTGCGTCTTATTATGGCAAACTTATCAAGGCTTTAGCGGGGTCAAAGTTCATCACTCGACTGGGGAAACGAACTATGTTGCGGATATATCGGCAAAGGAGGCTTAAATCATGGAGGAGGACGTGAAGGTTTTTTGTATGTCACTGGTGCGTCTTTTGAAAATGCTAAAGGAAGATCAGCTCACATATGGAACATATAGGGATACCCATTGGATGATTAGATCTTTGCCTACGACGGGGCCTTCCAACCAGTTCCTCGCCCATGATGGGTCCTTTGCAAATGTTTGTTCCAATGCTTTGGGCCCTATGATGGCCATTAATCTATGAACTATGTATCCTGTCCTATATTTCCTTTAATATAAGCCATGTAATTCACCCAAAAAAAAAAAAAAAATCTAATTCCATGCACAAATCACGTAATAGAGTAGAATGAGGCAAGATCAACATCATCCCATTAAACATCAATCAATAGATTTAAAAAAATCAAAATTTTAAAATTCGATACACCGGATCCATGTACAATTATTCCTAAAAGTACCTTTTCACATACTTCTGTAGATATTATTAATAAAAAATTACTCACCCAATGTAAAAGCTAGATAATACTGTTCCTTGGTGAGTAAATTTTGACATTTAGGGTTCTATCAATGAGTATTACATATTAAGTATTTTGAAGGTATGATGAGGGTTGGATAAAAATTTGAGCTATTAAATTCCAACATGTTTGATATCCTTAAAAATATAATGAAATCATATAATTTTTCAATAAACTAAATATATAATCCAGTACATTTATCATCTATTTGCTTTGTTGTTGTAATAGCAATTTCAATATAGTAAGAGATATCACGGTGTTTAGTTCCATGTTAATCTTATACAATTTTATCAGAAATTCCAATAATAAAAAATATCTAATATCAATTTATTATTCAAGCACTAAAATTGATTTTTTTTTTTTCCCTTACAATAACTTATTAAAATAAGATCTAATAAATAACAATTGATAATGATTATCGTGTTACAACCTTATTTGATTTGTCCACATGAATGGAGGATTATATTAAAAAACTCGTAGCCATACTTTAGATAAAATTTTCCATTAGCATTCTTGATATGTCCTTTTCATTCTGGATATGCATAATTCGAGATAATCACTTTATCTGACTTAACATATGTGGGATCAATGGGTGACGTTAGACTTTAGAGAATAAAGTCAAATTTGATCATTGATCTATATAGCTACTGTCATTTGTGAATTCTGAATACCATTTTAATTTCAAGGTGCATCATAATTTTAAATGCGGTCTTCCTCCTGCAGATTTTAAAGTTCTTTAAATCGTCTCATTCTCAATTTCTTAAGTGCATTGTCCGAGGAACATATGGACATGAACGAGCAGTTGGAAAACACGGGCCGATAACTTAAGAGAAAAGAAATTAGGTAATGTCGCAAACAAAGTGGTGAAGCAATGAGGAAGAGATGCGATAAAAATATAGTATAAGTATGGGTTCGGCCAAAAAAAAAACAGAGTA
Source organism: Combretum micranthum (assembly GCA_024138025.1). Classification (NCBI taxonomy): domain Eukaryota; kingdom Viridiplantae; phylum Streptophyta; class Magnoliopsida; order Myrtales; family Combretaceae; genus Combretum; species Combretum micranthum. The sequence continues at coordinate 466,208 of JAMXBD010000523.1, forward strand.
GAAGTATGGGATTATAATTCAAGTCGATTATCTATGCATGCAAACTTAAAACAGAAAAGTACTGTACTCAAAATAACAAATACTACATTATTTTTTATTGTAATATATTAATCTCACTATCATATTGGAAATTAAACACTACCTAAAAAGATAAAATTTTCCTTATCTTTAAGTGGTGTTTTCGGTTATATCTAACAATCTTATTGTATCGAATAAATATTAAATGTGGATTTTACTTTCTCCATCTGCACCCCATTTTCGCCCTCCCCTTTTAAAAAATATAAATAAAAAAATAAAAATTTCAAATTAAATAATGTTAAAAATAGAAAAGTATAATGAAATTTAAAAAATTATTAAAATAAAAATTAATTAAGTTAAAATTTAACAAAAAAGACTACAAAAATTAGAGAGATAAAAAATAAAAAAAAATTAAAAATTAGGAAACCCCCTCCTTTTTGGTAAATAGGCATATATGGAAATTATAAATGAAAACATTTAAAATTATTTTTGGTAATTTTTTAAAAATTTAAAATGATAAAAATTAGAACAGAAAAAAAATACACAAGAATAGAAATAATATAAAATAACCTTTCATCGGCTCAGTGTTCAATTTATAATGTTATTACACCCCGATTAGGGTCAAGGCATAGCCAATTCCGCCACATATAACACTGGAACATTATATACTAAGGAAAACCTAAAAGACCCATTTATCTAATTTGTTTGGTAACAAATTTTATAGTTTGAAATCATTTATTTAATTTTTGAAAACTACTCGGGGTTGAACAAGGTAGGCTGAATACCTTAACCTCTAAGAGGAACATTCTAAGTAATATCTTTATCTAGGGTTTACAGTCGTTACGCATCTCTATTTATCTCAGTCCATAATGCAGTAATTCAGCCGATCCTATAAACATAAACCAAACTATATTACTTTCTTTGAGCCAAAATAGACGTTATTCTGATATAATTTGCCTTATCAGCTACTTACTGAGTCATCAATGGTGGCCTAAGTGTTTAACTACCATGCTGACATTGCTTAGTAAGTTTATCGCTCCCCAGCTCGATTTAAATGACACACGCATAAATAACACATTCAATTATTATGTGATTTTTAAGTTAAGTCCATTTGAGAATGCCTGCCTGAAGCAATCAACATGCATATCACTGCATAACTAATATCAAAACGGTAGATACAATAAATCCATCGAACATCTGTCAAGGAATATTAATTTGGATAAAAATAGAGTATAACAACTAATGATTCGTTGTTAAAAAAAAAAAAAAACTAATGATTCAAGTCATATTGATTGATCAATTAATGTAAGGCCTTATATAGTATAAGACCTTGAGTTATAATAGAGTTGAATTTATTTAGGGTAATTGAGCTTAGGTAAATTGAATTGCTTCCATTGAATTTAGAAACTAAATTTATTATTTATATGTATAAGGCCTTTAGGGAATCTTGATTAGGCCCAATAAGAAATTATCTAAGTGTTTTGCTTTTTTGTGTAATGGGTTTTAGGGTTTAGGAATTAAGCCTATTAAGGAATATAACTACTAAATTAGGTGAAATTGTGCTTTATTTTGAAATTAGGTCCGATTAGTGTAATATTGGTTGTTGAACCTAAAAATTGTGTCCAAGCCTAATTAAAATTTAAGTAAGCTATTGGACCTTCTACCTTTCTATTTATGACAACTAAGAGTATTTTAGGTTTATGAGCTTAAGAAATATTACATGAGCCTATTAGGTAATTTAATACCTAAAAATGATAATGAACTTAAATATTTTAAAATAGGTCCAATTGTAGGTAATGGTTTTGAGCCAATTATTATGGAATTTAAGTCCATAAGGCATAAAAATAAGTATAAATTTTGTTTTGTAGTTTGGGCCCTAAATGACTAAGGAATTCTTAATAGGAATTTGTTTGGCTAACTTAGGTATAAATAGGTCCTATTGGTTAGAAGTCAAGTTATTAAGCTTAAAGTTATATTTCTAAACCAATTTTAATTGATAAAGCCTACTTGTAGTTATTTAGTCAACTTGGATCCTAATTTAATATTCAAGTCCAAATTGATTCTAAATTCATCTACCAAATTAGGTTTTAAAATTCTTCTAAAACGAAAATATTTATAGAAGCCCAATGTGATGCTATATACCTATCTAAGATCAATTTGGCTCGTAGGCCTATTTATCTAATTTCATGACTCATTTCATTAATAAGACCATATCCATCTTAATTTATTTTAATAATTTAACTTTATTAAGTTAAATTGTGACTAAATTAATTAAATCTACATTTTATTAAGACAAAATTTATGCACGGCTCATACAAGCATAAAGCTGATTGATAAATTCCAAAATCTTTTGCTGTTTTGGTACATTTCCATTTCTTCGTTGTTGTTGTTGTTGTTGTTGTTGTTGTTTCACACGGTGACACATTTAACCACAAGAGTATAATCCTTCATGTACATGAAATACATCAATTATAATTTCCCCGTTAATCAATTTGAAAAAAAAAATACATATAGTTCACGTTCCCTATCTACGAATGTATGTATCCTTATATTCATTTTATTAATTATTTAACCTATTAATCTATTCTACTCCTAATACACATTACTTTGCGCCTAATACACCCCATATAATTATTGGATCTGTTAATTTAATTAAATCATAACAAAACAAGGTCAGACAGGCCAGCACATAATATAAGCACACATTCTTTAGAAATTTAATGAATGTGTACAACATGCTTTTGGTATTCACTACTCCCATTCATTCATTTCACATGATTTATTGCTTTATCTTATTATTATTATTATTATTATTATTTTACTCACATTTTAAATCAATCCGCCATTCATTATTTAATTTCAACCAATATCTTTATTACAACTTAAAAAATCAAATTTCATAGCTCAAGGATATAAAGACTAAAACTGGATGCCATTAAATTAAAAGTTCGTTCACATTTCTTTAATATCTAACACATACATATATATTATACTTTTCCGCAAACAAACATCATTCACTCTCCAATGTATGATACAGATTATACATATGCTAAATTTCGGCAAGCATGGATTTTAAAATTATCAATACTTATTATTTACGTATCCTTCCTAAATATGTATGTGTATTTATATCTATTATGTTATCCACTAATCTATTCTTCATCTTATATTTATTAATGTAACTTCATCGCATTTATACATTAATAATGATTAGCATTTGGCTTACTTGTATTAGTAATATATGAAAATGCTCTTCACTATTTCACTCCTTGAAATTTTTGACGAAGCTCCTTTTGCCTTTACTTTTAATTTCTTTTTAAATGTCATTCAAATTTCGAAAGGAAAATAAAAATAAATATTATTAGTGTTGTGAATGGATAATAGAATAGGGTACTATGTAGAGGATATTGTATCTTATATTGTCTTGATATGAAGATGGGTCTTGCTGCTAACTTTTGGAGCTTAATTTAGTGTGTGAGAGGTTGAAAATTTCTACTAAAATTGGTCTTCGACGTATGTGGTTTTGAGGTTTTTAGGGTCCTTTTTGTTAAAATGAAAAGTAGAAAGAATAGGGACAGATATATGTCATATAGGGGAACTTTCTAGAATCCCACAGATGGCATAATGTATAATTATTTAAAAAAAAAAAAAGATTCTACTCAAAATATTGGTATATAAGGATGAATATGTGGTATGAGTCTAGAAGAGTCTAGTGAGTTATGGGGTAAGCTTAGGTAATGGGTTGTGTGTTATACTTTAGGGGCCTTAAAATGTAATTAGATATTAGAAATTAACTTAGGGAAATAGCTAGATTAAATTAGGAAATTAATTAATTTATCTAATTTGAGATTGATGAGACTTTAGATATTTGGCTACAAATTAAGGAATCTAATTTTAAGGGATTTAGCTAAATTAAGAAAATTGGAAAGTTGACTAATTGAAATTACGAATAATGAATAAGTTGACATTTGCATTTAATTTGAGTAATTTGGAGTATTAGATAAGGTACTTTATATGATTGAATCTCTAATTTCCACTTTAAATTAGTTACTATCTCAATTACATTAATTTACTTTACTATGTAATTCACCTGAACTGTTTAGTCGAATTATCTAAATTCAATTTATAATATAGGTTTTTGTTAGGAAAAATCCTTCAATAACCTGTAATAAAAAACAATTTTTCCTCTTGCCAATGCGATAACAACAATCAAACAACAAATACAAAATTAAAAATAACAATACCAAGATTGACGTGGAAAACTCCAATTAGGAAAAACCACTCGATCATAGCATAAATTTCTTCCATTAAAAACAATAGTGGGATACAACAATTTTTCTTTACTAGATTACAATAGTGGATCACTCAAATCCTTACCACAATAGTGGATTTCAACAACAACAGGCCTCTCTCTCCTCTAGACTCTCTCTATAGGATTTAGGATAGCCAAAAGTGTTGCCTTAAGACAAATAAGGAATATTTATATCAAAAGAGAAAGGGAAAACATGTAGCAAACATAGGCTGGCTGATAAAAATGAAGGCTAGTGGCTTAGGTCGACGTTGAAACGTCGCTAATTTTGGCCAAATGAAGGTTGGCTCTATGTTGGCTTAGACCCTCAACACCAGCGGCTTTGACGCCGGCCTTGCCAAACTCGTGCTTTTGGCAAATTCCAAATTGAAGGCCAATTATGTATTAATCAGGGCCGACGGCCTTTGTTCCTTATGGCCAATGTACAGTATTTATCTCCTTTATTTTGCACAAATCTCCTTATTTTCCAAGTCTTCTTTAAGTATATATAATATACTTAGGATTTTATTATAGACTCATATGGATTGAATATATAATCCAATAGTTTTGGATGTAGGTTCAAATTTACTCATATTTTTATACTTTTTTTTTGTTGAACATACTTTTATACTAATTAAATAACATTATTACGTACCTAATCATGCATTAGGCATATTTCACATGTGTTGGGCTGCATGTGCAAATAAATTTGGATCATGGGCCCATTTTTATTATTTGCCCACATTATTCTAAGTGGATTTGACATGGCTATTTTAGGTTGAATATGGTTCGAAAGGGTAGAGTACGTATCTAGCGTTGTTTAAAAAAAAATACACACATACAAATTATACAAGAAAAAATCAAATTAGTGTCACTATGTTGCATCTCGTAGTAGATATATAAATATTTTTACCTATATTTTCAAACTGAGATACAACGATTTAGGCAATAAAAATTTTAGGAACTTGTGTATCGCACATTGGTTATGGGATACAGGTTTAACCGTGTATTACATATCCAACGATCGATACGCGTATAGTTCCAAAGTGTATCGACGTCCAACATGTAGTAAATGTCTGATTAAAAAAAAAAAATTGTATCACAACTATTCCTATAATTTTTGCCATAATTTAATTTTATGGAATTTTTTTTAAAGTACATTATACATACAATATTAACATGTCAACAGGCAAGCATGCCTCGATTGAGGCACATGATTACTATGAAGGTCTAGGGTTTTACCCCTTGCACATTTTCCACTTGACAGTCTAGCATTGTTAAAACTCTTTCCTACCTTTTCCTCTCAAAAAAGCCGCCTCTAATCTCTCTATCTCTTTGAAAACTGACAACCCATTCTCCTCTCTTACCGCTGCCCTCTCTATCTAGGCTCCTTCAACCCACCATCTCTTATAGTCACCTTGAATCACCATCTCCAACTACCATCACCAAATCTTTTTCGTTAGAGTATATCTTATTTTGGTAGCTGACTTAACTCCCGTGATGAAGGATCCACTTGGCACCTTAGGTGGTGGATTTGTTTGATACCCAAGGTGAAAGGTAATGTTATTGCATAGAGTGTGGCCGAACTAGTAAGGATACCACCCCTTCCCTGATTCTGTGTCGAGACAAGGATAGTGTGGAGATTTTATAGAGATAGCTTGTGAATAAGCTCAAGCCTACTTGAGGCGATTTGGTCATAGGTTCCATTGAGGTTGAGGTGAGTGTAAGCTTAAGCTTCTTTGCCAAGTCGTTATTTGAGGTGTTGCCTGTCATGGACCCTTCTTGGTTTGGTAGAATTGATGGTATTCTGGGCCTTTCTTGGGCCCTTTGACGCATGTGGAGATGGTAGTCGGCCGAGTGGGTTGTGGCTTGTATTCCACCATCAACTATTAAGGTTTTCTTTTTTTTTTTTTTCTTTAAAATTTCTAAAAATTTACTTGACAATTTTAAATTAATTGATTGCTTACGTTTGGCCTATTTATAAAATTATTGGAGCAATTGATAAATTTATTAATTATATTTTATGACAATAAATTAAATACTAACAATATACATACATAAAATTTGCATGATAATTTATTCAACCTTATTATTTACGTTAATAAAATTAGCATGGAAACATATTAAGATATTGGATAAAAGTAATTTTAGCGCGACACCTATAAAAGCTTGGGAAAAAAAATTAGAACCCTCCTAAAGAACCTTAGGCATACAATAAACAGGTTCTTAAGATGAAAAGTTTCTTGAGATGGTGAAGTGGTACCTTTAGGAGTTAGGACTTAGCAATAAAGTTGATATTATACAATAGATATAATATGGGTCATTCTTATGTACTATTGGGCTCTTGCATCATATAATGGAATATTATTTGGCAAATTCATTGTTATATTTACTTTATTTTAAATGGATACTCACACATAATATAAGCTATCTTGATAAAATTCTTTGTTTTAGGAAACTTCTACTGTCTTGTCGACAAGACCGTCCAAGTTAACCATCTAACTGTTAAAATAAATATAGTAATTGAAATATTAACTATTTTAGTGGTTTGATCATGGTTGAGTATGGTATAGTCGTTGGATAATGGTGAGACTGGTTTCAACAAAAATTAATGACGGGACCATAGAATTTCCCATCCTTTTCATATTAAACATCAAATCACAACATAATGCAAGATAATTCCACCAAAAAAAGGCATGATTCAAGATAAACACTTTGTTTGAGTTAACATTGGTGGGATCAATGAGTGATGTTAGACTTTGTGCATATAGTCATTTGAGCATTGATCTAAGGTAAGTTTGATTAGCAGTACTTGAACTTTTTAGCTTGTAATAAAATGATATATAAAAAAAAGAATTTCATACTATGAGGGTACCTGAACTTTTTAATTGTTTCACCCATCGTACATTTGGTCAGAATCCGACCATTTATCTAATGAGAAGCTGATGCAGACATGAAACTCAATTAAGAAAAATGTACCTACCCTAGTTAGCATTTTTATCTTTTTTTTTTCCTTCTTTTTTTCCATCTCTATTTCTCCTGCTTGTTCTTCTACTTTAACGACTTATGCCATCCATCACAAGCAACCACACAATTGAAATAACCTCCACCATGCCAAACAATGTCACTACCCACAACCCACACAGACCTAATGTTACCCAATCAATATCCCTACACACTCCGATGATGCCAACCAAACCCTAAAATTGAAACCTAACAGCATATTCCTTGACTAGCATTGCTTGAGAACTATTGCAAAAACATGAAAAAACACAAACCTAAACCAAATAAGGACCCAGAAACACCACATGCAAACCCATGAGCAAAAATTGACAATATCTCGAAATCAATAACTCCTCCACTCATTGCTACTACCATTATCGTCGAAACCTACACAAAAAACACATAACCATCCCTAATAACGGGTTAATCATGAAATGGACATAGGTTAGTCGAGTGGGTCGTCTTTTTCATTTAATCTTGAAGGTCTTCCACTCCATGATATCCACAACTACACAGGATAGGACAGTAAAGCCTCGATCCCTCCATGTCATAAACAGTGGTGGCTGGTGATAATTGAGATGACTTGTTGTGGATGGTCAAGGCTTTAAGCAATGGTGGCTCATGTACATGGTCAATCCATTTGGTGGAGGTTACGATTGAGGTAACTGGAGACTATGGGAGTGTTTGGTAAAGGAGGCTTCTATGGGTTCAAACTTCGGAAAACCAACATGTGCTAGAACGTGTTTTTGCTCTTGCTAATTTTATTTTTGTTAGACAACTATAATTGTGCGTTTTCAATAAAATCGATTTAAATGCAAAAGCCATCAATAAGTGTACCGACTGTACAAGTATAGGTTAGCGAAGGAATCCAAGGTCATGATCTATAGGCAGCTTGTGACTAAGTATTAGATTATAATGACCCTACTCTAAGTTGGTCAAATCAATATGAGTTTTTCAGATCTCTAAACTAATTAAGCTACTTCTAAATATTTCTACTTACTAACTTATCACTAAATTTAACTCTAAAAATTAAACTAACAATAAAATTACTCTTAAAAACTCCTTTAGTGATGAAATGTGAGATTATCTAGTGTATGGTTAGGATTTTCATTCGTTGCATTGTAGTTATAATAGGGTTTTTTTTATTTGGATTTTGATTAAACTTACAAGGAATTGCTTCCCTCTCGAATTGTGAAATCCTAATCATAACACGAATATCCTTCTCGAATAATCCATTTATTATCAACAGTAAATAACACACTCCTCTCACAAGCCTGCTATTATAATTGAATTTGCTGTTTAAGCACATATCCATGTCCTAAACCACAATTTCAACCACATTTAAAATGTAAGTTTTGTGACTTTTACCAAAACCACATGTGTTCGTATTGGTTTCGATATCTCATTTTCTATTTTAATCGGATTCTCGAATCCTCTTGGTACCTTAAACCCTGATTCATAAGAAATTCATAGACAAATTATTATCTTATGAACATTGATATAACATAATCAAAGTTCCAAATTAACAAAACCTATTATAAAAACTAATAACTACTTAGGAAATCCATAAACCCATTAGCAAATTTAGCTCATACTGAAAAATGGAATTTCACTAATAATAATAAGTTCACAATCCATTAAAAATGATAAGATTAGAATACACTTGAAAAATACTAAGAAATAAGAAGGTCTCCCACATACTTTAGGGTCCATCTCCATGATGAAGGCAGTAATGAATGGTGCGTATGATGAAGGTGAAAGTGTATGGGTATAGTGCATAGGTGGAATAGGATGGATAAAGTGTGGATGGACATTCAACATTTATGGTGGAGAGGGAATGAAATATGGAATGAAGATGGATAAAAGTGGAATGTGTAAAAGTGTATATGAGGTGAGTGTAAAAGTGGTTAGTTTGTAAGTAGGAGTATGGTCGCGAAAGTATGGTGAAATGGAAGTTGGTGAAATTTGGTGGAAAATGATGTGAAAGTTATGGGAAGTGACACTTGTAAGAGTGGGTTTCTTTTATGGAGTAGTTCCCTAACAATTGTAAGAAGTACAAAATTTAAGGAAGTATCCTTTGTAATTACAAGAATGGGCATTGTGTGAATAAGCCCAAATCTAAAATATTAAAACAGTAATATAAAATATAATTAATCTTGAATTATTGCTTAGAGTGGTCGGTAATCACTAAATAAGTGGATTGCACATTAGCTCAGTCTATGCTATTTTGAATGTGGAATGCTACTATGTTGTTTAGTATATGTATGACTCATGAGAGTTCAATTCTTGTTTTGATGTACGACCTCAAGTTGGTGATGGGTGTCACATGTCATTTTTGCTCTAAGTAAAGACTCGTTGCAAGTCATGGGTGTTCTTTCTGATGTGAGTTGCTTCTTAACATGTTGCAAATGACTAGGTTGGTGCTCTACTAAGGCTCCATAGATGCTCGGACATGTGGTAGCTCGAATCCCACCAATTTTAGTTAGCAACATGCACAAACAGCTTGGACAAGGACTACCTGCTGCTTAGTTGGTATTAGAAATGAGATTGTATATGAGCGTATAATAATATTCTTCATTCTTTCCCTGTACGGCTTATAAATTAGTTAGGAATGTTTATTCCTTCCCTATATGAGTTATACATTAGTTAAGGATGTTTATGTTTTCTTTTATGTCAAGGAGCCTTAGTTAGTCTCTTTTTGTGTATATATATACCTCTTATTTTTCATGAATAAAATCAATTCCCACAATTCCAAATTATTTCAATGGTATTGAAGCCTATAGTCATTCATCGAGCCATTAACAAGATGATTGGTTTATTAAAGAAGGACAAGATAACATTACTGAACAATATGAAATTTTAGCGAGTGCTGTAAGTGCCACTAGCCTGTTGAATGCATTAATGCTTCAAATAATACCTAAAACCTACACCTGATGCAAAACATCACTAGCCCCTTCTATCTCTTAACCGTTGATTACTCTGCCGCAACCCTTATCACTATTGTTTTGATAGGAATGAACAATTCTATATGGAGAAGGATGATGATTAATGCATTGAAAGGCATAAACAAATTAGGACTTGTAGATAGATCTCTATCAATACTGAGACTAAACTGTTAAGGAATTTGCTTGGACATGGCTTAACAATTCCATAACCAAAGAGCTACACAACAGTATCGTATTTTATGAAACGGAACATGAAGTCTGATGGATCTTTAGGAAAGATTTGTTGGTTCGAAATAAACTCGATTGTTTGAACTCAAAGATATGATTTATTGAATAAAGCAGGAGAACATGATAGTTCCTGAATATTACACAAAGATGAAAACTCTTTGGAATGAAATAAATAGTCTCCAAGATTCTAAATTGCACTTGTGGAGGGTTGAAAGAATTACATGCATAATGCGAACGATAAAGATTTCATCACTTTTTATTTGGTATCAACATGGATAAGTTCAAGACTATTCGATCATAAATTCTCGTACGGACCCTTTACCATCTATTAATCATGCTTTTTCCATGTTCATAATAGAAGAAAAGCAGTTATCCACTAGAAGCAATAGAGTGACCATCGAAGCAGCTGCTTTTGTTGTGAATCCAAATGGAGATTCATCACGACACAATCATAACCATACCCCTCAATAAACATAAACTATAGATATTGAAGAAGGTGGGAAACCAACTTGTGGCCATTGTGGAAAAACAAGCCATGTAAAGGAAAGTTGTTTTTGTTGGTTGATTATCCAGCTAACTGGGGTATGGGGGGCAATAGGGGAGGTGCATGAGGTGGACGTTGGCAGCAAGGTACAACACATGCTGCAGTGATAGGGAAGGTGCATGAGTTTTTCAAATTTATAAATGTTTTCTAAATCAATAACTATGGTCTCACAGGGCAAACGCAACCATCAAATGTAGCGTAAATAATGATTTAAGTCGGTCCTAAGGGAATGATTGACAACTAATATACTCTCAATCTCATTAATTATCTAGCCAAAGAAAGATTTTGGAAAATCATAATGAAAAATGAACTGTACTAAGTTAGAAATATTCACAAATGTTTAATGGGCAAAATGAGAAATAAGTCTATAACTTCTATGAAATAGTAGCTCAGGATTACTTCACCAATTCCTTACAGAATGATTTCTTGAGAACAATAACTTCTTAAAAGCTATTTGAAATGGTATGTTTATACTGCCAAATTCTTTAATTTAAACTAAAGTTCTCTCGAAATTAGTAGTTCTAGATCTAGCTAAAACCAGTAATCTAAAGTTTCAATTAGACCCACATAAAGAATAAGAATCCATTGTTTTGAAAAGACAACTCAATGAATTTTTAAAACAAGTGATAGAAAGTCTTCACCTATTCCTCGGCAAGAGGTGGTTAGGATCAACTATTAGCAACCACAGATCTATTCAATTGTAATCAATCGTGGATCTAAAATAATGCACTATTTCTTTAAAAACTACAAGTTAAATTCAAGTTACTAATTATAAACACCCAATCAAATTTACAGAAAGCGCATTTAAAATTAGACTAAATCAGGAATTAGATTCGTAATCCCTAAGCTGTAGAAGTTCATTTCTACATGGATTTATCAAATAAGCACAAATAAGAAGAAATAAAACAAATTTGAAAGATTAATCAATTAATTGCTCAGAAATTCATATAAATTACAAACATTAGGTTAAATTGATTTTACCCAGAAAACAGAAGAAATTTTCAAGTAAAAAGAAATATAAATTCTTTTATCCAAAAATCCTTTAGAAATCTACTCTATGTTAATGCTGATGTACATTGTTGGTACATACTTTACAATGCATGCTTGCATGTTTATTTATAAGACTACTAAGTACAGAAAGCATGGCCATCTTTATTTAACACATGGCAGATTCAACAAATCATTTCTAACAAAATTTAATAACTTTTCATGCGTGCAAATGAGTTGTGAAAACACTCATCGAGGGTCGCGTGCTCTATTAGTCGAGGCTCGTATTAAGGAAGATCAAGCTCGACTTCAGGAAATTCCTAAGTAAACTTTGTATTTTTGTCCATTACTTTATCGAGGGTAAAATTAAGAGAGTTGAGGGTCAAATTGTTAAGGCTCGAGGTATTCTTGTTGAAGAATTGGTCCGGCAACATAATTGTCGAGGGTCGAGTTTTGAGGCTGGACTTTGAGGCTCGATAATGTATTTTCTTTAGAATGATGCTCTATTGCTTCGACCGAAGTCGAGATTCATGTCAAGGGCTCGTATTTGAAGCTCGATAGGCCAATTTCTTTTGTTGTCTTCTTTCTCTGTTTGGCCTCGACTTTGTCTTTACAAGGCTCGACTTCTACATGCTTGACTTTAATTGTTGTTTTTGCTCCAAATCTGAATTAAAACACTTGATTACTCTTTGTTTGATTATAAGAGCTTTAAAACAACATTATTTATCAAAAACATAATTTTTGTAGGATTTTATTAGGAATTCTTAGCAAATTAAGCTTAAAATCCTATGAAAAATATAGAGTAAAAATGACTTATCAGTTGCTCATAGCTTGGATGAGATTCTTGTGGTTTAGTATAGATCTAGAGTTCTTGACTTTAAGAGATGCTTTAACTTATCTTAGTGAATCCAATGGTATAAGTATACCTAACATATAACTCATTGACTTTGTTAAGAAATCACATGACAAGGACTTGGAGAAGCAAATCGTAAGCTCATTCTTGCATTAACAAACTTAACATTAATTTTTGCCTTGAAAATGTGCTTGTAATTAGTTTTAACCCTATTTTAACTTTTTGTTGTTTATAATGTTTTGATAAGTTTTTTTTTTTTTTGTTGCTAGATAAGAGATTAGAAGTGAGTAGAGTAGATGCTAATGATCCCCCAAAAATACGACCTAATATTTTTTATACTACTTCGGTAGGTGAGCTTGCTTATATTGGTGATTGCAACCAAAGTTGAATAAAACTTATTAGTACACATTTATAAATTTTGAAAGACTTCAGCTTCGTGTTTGTTTTATAAAAGCAAAAATGCACCAAGACATCAATCGATTTCATAGTAAGTTTTAATATAATTCTTGATATAAACCTTAGCGATTTTATCTTAAGACTTAAATTGGATCTATTTCAAATTGTCAACTATATTTTACTTGTTCATTTTTATGATATTCTTAAGTTTTGGTTTAAGGGTTATATAAGAATAACTTTATCTGGAGCATTTCATGTATAGAATAAAACTCATTGTGTCATATTTGTTAAAGTAATAAGTTTAGTATAAAATAAAACCTAAACCTCTATCATCATAAAATTCCACTCTATCTTGTGGTACCAAAATCTTAGGATAGGACAAAGATAAAATTTCTTAACAATATCATTAACCTGGTTACTAGTGTGACGACCACCACTATTATCTTCACCACAATTGTTGCCACCATTAATAGATGCTAATACTAAGCTGTCAAGTTATCATTGTACTATTACCACCATGATACCACTATTATTTACACTACCAACATCGTTTACACTAATGCCATCACTACATTGCTTTTGTCATCATCATCACTACCTAAAAGAACCTGATAATTCACTACTAATGCATGGAAGATATCACCACCACCATTACCATAACTTCACTACTACCAGCATTGCTACAATTACTATAATTGCTATATCATTAGCACTTCCAAGGCATTATATCACCTTTTTTATTGTCGCCCTTAGATAACCACCAATTTATCATTACTATTACTATTACCAATGAAGTAATACATGTTGCAATTACTGCAATAGTATTATGCAAGTGGTGGACGGTCAACAATGTTAGTAATATTATAGTGGTGTGGTAGTGGTAGCAAATATGGTGGTGGAGCAATAACACAATGAAAAAATATTATTGAAATAAAACCACAATAACATCAACAGCTATTAGAAGAGAAGGAAGCCTTTAATGGGGAGAAACTCTAAATGATCTTGTGAAAGAATACGTTAATGGGCTTGATACCGTATATAACAAAAAATCTTAAGATGCTAGGTTAATAGGTCTTCTCTAATCCACATATTTCCCATGTGGGACTTTTCTAACCTTGTATTTATGTCTTAACAATCTCCCCCTCAAGTATGAGTCTTCATAATGGGTTTAGATCTTACTCTTCCTTGAGTGTAAACTTTATGGTTTCATTTGGAGCTTTTCAAATTGACTCCACTGAATCTACTTTGTTAGCGGCCTACTATCCACTTATCCGCTGTACATCATGTATCTCAAAACTCTTCTTTTCACATGAAGAGGCCAACCATGGGAGTTCTAGTGAAATTGTCACTTTGATACCACTTGTTAGAAAGAGAAGAAGCCTTCAATAAGAAAAAATTCTAGAGATGACTTTGTGAAAAAATACGCTAATAGGCTTGACAAAATGTATAATTCAAAACTTTAAGGTATTAGGTTAATGGATTTTTTCAAGTCCACATAGTTTCTATGTGAGGTTTTTTTTTTTTTTTTTTAACCTCACACTTGTATCCTAACAACATCAATAATATAATCTTGAAAGGACAAGTGTCGTACTTAGTATACCAAATACTATACTTATAACAACTAAAACTCCGCACATCAATGTATTGTTTGCTTTAGCAAAGTACCGCACTTTAGTGCCAGCTACTTCTAGGAGGTCACCAATCGTAGGAGTGCTCTCCCTTGAGCATGCTTAACTTTAGAGTTTTAGCAAATTCTAAGCCATTACATCAAAAGGTGCCTCATGATTAGAGTTCTACCATCTTATATTTAAGGGGTATCGCATACTCTCCTACTTATAGGATTAATATCCTTATAATTTTCCTTACATAGGTCCATAAATATACTAGGTAGGAAGGACACTAGAGGTGCCCCATACAAGCTCAAGAGGTACCTCCACTCTGAGGTACTTTACCCTATGCAGTACTTAGTTTCCTCACTTCTAATTGATGAACTGCTCTGATATCACATTTCCTGTCACGCCTCTAAGGATACCCTTGTCACGCTCTGAGGGTATCATAATAGTAGTAAACAAGATACACTTGAATACCATTACTAGTTTACCTTATGAGAATGACATATTTTCAATAAACAAGATCTTTTAGTTACTTTGAGAAGAAAGACAAGTATATATAAGACATAAATTAGTAAATATTTGTCATCCTAAGTTTGAGAGTAATAATAATATTACAGACCATAACATTTCTATAAAATCCTCCAAATACATAACTAAAGTTTCTAATGCAAGATATTTGCAACTAAAAATAGAAATATATTCTTATCCTATACTACTCTTTAAGCTTCCAGCTTCTAAATTCTTACCAGACCACGCTCCTGGAAGATGAACAAGGTCGCAATATGAACTGAAAGGACTGCTGAGTGTGAGCTAAATCACGAGCTCAGTGAATAACCAAAACTTATTACATATCACACAAGTTATTTAACAATCATATGAAATGTATCAATCAAGCACATGTAAAAATACAATCCTGGATAACCCGGAATCCAAACATGATGAAGATTTATCCCTCTCATCGGGGTTGAAGGATCACAATCTATGGCCTACCTACCCAGGAGAGACTAAGCTTTGAGGAAACAACAATGCTCAATTTAATTGTCTCTTTGAATTTATTGTGTCTTAAACATTCATTTCCTATTTTAGCTTTAGAAACTCCACTAAGTGTTAGTCATTTCTAAGCAATACCATAAGTGGTGTCCTTCATTTACCATTTAGTTCCTATGGTATCAACAAAACAAAGGTAATCGTGCAATTAATTAATAGCTTTCCTGCTTAGATAAACCAAGCATTACCAGAGATCCGAAATACTAACACATAGTAGGCTACCACTTACTCAAATGCTACTTTATGCAAAATATGCAATGCATGTATAATTTCCTTTATGGTACCAGTAGTTTTATTCAAGTTGAAGGCGGTCAACCTAATGCACAGACATTCAATCACGTTACACAAACAATATAGTCATACATAATTCTGTTGTCATTATTATTAGAGTGACTTGGCAATCAATGTCTCATACAACAAACAGTTCCCATAAACCCATATAGTACACTCAAGTTATTATCTTTTTTTAAGGTTCGCTAAGTTACAAGCACATATAATGTAATAAGACTGAGTTATTCAACTGCTCATGTTGGCTAATGTAGTCGTCAGAAAAATCCTCATAAGTACCCAGGTCACCTATTGAGATGATTAATATATTCATTAATGTCACATAAACTGTATGGTTAAACCCCTATGAGAATCTAAGTGTCCTATATTAATGTTGGATTTTTGTTCTATTACTATATTGGTTCTTTAGTGATTTTATGATAATCAAGTATTAGTTCATATTTAATTTCATGTTGTTTGTCTTGATCTTGTTTGATAACCTAGTAGTAACACGCCATTTTTAGTACTAACTGATGCCCTTAAAATTTAAAAAAATTTATTTGAGGATCATAAGAGAGAATCGTATGTCCATGATGCCACTAGTTACTATGATGGAGGTGACATATAAAATAGGATCTTTGGTTCTTCGATAAGAAACAATCCATATATAGAAATCACATAATAACAAATAAATAAAGATTTCATTACTTGTCTGTCATGATTATTACAGACCAAATATTTAAAACGCAAGTCCATAAAACTAATCATAATAAAGTCATCTATCATCTATGACTATGCCATAAACTTCTTGCCTGTGCCCATAACCTTCTAGCTTTGGAAACCACACCGGTGCAAAGCTCCTTAATGATACTAGCCAAGGGTGTAAATGGACCCTGAAAAATCTATAGAAGTGTGAGCAAAGCCACTGCTCAGTGAGATAACTAAATCATACCCCAAATCAAGCAAATATCAAGCAAGTATAATTAGCAAGCATATGAAATGCAACAATAAACCATATGAACAAGTACAATTTGGATGACTAGAATCCAAACAGATGGAGATTTATACCTCTCATTGGGGTTGAAGGAACTAACAACAATGTCCCACCACACCTAGAAAAGTCTAGGACTAAGGAAAATGGGTACCATTCTTTCTCACAAATCAATTTCAAAACATTTCATTTTTAACCTTGGAATTGTAGAAACTCCATTAAACATTAGTCCTTTCATGTCGATTGCATTAAGCAACATTCCTTCAAGTGCCTACTTAGTTCCTATAGAACAAACATAATAGATAGTGGCCTTGAGTATAACTAGGAACATTTCATCTAAAAAACCAAGTGCATACCATGGAACTTGAAATGCTAAATTTCGCAGTGGGGCTGACAAACCTCTATGCAATAAATGCAAAATATGTAATGCATATCCAGTTCATTTTATAGTCCAATAGAAGTTATGACAAATTATTAGGTCACATACATATCACAGACAGTCATCATCATACTCATACAAGTTATGTCAACCAAGGAGGTTATCACTTTTAATATCATATATTGGCACACATCTAAGCACCATACCATAAACATTAATCCCAACCCCACAAGCAACTTATTTCATTATATTAAATACATATGCTATTACATTACAAGTACAACCAATGTGATAGATCAGAGTTACTCACCTGCTTACCCTGCCTTAACATAATAGTCTTCTAGGAATCCTTCTGTTGGACGAATATCTCCTATGAGAGAATTAAGAAGTATCCATTATTACATATAAAGCTATATAATATGTCATATTGGAGTTGAGTGTCCTAAATGAAGTTTTAGTGTTTCTTATACAATTGCTTCATTCCTAATCCTATTTTATCATATGAGTAGTCAATCTAAAGCTTGTATTGTTTATTAGTTCCTATGTTACTATAAAGTTCGTATGAAAGGGGTTTTCTTAGGAAAATGACCCTAAATGATTCCAAATACCAGTTTTAATTATGTAACGTTAAAATGGACCTATTGAATTCATTTTAACTCAGATTTTCACATATGAGCAAGTATTGGAAAGCTTATAGCTAGTATTATCCAGAAATCAACTTAGATAATTCAAATTATAAGTTTTACTCCACTTGCCTTAGGAGATTCGATAGGTGCTCTATTGTAAATAAATATTTGTTTTTAATTTTTTTTATCATCATTCTAAGTATATCCTTGTCTAATGTTTATTATTGACTTTTAAGGATCAAACCTATCTTTAATTCATCATTCTCATGTTGGCCGAATACTACACTCAAATTTTTTATTTTCATTTTACTTCTCTTGATTTATTTTAAGTGTATAACTTTATTTAACTTGCTCATTTCTAGGATTCCCGCCACTGGTACTAATTAATAAAAAAATACATAATATTTATAAATTACTGCCCATATTCAAAAAGAAAACAGGAATAACTTAGTAAAATAATTTAGGCTCAATAATTATTATGAAGCAAATTGCAGGACTCGTTAATTGGATCTCAACACGTATAAAATGCAGGACCCAATATAAAATGTCTTTCCTGGTGGATATATATATATATATATATATATATATAGTGCTAATACTAGTATTTGAGATTATATATATATATATATATATATATTTTCCTTTTATATCCCCATTCATGTCTGTTGAAGTATTTGGCCGCTTTGCCTAGCTTGAGGGGCCACTCAAAACACTTTTGTAAGGATTTCTTCGATTAGGTTTACATTAGTATTGGAGCCTTTACATATATACTTTTTTTCCTTTTATATCCCCATTCACGTCTGTTGAAGTATTTGACCGTATTGCCTAGCTTGAGATGGCCACTCAAAAACACTTTTGTAAGTAAGGATTTCTTCAATCGGACTTATATTTTTAGGTTGGAAAATACTTGAGAATTTGAGAGATTATGCAATTTTGATTGTATGTCATTTTTGTAGGGTTCTTTTTAATAGTCATCATTCTCTTTGCTTGCCCATGAGTTTTCACTCCCATTGGAGTTTTTCTTATGTAATTCTGTAGCTAGTGTCCTTTTTCTTTCTTTATTTCTTATATTTGATTATTTTATTTATTGATTACTGTCAATCGTTAATCCTATTGATCTGACAAACGGGTATCAAAACTAGAGTTATTCAATATTAGGGCTTTTCATTTCAAGATTGGATTTTTTATTCAATTCTAAACTTAATTACATCAGCAAAATTTGATTTTGAGAAGTTTATCAACAATTCCAAATTTAGTTTGAGAAGTGAAAATGCTGACTATGTTGGCAAATATAGATTGAAAAAAGCTTTGAGAAATAAGCCAAATTTGATGGACGATGATAAGTGGGTTGAAATCAATGAGAAAACGTTATTCGTTATTCAATTAAAATTAAGTAGTGTATGTGCCCAACATATTATTATTTCCCCATTCATGTCAATACCTATATTACAAGGGGTGGAAAAAACTCACATTCCCAGAAAAGGAAAATTTAGAGTTTGAAAATTTAGAGCTTGGTAAAAAAAAAGAAGCTTTCAATCCTTTTCAACAGTTTTTTTTTTTTTTTTTTTTTTTTGGTCATACTTTTCAACAGTTAGTATCTTATAATTTTTCAATGTTCTTTAATACAACCTTAGCCATGCATTTCTTTTCGTAAAAGTGGATGTGACAGTAGTGGATGTGACGTTTTCTCACATGTATGTTCGTGTGTATATGTATCTGTTTGTATGATATTTAGATCATATGGAAAGGTTTATTTTTGTCTTTATTCCACGTGGGTTGTGGATGTGGTAAGGTTTTTGTACATCACCGCCCCCGCCTCCCTGCAGGTTTTAACTATCCGTTGAATATGAATTTCTTTTAATGAAAAAAACTCAAATACCCGCGAGGAAGATGGTGCCGATGTATCTATAAAACATTAAGAGATATTGATGCCGATGATGGAAATCAGAATGGGCAAATTGCTGTGGGTTTTTTTTTTTTTTTTTAATGATAAATTTTCTGTTATGGTGTAAAACAAAAGGTATATTTGCTGGTGATAATTTATATGAGTTATAACTAATTTTTGTCAGTACAATATTCCCTAAATCAGCTGCTTGGATTTGGAAAATAAAGAAAGGTAAGAAAATTGTTTTGTTGTGCATTTTTAATCATATAGTTTTGATCATTTCTTTTCGTTTAATGAAAGTAATAGTGGGAACTATTGGATCAATTTCCTAATCTAACTCCATGAATAATTTAGAGAATAGAAAATGCCATAGCTTTTTGGGTGAAGATGAAGAGTAGTGTGGTCTTTTTTTTTTTTTTTAAATAAAAAAGAGGGGTAATATAACTACTTTAGCATCCTTTGGACCTACATTTGTATAAATGAAGAGAAAAGAAATATGGGATTTTAATAAATACAAACTCTTGAAAGAATATGAGTCATTGTGCATATTTTCTAACAACAGGAGGCTATTCGCACGTAATAATATAAAGATATGGGGAAATCTTGCGGTAATACAAACTAAGACGCATGAATACAATCGTCACATCGAATAAAAATTTCAATCATACTAACATTTATAGACGTATCATATAAAATGATTTATTAATGACATATAACTATTAATAAAATGTTTTACATATGAATAATTTTTTTGAAAACTCCCATTATTTCTATTATTTATTAAATTAATTTCGATATTTGTTTATTATTATTTGTCTACACAAAGTGATGAATTGAACACCCACCCACCCCCTTTGGGAAAAGGATGTTAGGGTTGTTTTTTCATGGAAATACCATAAATAAATAATAAAATGCACCCCACTACTAGTGATCTAGCACCTTAGCATCTTCTTTGCTAACAATCCCGCCACTGGTACTAAGTAATAACAAAATACATTATATTTATAAATTATTTGGTTTGGGACAGTCCTGTGTTAGCCCCGGCTGGGAACATTTGACTTTTAATCTCTAATCTACCTGCACAAGCTTCAACCCACAACCTTGGAAAATTTCAGCGTGTAAGTCAACCATGACATCCAAAACAAATGTACTTTTCTTGGTCCTCCAATGTGAAAGGAATTAAGGAAATAAATTAGAGGACCAAGAAACGTAATAAACAAAAGTACATTGTATGTTCCTTAAGGAATAATGGAATTAAGGAAGACGAGTGCTTGGAGAGGAGGACACTCGCGGCACATACCGACTATATTTACACCCAACATGGAGGAAGGCCTTTAGAATTTCGTTATTATTATTTAACTTTACAATTAGGGCGTGGTTTAAAAAAGAGCATTGTGCTATAAATTAATAAAACGTTGTTATAGTATATATCAAATAAACACCGTCTCTAGTCGACTATTAATAAATTACTCATTTATGTATGTGATGTTTAATTAAATTGAAGTATGTGTTCACTATTGTAATGTTATGTCTTATATGTGCTTTTATGATATGATATTTTCTTTAGTCGATCACATAAAGATCACATAGTGTAAAAAAAACTAAAGATCAAAGGCCTAAATATTCCTACCGATATGAGCCTCCACAAATTAACTCCATCTCGTTGATATAACACAGAGATAGCCAAAAAATGCAAATAGATATATATCACTAGGCAGTGGATCATAATGAATTAAGAACCAAAATTATAACAAGTATCAAGATTCAAGAACACTATCATTCCAATGTAAATGAAATAAAAAAAACATCTAAGACTAGATCTTCTATTGCTTCTATATAAAGTTCTATTATAATTTCTATTCATAATCTAACATACATGATTAAATATGCACTCAAATATATCATTTACACTATATAATATGTCTACAATAAGAGGTTGAGAGGTTGGGGTTAAGCTTTCTGGTCCTTTGTGATCTTTTTCTTCTTGGAATTGACCAGACTGGAAGACGATCCTCAAGCACCGAGCTTGCCAACGCCACAAATGCAGTCCCATGTTGCAAGTTGCCTCTAGGATTCCGGTTGGGCGTGCTTCTCTTTCGCTTAGGCATCATCAAGCGCCGCAGTTGAACCGCAAGAGGGTTAGTATCTGCTGTCAAGGCTGGGTGTAGAGGTGCTAGTTTTTCTAGCATGGATATAACGTCCACGACCTCCGCAAGTGATTTTAAATTATTGGCCATAATGGTGACTAATGGCTAGGAGAATTAAAAAGGATGGTGTGAAATAGGAGCAAGAGTCGTTGTTGTGAGGAGGTGCAAAGTTTGTAGTTGTGAGAAGTAGTGTTATCCATTACTTATAATAAGCATAAGAATAATGGAAAAGCAAATGGATTGATGAAATGGTCATTATTTTTTCTTTCCTTTGTAAAATTGCAATTTTATCCCTAACCAATAATTTATAAACAATACAATAATGAGAACTATTTGATGAATTTCCTTATCTAATTCCATGAATAATTTAGGGGATAGAAAATGTCATAGACTTGGTTTTTTTTTTTTTAAATGAAGGAAGGGGTAAAAGTACTTTAGCATCCTGGGCAACTATATTTGTATAAATTCAGAGAAAAAAAAAATAAAAAATTTTTAAACAGATTGGCACTTTTGAAAGAATAGGGGTTCATTGTGCATATTTTCGTAGAAGAGGGGAATATTCTGACACTATGACGATAAGATGAGCTCTTTGCAATTTAAAACAAAAGAAAAGAAAAATCAGCGCTCTCCATACTTATTCATTACTCATTTAAATACGTGACGAATTAATATCATAAAACTTTTTCTTTTGAGGAGGACGTTAGGGTTGTTGTTTCGTGGAAATAACATAAATTAATAATAAAATTCACCCTATTAGTAGTAATCTAACACCGTAGCATCTTCTTTTGCTTATTACAACCATATTCAAATGGAAAAAAAAGGAATAATTTATTAGGCAAGAAAATAATTTAGGCTCAATGATTATTGTGAAGCAAATTAAATGACTCGTTCGTTGGACCTCAACATGTATAAAATGCAGCGTAATATTACGATAATGTCTTTCCTAGTGTGTGCGTACACACAAACATACATACATATATATATTATATATATATATATATCACTCCAGACGAAACGGATAGTGCCAATACAAGAAGGGTCTATTGATGTTTTAGAATTGATTCAATAAAAGCTATTCTTGAAAATATGGCACCAGAATGATATCTCTTCTATCTTACATTTTACATGATTAAAGACTTAAAAAGAGACGCTGTAATTGAAGGTGACAGCCAATAAAGCCAGTTTTCTAGTTAATATCCACGGTGACTCAGTTGAGGAAGCAAACCCACGGCAACTCATGAAAGGTCCACCGTTTTTCCCATTCGCCGGCAATTACATGAACATTGGCAATGGAATTTGGATTCATCAACCTCATCAGGATCAAGCGTCAGCAATTAGGACTTGGGTATGGATTTAATGACCAGTATTAACAAAATCTGGTCGATTACTACTTCATTGAATGTTTCATTATTATGTTGTTTGTGGATTTATATAGTTGGATAAAAATGTATTCTTCCTCATGTACCTTTGGCTTTGAAAATTGTTTCTTCCCTAAATTTACTCCAATTAATCTATACAATATGTGTTATTATCACAAAGTTTTTTTTTTTCCCCTCTAAAACTGAAACTTATCTAAGCACCACACAAAACTATCCGTTTTTATTTTATCTTTGTCTTGGGATTTCCTTTTTTTCTTTATGTTGACGAAGTAAGACAAATTCTGTATTAAAAGCATTATCAACTTAATCACTGTCAAATTTTTATTGCAAAATTTAGTTTTTGATGTTTTACTTTTACACACGCATTGTGGAGGTGCATTTACTAGTATAAGTGAAAAATTCTAAGAAAAGGAAAAATCGAAATATTTTGTTGCCTCGATCTAACTCCAAATCTTCACATCCTTTTATCTCCCTCCTAATTATGCAGAATATTTTATCCTCAAGAAAGGGGAAATAAAAACTCGATGTACTCAGCTTGGAGTCCAATGTTCATACTACTTGGCTATAAAAGCTGGAATATTTTATCCTTAAATTGTTATGCCCATCAGCACGTTTAATATTCTCAATGTTTGAATAATTTTATTTGGATGATCGTGTTATTTTTCCCCATTGGACCATTTAATTTGGATGGAAAAGCACCGATCTTTCTCACTAGGTGTATGTTATTTATGTGAAAAATTATAGGACGTGGGGAGGGCTAAATTAGTTATTGATCGTCTCTAATTAAAGCTACCAAGTCTTAAAATTTGTAAAACTATATTCTATCACTCACTTGGTTCAACAAGTAAGTGTACCTATCGTTTGTTAGCACGGATGAGTATAGGATCATCTCCACTGGAAACAAATATAAACATTAGCACAAATTAATCCTTCTATTAATTAGTGAATTGAATAATTGAGTTAAGTATATTTAGTCTAATTTAAACACCTAAACTACACTAATTACAATTACACCAGACCAATACAATAATCAACACAATAACTAACAATAATATTAATTCACAACAGGTTTACTCCATCATATCAACATAATTCATTAAAATGTTCTTCCCATTAACTATTGTCTGCAGAAATTCTTAAATTATGATTATTCTTTTCAAAATTACTCAATCCCAATAGTAATTGCATTCATTAGAATCACTCCTAATGAACGAGCAAATCAAGATTGCATTAATTTCTTATTGATATTTTTGAATTTTTTAGAATATGTAGTAAACTTCTTAATAATATCTCTATTAACAGAAGTAGTTTGTTCTAGCGATTTAGATCTACTCAATAGAATTGTTTCTCAACATATATAAAGGACTGGATCTCAACAGAAAGTGGAACATTTAAATTAGATATATCCAGTCCTCCAGCCACATGTAATCTTGTAGTATTACATGTAAGGTTGTCCGTAAAGAAAGTATTTATATCAATTGTTTACCTAAACCTGTTATGAGATCCATAACTTAAAAATATTTCCTCAAGAGAAGCTCTATACATAACTTAACAAAACTTTGTTCTTCTCTATACATCAAAATAAAAGAGATAATACATATAAGTTTTTACAAAACCTTTAACAACTATTACATATTCACCAAACATTCTTCTTATTCTATTACAAAAACTTTCATCATCAAAGCCAAGTTCCTAATCTTCTCACTCGTTTAGAAAGTCCTCAAAATCGGTCCCATAACCCAATTGAGCATATAACTCATCATCATCATCAACGTCTACAAAGCAGAAAAGTGAGCCAAAAGCCTACTACATAAGTGACACAAACAAATACGAAGTGACAAACACACTTAGACTATATGCAAAGCAACAACCATCAATTTATTATCTATTAATTAAGTTTTTCAAGCAACATAGGAGTATTCAAACTCCGGAACATGCTATTGGGAAACTAAGAGTTCTAAGTAACCACACGACACTTAGGGAGTTGATATAGGCAGTCCGAATACCTATATCTCCTAGATGATATAACCAAAAAGGATAGTAGCTTCATCTAAGGTTTACAGCCGTTTGTCATCTTTACTTAACTTAATTCATAATATCACTTAGTTTAACCGGTCTGATAAACGTAAACTAAATCATATCATGTTCTCTTAAGAATAAGTAAACTTTATGCCGATACTATTAGCCCCATTGACTACCCGCTAAGCCACTTATAAATTGCCATAGCATTATGACGGGGGTAGCTTAAGTGCCTAGACTACTGTGTCCCGCTCGAGACAAGGTTGCTACTTCTCGGACCGGATTCAATGGTAAAAGTACAACCAAAACAAACACTTTTTAAGCCTTCTTTAATTAAAATCAATTTAGGATATGCCTATCCTAATCAAACAACATCAATGTTATTGCGTACCTGAGATATTCTTAGCAAAAGAACTAGTAACTAGACCCAATGGTGTAAGGGAATCTAATAAAGAAAATTAGATCATGAAAACTTTAACAAAATTCTCAAGCAAAGACTACACTTGCATAATATTTCACATTCTAAATAAAACTTATGCAAACATAACATAATATATACTTATACATATATACACATATCACATTACTATCTTTAATCCTTGAATCATCATCATCATTATTATTATAAAATAGGGCAACAACGGATCACAGCTGTGATTGAGACCGTGATCTCAATCATGCCCTTGATCACGCCTTTGATCAAGGCAAGGAGGACCAGCACACGAAATCACAAGAGGAATCACATCCGTGATCATTCAAGATTTTACAATATGATCCTACCAAGGAAAGCATTGATCATGCTTTTTCAATATATGCTTTTTAAAACTCTTTTTAGTTATATTCAAGTTCCTTTAAATGAGCAAATCTTTAACCGACAGTGTATTAGGTGCGTGTACAGTGATAATATATCGTTGAATACTGAGTCGAATCCAGAGGGAGTGAGGACTAGCTCTCAACTATATTAGTCCAATTCATAGCTAGGTAAATCAAAAGTTGTTTCTTTTTTAGATTTTCTTTTATAAGACTAACCTACAAAAAAATCTTGGATTTCCACACCTCAAATAGAATTAGGTTTAGAGCCAATCAAATTTGGAAATAAATTGAATGTCTGCTATTGACCAAGAAATGCTTGCAAATCCAAATTGTTAATGGGTTAGAATTATCAATCAATTCATCTAGCCAAATTGTTAATGGGTTAGAATTATCAATCAATTCAGCACTAGATGAAAACCCCTTTTTCCAAATAAGCAATTATCCTAGATTAACCAATCAATGTTCCCTCTTCCTAGGAAAGTGATTAATCGACTAATCTTTAAAAATTATCAAACCCTAATAGAATTTCAAACCCATATCCTTATGTGATTTCAAATCCCAATTAGATATTCATAGAAATGATTAGAAACGAATTTCCTAATTGCAATTCTAATCTAACATGAATTCTAGATCTCATCCAAAATACATGCTCAGTGAATTAACATAACAATTCGAATATAAACAAGGATTCAATCAATAACAATTATACCACAATCCAAAAATCCATATCAACAACTAAAAACCCTAATAAGATCACACAAGAGAAAGCTTTAAACAAAATCCAATATATGAATAAGAACAAAAGGAATGAAATCACCGTGATCAGGAATTCCATGCCAAAATCCATACACAAATGATGTTTTCACTTAATCCCGGTGTGGAATCCTTATTCAATCAACAAGAAAAGATCTCTAGTGTTCTAAACCCTAATCTATGAAGGAGCTATGGAGAAATATCAAAGAAAATCATGCACAGGGTTTCTCATACCCAAAAGATACAACAAGAGAAGTTTATATATGAAAAGTTGCAGGGAAGATATACTAGCACTCTACACCGACAGTGTACTTTTGGATCCAGCCGACCTTCTTTTTAAAAATTGATTTCGAGAGCATTTTTGAATGCACACCGGCTTTAATTCTAGCGGCCTTGAATCTCTAGTAGCCAATGTACGTTGCAAAAATTGTCTTCAGAGCAAGATAGCTGGCACCTTTAAGCAATGTTGTGTACAGAAAGTTCATTGCGATTTTTGACTTTAATCCAATTGAAATTTTCCAAAACTTATAAAATGAAAGTTGTAGATCTTTCTCTTCTCTTTGAATAGGATCTTTAATCATATCAAACGGACCTCAGATGAGAGAAATATATCAAATTTGCTAAACAGTCTCAATCTACAAATCTTACTGATGTTCTGCACTTATAGTGACTTCAAGATGATTTTCAACCTTCATTCTTTCATAATTAGCAAAAACTTAAAACATGAAGATTGTATATATATCTCTTATTTCCATAGGAGGTTGAATCACGTCAAAAGAAGATCATATGAGAGAGATACTTGCAATTTACCAAACTCTGTCATTTTCCAAAACTTGAACACCATAGCTGTAATAGTAGCAACTTCATGGCATATTTTGGCCCTGATGCATTCCGAATTAATTCACGCATTCGAATTTACAAAACATCGCCAAAACTATCCTGATACTTGCATGGCCGACCTTGCTTGATTTCTTTCCCAAATTTGCATGAAACTTCTCCCAATTGCTTGTATTTGTTGTTTAAGTTCTTAATGACCTGAAATAACAATTTAAGCATACTAAGTACCATTCCATTCGATTTCTATAAAATCTATAATATATAAATATGATTTGATTATTGCAAAGTTGAGTAAAATATGACTTTATCAAGCATCAGGTCTATGACATTTGGATTTGCAAAATTTTTATGAAAGATCTTGAGGCTAGCAAGGGCTAGGTCACGGCCGTGATTCTTAGCTTTTTGCAAATCTATACATTTTTGAAATCATTCATGCCTGTGATCAGCTTATTTCAACAAATAAAAATCTACTAAGCGAGGGTCATACCCGTAATTCATGCAAAAATGTCAAAATCAATGTTTCAAAATTACATGTCACGTCTGTGTTTCTTGTTCTAGTGCTCGAAAAATGTCCCCTATTTTCAAACTTTTAAAAATTCTAACTTACTTCATTAAACTATCACAAACACTTCAAAATCATCATACCCACTTACTTCTCATTCATATAATCACATCCCAACCATTTTATCATCAATAAAAACACTTACAACCCCAATTGCATCAGCAATTCACTCATCCACTCAAAATTACTACAACTACAACTACATCCACTTCCTTATCATCACAACTTCAAGAACTTATATAACACCATTCCTACTTAGATACTAATATCACACGAATTCATCAAGAAATCTCTATGACATAAATGTCCACATTCATGGAGAATTAAACAAACAAATAACCATGTAAACAAGCAACTCAATACCTTGTATTACTTTAGCTTGGGGAATTAGTCTTTATGCAAGCTTTAGATGGATTGTTTGAGAGAAATTGGGAAGAAAACAAGGATTGTCGCTGTTGTTGTAAGCATCGATAAAGGAGGTTTGTTTCGAGATGGAGGAAAATTGACAAAATGAGTTTGTGATTATCTCTTAGCTTTGACTTTAGGGGTAGATTTTTAGAGAGAAAAGGGAGAAGGCTTTGGGCTTTGTTTAATGTGTATGTGGGCTTAGATTTTAGTTAGATATAAGGGTTTGATGTAGGGGCTTAAAAAATCTGCTATTTTTGGTTTATATTTATTGTAAAACTTATGCTCAACATATATCCATAACAAACAAGCAATATTATCTAATACAAATACCAATTCACATTGACACATTAAATTCATTTTAACACACACAATTCTCAACCACACTTATATATAAATTCTTTCATCAAACAACAAAACATATTTATGCACCATAAATAAGCTTATGGTAAATTAGGAGTATTTCAACATATTCCATCAAGATCTAGTGCAAGACTGTGTCGTGCACTACACTATCTCAACTTTAATGAAGTTCTAATCACCATAAATAAATAATTAACAAGATAATCTATGTTCATGCACGCTTCATGTCAACATGACTTCGTAAACCCCAAAGTATTATTCACTATTCCATAATAAGAACACAAACGAATAAATTGCAAAAAATAAACAAGAATAAAGACATGAGAATATGGAAAAGTAGGAAACCCTTTTTATTAGTTACTGGTGAAGTGAATTACATGAACAACAATGTATTTTTTTTGTCTCTCTCTTGAGTGCATGGAAGGAGCAACAAGCACAGTTGATACAAAATTACCAATGAACACTATGAACAGCTACTATATACTATGAACTGATTCGGTGTTACAATAATGAAGGATTTGACGAATCCCAATTAATGATTTTTCTCTACAATGTTTGGGATGGGTATTTATATGTTTGCATCACCAGTTATGACAGAATAGCAATGC
This sequence comes from Combretum micranthum, assembly GCA_024138025.1. NCBI lineage: Eukaryota > Viridiplantae > Streptophyta > Magnoliopsida > Myrtales > Combretaceae > Combretum > Combretum micranthum. The sequence goes on from JAMXBD010000523.1 coordinate 496,164, forward strand.
TTTGTCTCTATTCATCTTTGTCCCCTTTTAAAATGCCCTTTTATTTCCAAAATGGTGTGAACATATACAACAATCAACTACCATCATGGCCAATCACGGGGTCGTTATGTCCTTGGGGTTCAAATATCCAAGGAAGATTATGGTCGTGATGGAGGTTGTGATCTCCTTGAATAGCAAATCCAAGCACGATAAAGACCGTGATCAGACCTACTGCTACTATTGCAACTTGGTCCCATGTTCATCATGGTTGTGATGAAGGCCATGATTAACACTCTGCTTTCTTCCTCCTTCAAATCACGGCCGTATCCACTATATCTATGTGACCAGTGGAGATCACCATCTAGATCATGGCCATATCAAGCGCCGTGATCTCCACTGTATTACAACTTCTTCTTGATCACACCCATGAGTGCTTATCTAACATGCATCTAAGATGATCACTGACTTTATCACAGACGCGATGTTACCTTGATGAAATTTTCACTTCAATACTTGTCCAAATTTGATCCATTTGTTGATGTTATCCTTTTTTATACTTGAAATGAAAATATTTACTAATTAAGTACCAATGCCTTTAATTTAAGCATAAGTGAAAGCACAAACAACTATAATTTTACCTAATTAAGTGGAGTAATTAGCCCCTATTAGTTTTATTATAAAATATTTAGATTTGACTTTTTAAGAAAATATCTAAGGAATCCTGTCCATTTTAGGATAACTTAAGAGATATTTAGTATAGTGAGCTTAGAATGGGGATTGTTAAACCAACCCACCTGCTCTCAATTTTTCTTAGGAAGCTCAAATTGAAGGTGTTCATGGTTTGGTTCGGAGTTGAACCGAACCAAATCGAACCATATTTAAAACAGTTCAGTTTAAACCCTTAATGAACCGAACTATTTTTTTATTTGATTTGATTAAGTTAATTTAGTTCAAACCGCCTTCAAAAGATTTTGTTCTAATAAATAATATTAATTGTCATTTAAGTTAAAAAAAAAGATCTTTCATATATACTTTATAAATCTCCTTCTTTTGCTCGTGTTAACCCAAATACTATCATAGTTAATTATTGAGCCTTCAAACACTAAGTCTATATCATAAAGCACAAAATTGGCAATCTATTTCAATAACCCTCTATTAGATTTGTTAATTATGTACACACATAAACACCTCCATTATTATACTTAAAGAATAGTATTGTTATATTTGAACCATTCCGTTGTATAAATCCACAAAGCTGTAATAGGGTAACAAGTAACTAATTGCTTTGAACTTCCATGCTATATGTCACAACCAGAGAGTTTATGCACATAATTATGTTTACATCCAAATAGTCAATTTTATCGGTAGCACATTTATGGCTATGCACTCATCCTAGCTTCATGAATATTTATAAAAGTAAACTCCTCAAACTTTTGTTAGGAGCATCACCACTCCTGTAATAACCCAAAATAGTACAACTCAAATATAAAAACCATTAATGGCAAAAAAAAAAAAAAATCATTAAGTAAATAATGTGAAGTTTTGGAAATTGTTTAAAAGAAATAAAAAAAAATCACTCCTAATTTTTCACGTTTTAAAAATATTAAAATACAAACAATCTATTTATGGTTTAAGAAATTGAATCTTTATAAAAAAAATATAGAAATACAATTTTTCAAAACTTTTGGTAGTATCCTACAAAAATAAAATAGTAAAATTTCAACACATATGTAAAAAAAATGAAAATGAGACATCTTAATTTCAAACTGTCAAGATGATCTCGTTAATGAAAATTATAAAACATAATTGTCGCGACTCTAAATGGGGGCCTAACAGGATTTATCTAAAGCCATCATATCACGTGTGCACCCGTAACATGAGAGCCGTCTTGTATGTCAGAGTGTACAAGACTCTATTTATTTATAAAAGTTTATTCTACAAATGATATAATATATTACAGTATTTCAACTATGGAATTTGATTTTCCAATTTCCACCAAAATCGCAGAGAATCGATATCCCCCACCAAATAGTGAAATTGGGTTTTCAAACTACAACATACAAAATTCAAAATTCATCTAATTTACATTCTAAGTTTCCATATCCTATATCTCTATCTTCAATAAAGTTTGTTGGAGAAGCTCTCTTCACACATTCCTAATCCAATCCCAGCTAATAATATTCCTGCACAAAAACTGTAGGGGGTGAGCGAACCACTGCTCAGTGAGTTCATTCCTCACTACTACCGGTCACGCAAGTTATTAAACATTAATTATATACTCATGCAAATCTATCTACACACAATATGAATGCATACATGATGAATGCAAGCAACACATCTATGGGGGTCCGGAACCATAGACGATGTAGATTTACCTGTCTACACTTTAGTTGTCTCCCATACTTACCCACATGGGACACCTCGCCTTATCCGTACGAGGCTGCCTGGTGGTTGCGTCCATCCAGACTCACCAATGCTTAACCGCCATTGGTAACAACAATATTCCCCAACATGTTCACGTGATTTACACTGGTTAATAATTAAATATATAATGCCAATTTAATGGCCATTCTTACAATCATTACCAATCTATGGTGAATCGCACACGTAGACCCTGACTCGGGTAACATCTATTGCCAATATGAACCATCACCTATAAAGGTGAATCCGGCGGATAGACCCAGACTCAGGTAACATCTATCGCCAAGTGACCAGTGGACCCAAATTCAGGCCACATCCACTGTCACAACAATACTCGGAAATGTCTCATGTTTATCTCATAAACTCTTTTAGTATAAATTCTTCCTTTCCAAAGGATATAAAAATAACCTGGAATATTCCAAGTCGGATTTCTTTAAAAATACATTTCAAAATATTTTTGATTTCAAATTCGGGACATTTCCTACAAAGGGATCAAGCACATGCGACGAGTATATCCAATTAGTTTAGTCGAATAATTATCTTTATCCATTTATGTAGGTGATAAACCAAATTTATTCATATTTTGTAAATGCCAAAATGAACCTTTATTGATCATTTTTATTAAGAATTTGGCACTTCAAAACATTAATGTATGCTTTCAGGTCTTTAAAGGAAATATTTTTCAAGGAAAGCAAAGACGGGTCAAAAATGCAAATTTTGGATTAAGAAGAACTCAAAATGACAAGATCAAGCTATGTTTTCAACCATTGCAAGGAGGAAGCAAAATTAAAGAATGAAAATCAAGCTTTTGAAAGACATTTGCAAGACATGACCTGTCTCTCACCATGTCAACCTGGAAATTGAACTTTGCAAAGGACATTTGTGAGACATGACCTGTCACTCGCCCTGTTGATTTAATAAAAAGTCATTCAATGAGAAAACGACTTTTTAACTACAGTAACCTCCATTTTAAGACAAAAACGTTTATTTCGGTTATGGAAGGAGCGTTACTTGAAGGGCCAAAAGACTCATAACCTCCAAAACCTTTCATCTCTCCTCATCAAGCGCAATTAATTCCATTCAATTGAAGATGGTTATAAAAAGGAGATGGTGGAAGAGAAAGAGGACAGACAAGATTTTGATAACGAGCGTTTTCAAAGGAAAAGAGTTCTGGAGATTCCAATAACAAATCAAGATCATCAAGGATTGAAGATCCGACACTTTTGAGCTATAATCTTTTCGGGTAGTATCATGAGTTCGAATTTCTATTTTGAATTTCATGTATTACTATTAATTACTATGAAGGAGTAGTTTTTCAGATCTGGGTTTTGTCGAATTTCATATTTATCATGTGTTGAGACTTTGTTCTTAATGAATTATTAAAGTTCTTTTGTTCAATTGCATGTTCGTTAACCGTTCTTAAGTTTGTATGTCCGGAAATACAGATTTATGCATGAATTTCATCTAAGTTAATTGAAAAATTACTTTTATGAATTGATATATGCAATTGAAGAGATTTGTTTGTAATTCTAGACATAGAATAGCAAGAATTTTCTATTCTTAAGAGTTCATGTTATTAATGCAAATTTAGTTTGCTATTGATTGAGGAGACATCCTAATCAATTAATCTAGGTTTAGATAAATTGTTAGATTCGAAAGAATTAATAATTTGCTCAAGGAACTCTATAGCTTAAGAACTAATCTAAATTATCTAATAAAGATTGTCAATGATTCACATGATAAATTGAAAGTAAGACAAAACCTGGATTATTAGACCTTAATTGAATCTTGTTTGGTTATTGGAATTGTGTTAATAGTGTTTTAAAGAAATTAGATAAGTAGTAAAATCATCAAAATTGTTCAGTTAGATAGTAGAATACGATTTAGTACTAGTAATTGCCTATTCCCTGAGGACGATCCCGATTTTTAAAAGCTATACTATATTCACGATAGGTACACTGCCTATTACCTTTATAGCAATTTAAGAACGGGCCTTTATAAATTGAAAACTACGCTTGAAGGCAATCATCAGTAGGTGATCATGCGGATGATAACACTCACATCAATCAGTCATTCCATACAAGCAATACAATCAACATAACAGCAAACAGTAGCAATCACAAGCAAATAGTAGATCATCAGAATTCCCTCACCTGTGGTCCTCACTAATTTGTTGTATAAGCTACTGGAAGTTCGAGAATGGATCTATTTTCCTATGAAAGGAAATAACAGAGATTTATTATTGGATTATTTCTGTAAGAGAAGTCTTCCTATAATTCAAATGTGTTGATGCCAATCGTCGGATATTAGACTAAACCCATTACTTTAATTATTGTATTGTCAAATAATTTATTTAAATCATTTTAGATACTTAAATATTCTGTATCGGGGTTTGATATAGTTTTTATTAATTGCTATCTATATTTTTATTCAAGGGATTTGTCTTTTCTTAAGTTCTACTGTTTTTAATAGAAGACTTTTATTTATTAGTTCTTTGCCCGTCAACCTTATCTGTCTCTCAAATTGGTATTTTTATTTATTTAGGGGTATATTCTAGTATCTATATCTTTCAAAAGTTATAAAAATCGTATGTAGATATATCAAATTTCTATTATACTTCAGTTTTATTTTTATTGCAAAACAAGCTAAGTGTAAAACTATAATAGTATTAGTAATATTAGTATTGAAAATCAATATCAGTATTAGTATTAAATACAAGTATAATAATAACAACAATTTTTAGATAGCTAGTAAATAATACCATTAGTGACAAAATAGAATTGATGATAGTATAAATATAGTGACTTTAACGTAAAATAACAATATTAATAACTCTAATGAAAATATTAATAATACGGAATACTATAATCAGTAGTAATAATAATAGTACTAATCATAACTATATTAATAGAAATAACAGTAATATTGATATAGGTTTAAAAGTGAAAACTGAGTGAATTTCTATTTGTGATTTCTTATTCGTTTTAAATCCGATTTCGTTGTATAAATAGTTGGTTTGGTAGTACCTGAAGAGTACTTTCTAGTAGTGAAATTATTTTTCAAGAAAAGAGATTTGTACAATTTTTAAATTTATGAAACAAGTGCATAGATTTCAAGTGAATCCTAACAATTGTAATCAATACGTGTTTTAATCATATCTAACTCATTTCTAATTCGTTTTTGACAAATAAATAGTCGTTTTCATAGTATTTTCTGAGTACAATCCATTAATGGTCTTATTTTTATCAAACAAAATTATTAAGGGGGCGAAAAATACAAGAACAGCCCGTTCAGTTCGTATAAATATGACAGCAGTAGTTTAATTTTTATTTTTGCAATATCTAATTCGTTTCTTATTCGTTTTTAACAAATGAATAGTCGATTTCATAGGATTTTTCGTGTTATTTCCATTGGTGAGGTCATTTTTGAGTTATAATAAACACATTAATGTAGTTTATTTAATCTTCCTAGGGATACACATAAGTCATCTAAATTCCAACTTAGCTTTGTTACAGTTTAAGTGTAGTTTTGGTTTTTCCTTTCAAAAATTTGGATTTCTTTACTTAAGAATCTTTAAGTTAATATGTTTTATCCTAAATAGTCTAGATGGCATAAGTATACTATTAGACTAATCTTGATTATTTATAAGACAAATTTCTATAAAGCAACATAACAAGTATTAAACTTATTGTAATTCTTACCTGGTTTGGATCATAGATGGGGTTTGACTACTCCTTCTTGATAAAATAATGATCTAAAGAGGAAGTTGAGAGGATGAGTAACTAAGGAAAAACTAATCTATCTAAACTAACATATAGATCTTATTTGATTTTCTTACCTTGTCAAGCTAGTTTTTCCCTTCTTGAATCTTAGGATAACTAAGACTTTTGATTTGGTTTTGGATGTTGTTGAAGAGGGAAATTGATGTTCTTGATGAGCTTGGTGTATAGATTGGGTATGGAAGTGAGCTAGGGATTTATGGTTGATCTTACAAGGGTTTTCTAAGCTTTCTAAGTTGAAGGTTGTAATAAAAAAAAAGGAAGAGGGCTGGACACACTTCTCTTCATAGCTGTGTTTTTGAGAGGATTTTGTAAGAGTTATGAGCTCAATTTATGTCTAACTTAAGCTTATATACCTATACTAGGTCTAGGCTAAGTTTTAGTGGCTAAGGAAATGGTTTTGGGTTTGAAAAAGGCTCACAATAGAAGCTGGAATTTCCATACGAATTTGGCAAATTTGGATGATAATTTGGCTTGTGTTTTGACAGATTTTTGTGGCTATATTTGAGGGTCTTAATTGTGTTTGTTTGGTAGCTACTTAATGTCATTTATGTGTGTAAAATAGGGGCTCAAATTGCAAGAAAAATCGGGTCAAAATCATGTTAGAATTTGTGTGAAAACAAAAGCAAATTTCCAATTTTCCTGCTGCAGTGTTTGTTGTTTTCTACCTTGATTTGCATGGATTTTTCTTCAGATTTCTTTTGTTGTTTTCTAGCTAATAAATGGTGTTTGAAGTGTCCATTTTGGGGCTTTTAATTGGTTCTCATTTAGTCAAAAATTTCAACTCAACTAAGTCTCTGAATTTTCTAAACAGAGCTGTAGTTCCTTGTTTGAATTAGCTCCTGCTATATCTTTCACGGTGGAAAATCAAACTCCAAATACAACTGTTTTGTGATTTGTTTTGGCTGGAATTTTCGTTTATTTAATGTAGGATATATGTGGAGTTTTTGTATTAGTTTAGTGGTCATTTTCGTTTTGAAATTTGGTTTTCCAATTGGGTATGTTTGACGTGAATTCCATCAAGGAGCAGTTGCAGCCGAAGAATTCCTCCCCTGTTGCACCGTAGAGTAGCTGCCCCTATTTGAAGTGCTCTGTTTTCCATCCAAAAGCTGCTCTGTGTGTGAAAGGTGCGTGGAGTCCCAGCAGCTTGCCTGTGTGCTGAGCGTGGAAGAGAAGCCGCCCTGTCCATGTTCGTTGTGCGTGGAGACTGCTCGATCACTCCTGCTGCTTGTTCGTTGGATGCTACTCGCTCGGTCCGTGATTTTCATACGCTGCTCGTGGGACAACTGCTGCGCGTGGAACAAACTACATCAGCCTTCTGCTGCTTCCGAACTTTCTTGTGCTGCGTGTGGATTTCGGCGTGTGAAATGTGAATGCTAATGCGTGGACAAGAATTTTAGACACCGATCATCTGCTGCTTCCAGCTGGGGATTCTTCCACGCGTGGAGATTGACTGCTTGTGCGTGCAGGAGAACTCATCTCGCTCGAAGGATCCAGCAGAGCGTGCGTGGAAAATTTTCTTCTGCCGTGGCTGATTTGCTTCCAGCGTGAAGGGTTCTATATATATATATACATATATTTTGACTCCTTTGTCCATGCGTTGAAGAAGAAGGACTGCAGCCGAGATTTCTTAATTGTGACGTTCTGTTTAGAATATATTTCCACGTAACTTCATTCAAACCGAATTGTCCCCTGCTCATCCAATATTTGCATTGTAGCGTGATGCAATTTCTGCATCAGTTTTCTCTTTTCTTTCCTTTTTTTTATTATTATTTGATTAATAGTAATTAACTTAAAATGTTTTAACTAATATTAATTTATAAACAAATATATATAACGGTTAGATAAGAGGTTTTGTCGGAGTGGAATCATTTAAGTTCCAAAATGAATTCTAGATTGTTTGTATAAACAAATATTTAGTTTACACGCTAAATTATTTTTGTATTTTAACTTGCTTGATTAACTTTTTCAAGTTCAATAAATTAATTTAGAACCCAAGTCTTAATGAATTCATAATTTCTTTACAAACATAACAACGGGTTTTGAAATTTTATTTTACATCTAGATTAATATTTATTGATCGGTATTGGTATCTATTATGTATTTATAATCTTTGTAATTCATCTTTGGATTATCGTTTTATGCCAATAAGTTTTATTAATAGACTATATTTTATCGAGTTTGGAATTTACGACTACTTCTAATTATATCTTGAATTATCAGTTCAAGATACAAAATCTCATTTTTGGTATCTATTAAGGTCAAGGAAAATTTTATTTTGGTTTTTCAATCTACGAATGAGTTTATTACAATTTGTGGATCTATTCTAAGGTTTTTTGTTGAATCATATATTTGATATTAGTTTCACATTTGCCAATTTGTTTATTTGCTAGTTATGAAAATTATTAAACGTTACGTTGACAATTCAGGATTTTAATTTCCAAAATCTTTAAATCTTTTGAATAGAACATTAGTAAAATTTAATTATTTATTTAAGATCTAGATTCTTAGATATTGATTCATTTTACCAAACATTATATTTTACTGTATGGGAGTTATTTACACTAATTTGTTATTAGCAATATATTTTTATCTAGGCTACTCATATTAATAATAGATTAATAGTAGCTTGAATACTATTATTTCATTATTTAACAAGTATAGGGTTCATTTCTTAAGTATTGAACTTAAGGAAAACGGGTTCAAGAATTTATATTAACAGTTGGTTTATCGTCGTTTTATAAATTATTTGAGATCACATTTGTTACAGTTTGTATTTCGAAAAATTTTATTAGTAGAGATTTTAATCTTTCTAGCTATAATCAGATTCGTTCTTTGACATTTGTAAATCGAGAAAAATTTGGAGTGATTTTTACTACTTGTTCCAAATATTCTAAATAATAAAACGTTACATTTTTAGTATTTGTTATAATCAGGTTACGTAAAATTTGGGGGATTACAATAATACCTCTAGTAATTAAAAGAATATGAGCACTATATATTTTATATGCACACTGTTATATATATTCAAATAAGAATGGAAAAGCAAGTCTACAACCTTCAATTGTTGAGTTTCTCGTGTTAGGGGAGTCAATGTTGAGTTGTCATGTGTCGTCTCGAGTTAAGAGATAAGTCAAGTCGTCAGTCGTTTAATGTTTTTATTGAGTTTGAGTCTTTTTCAAAAATTGAGTAAGTGAAGGTTGAAATCACTAAACTAATTCTTATTGTTTATATGCTATATTGCATAGAATACCAGTCGTATAAAGTTAAATAAACGTTTGAAACCCTAAAAGTGTGGAATTGAAGAAATAAATAGTGAGTAAATTGATGATTACAAAGAAATGATATTAAACTTAAACAATAAAATTTCAATACCTTTCATGAAAGTAAAAATAGCAACAAATACCAAATAAATACGATGAAAGATCAAAATAATGTAAATATAATACCGATAATTAATAAATAAATTAATTGAGGTTTGAGAATTCAAACATTCCCTTTATGTAGCTAATTTGTTTTAACAATCTTTTTTAACAAATCAAACTCTTTTATTTTTTATAAAATTGAAATTAAACTTCTTTTCTTTTAATTTTAAATATCTAAATCCTTAAAAAAATTCAATTTCAATGTTTAGTAAATTGGAAACTCCAAACTTTAGACTATTTCATAAATTGATTTATTCAATTTCTTACAATTAATTATTTAGACCCTTTTCTTTTAACTTATAAATGACTTAAAATTCTCAAGTTCAAGTATTCAAATTTATAAAATGTCCTAAATTAGTTATTTTCAATTTGCATTCTATTTACTTAATCCTTAAAAATTTTGAATTCAACTACTTATTTAAAAACATCAATTTTAAGCTTGAATTCAAATCAAACATCAATCTTTTACAAATTTAAATTCTCTAACTAGAGTTTCAATTCGAATTATTAATTTCTATGTTATAAACTCTGAAATTATTTTCTGATTACTTTTATTACTCAAGGAAATCATTTGAAAGATTTAAACCAAATCCCTTACCCATAAATATCCTTAATTATTTTTGTTCTTATCCTTTTTAATTCTCTTTCTTTCCTTTATGGCTACCATTTCTCCTTCTTTTCCCTTCCTCTTCTTTTTCTTTCTTTTCTTCTTTTTCTTTCTTTACCGTTTCCATAACCTTCTTCTTCTTCCTTTCTTCATTTTTCTTTCTTCTCTCAAAACTCCAATCATAAGTCTCAAGATCTAACAACATTAACGAAGAGAACAAGATAAAAACCCCAATCAAGAAGTTCGTATTGTCTATAAAGATAAGTTTTGTTATTTCCTTTGTTTTGGTTGTTGTTCATGTTTGTATATGATGTGTTGGTGGCAAATAGGAGTTGGGCTGTGATGAAAGTTGATGATTAATAGATATATGTAGTTTATGCATGATTAGAGAAAGGGTTTGATGTAGTGATTGGAGGAGTTTGATGAAATAGATTGAGTATAGAAGTGTTAGAACTTGTGACAATGAGCTTTATGATGTTTTGTTTGAAGTGGGATGTGCATAAGTTGATGAAATGAAAGAAAAAAAATGGGGAATTCATATCTCATGGTAACTGACAATTAGGAGCGTGACACGATCCTTGTTAGCCTTTGATCTAGACTTTTTAAAAAATCACGGGCATGATTTAACCCGAAACAAGCCTTGTTTCGAAAATTTTTCAAAATCACAGGCGTGATCTTACCTTTACTAGCCTTGGATTGTTTTAAAACAACAAAATCTAAGAATCATGGGCATGATTCCCCCATTAGTAGCGTTTGGTGTTGCATTTCTAGAGAATCATGGCCGTGACTCTATCCTAGCTAGGCTCTAGTCACGATACTGTTTTGTATTTTTATCATAATTTTTTCATTCGAACTCAAATTGATGTGATTCAAAATGCTACGGAAAACTTAAAAAGAGATTTATAACTTTTATGTCTTAAGTTTTTGAAAATTATAAAATTATTAAGGTCTAAAGTTTATTTGTTTCCTGTTGCTACATATCCGAATAAAGTTGAAAACTTATGTTTTCTAGTTAAATGTATGTAGTTAATTATAAAATGAACTTAGTTAATAAACCTAAGTTCAACATGACTAAATGAACTTGAATGAGTTAAAAATGAATTAGATTGATTAGGTGTATTCAACTTAACTAAGCTTAAGTTGACAAAGACTTAGGTTGATATAAATCTTAAATATAAAATGAATTAGTAATATATCTATGCTCAATTTGACTTAATGAACTTTACTAAGCTAAAATGAATTAGATTGGTTGAGTTTAATCAATTTGGCTAAGTTAAGCTAATAGACTTAAAATTTGTAAATCGCTTAGAGATAGTATATTGTAATATGATAGATTAAACCATGTTTAATAAAGGAAATATGTTGTTTCAAATGTATGCTTACGTAGGAAATGAGTGTTTTTGAAAATGAATGTTTTGATAATGTTTTTGTAATAAAAGATTTATAAATAAAGAGAAAAGAAATACTTTGATAGACAATGAAGAACTGTCCATATCTTGGCGGAGTGATCTTTGCAGACATGGTAGGGTTTCTACTTAGTATCTGATCAAATATGATCTTAAAATGAGTTTAATTTCATGAATAGATGTTTGCTTTTGATATATTCTCTGAAATAGCCCTAGCTAACCTTCCATTTCTATTTGATTTTCTATTTGAAGGATGATGATGATTTGATGTAGATGATGATGATTTGAGTAGGTGATGATGATGTTGATGATTGATGTTGATGGGGATGATATTTTGGATTTCCTAGAGGATTGTTAAGACCTAGCTTGGATGACAGGTGGGTAGCATTGACTTCATCATCTTATTTGTGATTGTAACTTAGTTGCACCTATAATAAGATAAGCCTAACCAACAATGTATGGGGATAGGGTGATCGTGTGCTGTTTAATGATTGTATTGTTTGATAAAACATTATAATAAAAGTGATAACATATTGCTTGAAATGATTGAGTTGCCAATGTGGATGAGTGTTTGCTAAATTAATTGGTCGCTCTAATAAAAGGGCCTAATTCTATTTGTCTATTTAATTAAATGAGCATGCATTGCATAGCGACATACTTGCTTTAGCATAGTATTCACGTTACACATTAATATTCCGATTCTGTAGTAGTGCTTTTAAGAGTCTAATGAATCTGATTAAGGCTACTATAGGGTAATCGGCTTCACGGGAATTAAGCAGGCACCGAAAGACATTACCCATGTTGGAGTCGGCTTTAGGGATTAATACTTAAGGAGTTTCTAAGGTTCTAAAGGAAGTAAAGGTTATGTTGGCTATATATATATATGCAAGAACTAAATGAGTTTCAAAGTAAAATCCATCCTCCTTAGTTATATCTAAGGAGAAGTTAGAGGTTATGTATCAACAAAATAAGTTTCAAAATGCAATCCTCCCTCCTTTGTTATTTCTAAGGGGAAGTTTGATGTTATATTTAAGTATAAATGACTTTCAAAATGAAATAGCTGAAAGCTATGAGCTAAATGCAATGGCTGAGAAAGCAATGTGTTGAATGCATTATGTTGAGAAAGTAGTGAGCTGAATGCTCTAAGTTAAGAAAGCATCCTCTTCCTTAGTTCTCAGTTCTCTTGGGTGTGAATGACTTAAGCTAGTCCTTTAACCCCCAAGGGAGGGCGTAAATCTTCATTGGTTTAAATTCTGGTTATCCAAACTATACATATCATATGGTTGAGTGCCTCATTACATATGTTTGTTAATAACAATTGTTTAGCATTTGTCTATTGTATGGTTTGGTCATTGTTATTCATTGAGCTATAGCTTAGCTCAAACCCTTACAGTTTATGTGTAGGGATAGCTCAAGTTTAAGACAAGTTAAGATTGCATGAAGAGAGAGCTCACCTTTAGTGAAGCTTTTGAGGATAAGAAAAGGAACTTAGAATAGAATTCATATGTTTATATTTAAGTTAGAAATTTTGTAATATATGTGATAAGCTTAGAATAGATTAGTTAGGTAAGAAATAATTCAAGGCTTTGTAATATGTATATGATCTATCCTATTTTACTGTTTGGTGGGGAATACCGACTCTTTGCTGTTGTAGAGGATTGTGGGAATCTGTATGTCCTTAGCTATCAAAATGTTTTTATGAAATTAAAAGTTGTTCAGAACATATTAAGTCGAGTTTTGTAAACTCTGACTTGCAAATTGGTGATCATATCTTGGATGCATACTTGATATGATAACTACAAGTTGATCCTCTTAGGCCCCTTTGTGGGGTGTAGCAACTTTGTTTAAGTAGATGACTTACATCAAACTAATTGATTCGGATAAAAAATCTATCCATTAAGGGATGTTTACAGCATCTCATCATCTTTTAACTATAGTACCTGTAGCACACCCAGTTTATAGTGACTTGTTTTTACCCTTTGAACCTTGAAACTAGTTTTGTGCTAGAATAAGATAAGGTTCCCATCACTTCCAATTATAGGAGTTTAAGACCATCTTAGTAGCACTTTCTTTTGGAAGATCTCTAAATAACATATTTGTTAAAGAATCTACCAAATTTTTACTAGTATTAACATAGGTGATAGTTATAACTCCATGCCTTATTAACTCTTTGATATATCCATGTATCAGCCTTATATGTCTAAACTTTCTATTATAAATTTTACTGCAAGCTCGAGACATAGTTGCTTCACTATCACAAAAGATCGAAATGGCTAATAATGTTTGTAGCCACAACTATATTTTGATGGGCAATTTTTAAGCCATTCTACCTCTTGACCGGTTGTAGCAAGTGCTATAAACTCAACTTCTATTGTTGAGTGAATTATACACATTTGTTTCTTAGACTCCCAACTTATGGCTCCATGACTTAAGGTAAATATCCATCTACAAATTGAACTTCTATCACTAGCACTTGTTTTCCAACTAGCATCCTAATAGCCCTCTAGTACAATTGGATTCTAAATATAGCTTTCCTAAGGTTCAATAGTTGGATTACATGGAAACCTTCACAAAATGCACATAACATATGCAATATCAGGTCTAATACAATGCAAAGCATACATTAAACTCCCTATAGCATTAGCATGTTCTAACTACACTATGCTCTTTCTAGGTTATTTTATAAATTAAAATAAGGGTCATAAGGAGTTGTATACTCTTTCTTTACTATTTTTTTAAACTTTTCAAGAACCTTTTCAATATAGTGTGGTTGACTTAACACAATGCCCTCAATATGCTTTAATACTTAATGCCCAATGACATATCTACCTCATTTAAATCTTTCATCTTAAATTGTGAGGTAAGATCTCTCTTAGTCTCATTAATGCCAATCATATTTGTTCGATGAAATCGATTCAATTTAATAAAGTGTTGATTCATAACTCTACAAACGACATTTGTTTTGCTAACCATGATTCACAAATTCTCTAAGATTGTTAGGAATTAGTAACCAGTTTTTTTTTTTTTCACTTATTGAAACAAAGATATAAAGATTAACTCAAAGACACGAATAGATTTTCTTTCTGTAAATAATTTATGCCTTCCACACAAAGTTTGCTATGATAATTCTTAAGTGAAATTCCACTAGAATACGATTAAGTCTTGATACCTGATAATAAAAATTCAAGTATCAAACCATACTTAGATTTGTTGTGAGATGTTTGGGTATGGTTGTTATTGGAAGAGAAGGGAGCATGGAAGAAAGGAAAAATAATTCATGCAAGAATCTATCTTTTCTTTGAAGATGCAACACCTTTTATATTTTAAAACAAATTTCAACGATCATGACTTTTTCCCAAAAGTTATAATGTTTATGTATAGACTGCATCTATTAGACTTGGATTTAATCAGTTATAAATTGATCTAAATCATTTATCAGAATGGATGTAACCTAAACACATAAACTACACAAAATATTATCAAAAGTTAAAACTTTCCAAATTCGAATGATAAAATATTTCTGTAGATCCAATAAGTCTAAACTAATTTGAACTAGTCAAGATCATTTGGCACTGATAGGCATAAATGGTCCTGATTATTTCAATTGGTCTTGATCTATTGGCACTAACAAGCATAAGTGCTCCCTAACATTAAAAAAAAAAAATTAGAATGTTGGGCACAAACATGCCCACCTTCGGCCTTGACGTGTGTACGTTGGAACCTAATGTTCGAAAAGCTTAGTGAATGCTGGCAATGTGCTATATTAGGAAATAGGAACCAGAAGTACGCATGTTTAAGCCTAAAATATTTTTAAAAAATTGTAAAGTGCCCACAATAGGAATATAAAGTGGGCACTTTTGATTTATTTCCCGCTTAATAAATTATTTAGGCGAGTAACCAACGCGCACACTTTTGGATTATAAGTGCCACGTTGGGCATGAAAGTCGCAATGTTGGGTTACAAAGTGGCCATGTTGGTTGCCACAAAGAAAAAAAATTATCAACATGGCAACGTTGGTTGCCACAATAGGAATATAAAGTGGGCACTTTTTTTTTCTTTTTTAGGCTATATATAAAGTGCCAATCATTTTCCCAATCGTACCTAAGTTAAAGTTTTTTTAGCTCACAAATGTTTCCAAATAAGATCCCTCACTAATTTTTTTCTACTGATACACTTAGTTTTTTTCTTCTTTATCCCGAATATCGATATGGCTGAAAACAATAATGACCTAAGCAATCTACCCAACTTCAATGAGTTTGATTACTTGTAGAATTTTGTAATCAATATACTAACATTACACAATGATTCACCACCTTGATGAATCAAATGGGGAATCTTAGATTTTGGCACCTATGTCCTTGCCACCGATATCAAAATATATCCCTAGGTAAGAAGCAGCTAGAGCAAGGTATTTTCAATCCCCACCAATAGTTACACAACCACCTTCCATGTTAAGTGAGAAAGATGGAGGGGTAACTTTTCGTTGTGTTCTTTTTTTTTTGTCAATACTATACAATTGACTGTAAATATTTCCTATTTCTAGGCGATAGCTTTCAGTCTGGCCGAACAATCATTCACATCAAAGAGTAATACGGACTTACCATGACTAGCAATTCTTTGAGACAGCATAGGAAAAAGGCAAGAGCCGTCTAGAAGTATTTCACAAAAATTGAAGAATCCACTTCAAGTGGAAAACCTAATAAATATGTCTTTTGTCGAACTTGTAGCAATGGATTGTTGTGTAGGTCCTATAATGGCACAAGATGCATAAAGTGATACGTAGAATCACACATGTCCAAAGGGCATGTTTTGGTAGATGACCCTACCGATGACAACCACTCCCTTATTGAGCATGTTGATCCTGTAACCTGACAATTCGATCAACAAGACGTGTAAGACTAGTCGGTGGAATTTATAACAGTTACAAATGTCTCATTCCATGCAGCGGTCATGAAAAGTTTGAAATTTGGAGTACGAGAGCTATGTAGCCCCTATACAAATATGCAGGGCAACAAACGTTAAAAAATTATACGATGAACCTTTTTATGAAAAGGCGTAAAGCTCTCAAGGAGGTTTTGTCAAACATTCCTTCTAAGTATGATTCTTTAAACTAATTTCTTGTTCATTAAATTTTTTAGATCATATGATAATTTATGATATTTATTTTTTGTTTAAATAATTCACATGGTTTTGTTTGTACAACATCTCCCTCACCTTAGATGTGTGAAAATCCCCACTCTTGAGGAGTCTAGCTTTATATGCATAACCGCCGACTAGATATATGATTAGTGGCTAATCTAGAAACGGATTATCGCTTTTAAGCCATTAGGAGAAACACACCGGGTAGGCCATGGCAAATAACATCTTAGAAACCCTCCAATCGCACTGTATACAAATCATATTCACTATATCGATCAACAATGCATCAAACAACACTATTTCCATTCGTTATCTGAAGCAATATTAAATTTGATATATAATGGAAAGTTTTTTCACATCCGATGTGTTTACCATATTATAAATTTGGCAATACAAGCGGGCCTTGAAGCGTATGGCCTTGACATACATATTGAAATGATAAGATATGCAATCAACTGTATTTATATTTCGAATGAGATATGAACAGATGTATATAAAGTTTGTCAAGGCATATTGTTTAGAGGAAAAGCTACCTACACTTGATTATAAGATTAGGTGGAATTCTATTTCAAAATGCTTCATCGAGCATTGAAGTGCAAAGGGGTTCTAACTCATTTGTATAATAGCCTACTTAATCCCTCCAATTCTAACATTGGTCTAATGGATAGTTGGGATGGGAAAATAACACAAACACTTAAGGAGGTTCCGAAGACATTTCTTGGTCTAACATAGAATTTATCAGGTTGATATCACCCTACTACAACTACGTACTTTCTAACTTGGTTGACATATTGGACATGTTGAGTAACTACTGTTTCAATCCTGATATGGCCACCAATGTGTTTGCAATGACAAGTAAGCTCCAGGATTATTTGTCCCTCTTCCCCCATTCTTCTATGTTGTAATAATGTTAGATTCATGATATAAGTTTTGTGCGACTGAAGCAATCCTCAAGGAATTCTATAAAAATATTGTTGTGGCTAATGCTAAATCAGATACCACAAGTCTTCATACTAAAGCAACAAATTTGCTCAAAGATGTATGGCGTCGTGATCAAATGAATCCATAACCATCCCAACCACAATGATCCAACAGCCAATCATCCTAGTGTTTTTCCAATAGAAGTAAACAAATTGCCTAGGATGTTGAGAGCAGTTGTGCGACTTTCTAAGAAATCTTTAGTGACATTAGTGTATGAGGTGTAACCACTTGAGAAGGAGGAACTAGAAGAGGAAGAAAGGAACGAGGGGGATGATTTTAATGTCCTGACTAATGAAAGAAGAAGACACATGATTTTAGTGCTTTCCATAGCAGCACAAGATGTTTTAGCTTTTTCGACTTCAACAGTTTCATTGGAGTCATCTTTCAATTTGAGCGAATGAGTCCTTAAATCGCACTACCATAAGCTAAATGATGACACTATTGAAGTATGTGTGTGCTTAAAAGATTAATCTAATGCCATTGACAGGAAGTAGACGAACCCACACTTTTGGTAGCCTGGGGACAGCAACTCGAGGTTAGGCCAAGGGGGTCATTGTCACCATCGTATTTGCAGTCGCAGGCAAAGACAAAACAATGGGGTAAAGTTAGACGAGGATTCAAGGACGATATCAGGTGGAGGGTGTATGGTTGATGACTCTTTTTTTTTTTTTAATCTTTTCGTCGCTGGCCTTGCATGTTGAACTGTGCCGATCTATTTATTTTGTGTGCTTCGTATGCCACGTGTCCAGTGCCAGCCTATTCATGCTCGTGCTTTTATCTTTTTTCTCCGCATACCATATGATTAAAATAATGAAGCTCATTTTTTTTTTCTATTATTCCTGAGAAGGACGTTAGGGTTGTTTTTTTCATGGAAATAACATAAATAAAAATAAAATGCACCTCCACCCCACTGCTAGTGATCGAACAATTGACACCGTGTTGCATCTTCTTTGCTTCTAAATCCCGCCACAGGTACTAAGTAATAACAAAATATGTAACATATAAATTACAACCCATATTCAAAGAGAAAAAAGGAATAATTTAGTAAGAACCAAATATATATATATATAGAATTTAGTCTCAATGATTATTGTGAAGCAAAAACTTTTCAAGGTAAAATAAAGGTCTTCCGTCTTCTTCATAACGGTCGTTATCATTAAATAATGAGATAATAATCTAACTTTAACACATTTACTTATCTTTTTCCCATTTTAATGAGTAACGTTTTTAATCATCTTGATACCTTAGCCTTTTAAAATAACACTCTCATAGTAATTTTGCATAAAATAAAAGGAAACATCTATAATATATTACGCTCAACTGTGTATTTGCAATATTACAATTTACAAAGATAAAACTGTATTTTATGTAGTATGAAATCTAATATTGTTCCATGTATATTTCGTTTTATTGATATAAAATATTAAACATAAATGTTCTTCCTCTTTATGACAAGAAAATGTTATTGAAATGGCAAAGACGTCTCCAAGTTCAAATCCTCAAGGAAGCAAATTTAGTGGCTTAATGAGTTCGGTGAGTTATAATATAGTGATGTCCAGAAAGGCTAAATCTAACTTAGAAGTCAGAACATCGCAATACATATTTTTAAATTATAATAAGACGATTTTAGTAATATGTAAACAATAAAATAATTTTACAAAAAAAAAAAAAAAGTTCTCTGTAGCTGTTACATTGGCACTCGATAGATGAATTTCTATGGAAATCTGCCATAGAATAGATTCTCCAAAGGAAAAATATATTGTTTGATCTAGATTAACCTTTTGTGAAAACCATTATGTATAAAATTCTAGATCATTCATATTTGATTATTAAGAATTAAAAATAAATAAGCAGAAGTGTAACTGAGTCCATAGCAATCAATGATTTTAGAGTCATTCGATTGGTCTTTCAGATCAACATACTTTTTTTTTTTTAGAGATCCCTTTAGTTTTCTCTCTACACTTTCTGATGATGGGATTCATAAGAGATAAAAAAAAAATATTGTACATGTGGCCTAGGGACCATATTCACTATTTATAGAGATAACACCATATTATCTTTTGGTATTTCTATTTTAGCTCATCATAAAAATAGAAATCATCCATAAGGTCTCTACACATAAAAGGGTCATACCCTATTAAATACATTAAAACCCAAATACAAAAATCTTATTGATCACTTTTAATTGAGCTTAACTTAATGTAATAGCCCGTAACACATAATTATTTCACATATAAGGCCAACGTTGGAGTAAGGATCCAACAATCTCCTACTTTGACTATATGTGTAACCTTATAATTATGTTTTGCCAAAAAACAAACATATGAGCTCAAATTTGCTGTCACGACTAAAATATATCTATAACCAATTTGGTCCATCAACCATATCAACACAGGATCAAAACGATATTCATTACATTTATCGTAACTCAACCCATCAATGGTTACAGTGTCGACACAACTAAATGACATGGATCATAATATGAATGTGTAGCACCTCTAATTCCTATGTATACTGTGACCCATGCTTTGTATTATAGGGATGGTACTTAGTTTTAATTACTTGGTTTTAAGCTAAAACATCAAGCTATTCATTTTATCTTTGAATTATATCAAGTTTGATTTGGAAACCCTTACTTCACTAAATGGGCCGAGAGTTATAGAGTTTAGGTTCTTAGGGTTTTCTATCTTTCTTTGCTTCTAAAACCCATCTATACTCATGAAATTGTATTGTAGCTAGTTTATATTATTTGAATACAGCATAGAACATACATGGTCTTATAGGGCCGAATTTTCTTATAAACATGCTCATGTTCATGTTAGCTATATTTACTTCATGAATCATATCTTGTGTTCATTTTGTCTAGTTAATCTAAGTTTTATTAAGTATAGCACAAGGTATCCTACTATACTCATGTTCGCCGAAATATATACGTGTTACTCATAGCATGTTCTTGCTAGTTTTCCATGCAATTTATCACTGGATATTGGTATGTTTAGAGTAAGGAATGAATCACTTGATGTCAGTAAGAAATGGTATTGATTCCTTAGGATTGCTAAGATGGCCGAATGATATGTGAGATGACCTTAGCATGTTTTGCTAATTTTGATGAATTTCTTGCAAAAACATGTCATGCTCCATAGATAGCTTAGGGTATACCTTAATTTAGAAGTGATTTGAAGCTAGTACCCTCCTCTAACTATAATTACCGAGACCCTATAGGACAAACAAAGGTTTTTATGAGTTGAGTTTCATTTAAATCTTAAGATAGTATGAAAGTTTTTCTTACCTTAGCTTTTGGACCCTTGATGTAGAAGTCTTTTTGATGTTTGAGACTTTATTTGTGATACCTAAAGTTTATTGATTTTGATGTGTGTAATTGAAAAAGGAAGTGGGGTATTTGGTTAAGGGGGATCACAGTTTTAAACTTGAAGGAAAAGGGATGCATTCTCTTTCAAGTGACTTCTATTTAAGGTGAAAATGATTAATTGATTTTATAGTTTTGTGTTTGTGGATGGGGTTTGATCTCACAACAATTTTAGGTAGTTTAGGTCTTCATTGGTCTTGATGTTCTTAATTTCCATTTATGTAAAGATATTGATGTGATTGGTGAATATTTGAAATATTTGTTGATGTTGATCTTGTGGAGCGGGTTTCATGGCATGTAGGGTCTGTTAAGGTTTATTTGTTGTGTTATTCCTTAAATAGAAAGATCATGTAATAATTGTAGGTAGTTTGTGGATTGGGTTTGATCTCACAACAATTTTAGGTAGTTTAGTTCTTCATTGGTCTTGATGTTCTTAATTTCCATTTACGTAAAAATATTGACGTGATTGGTGAATATTTGAAATATTTGTTGATGTTGATACTTGTGGAGGGGGTTTCATGGCATGTAGGGTCTGTTAGGGTTTGTTTGTTGTGTTATTCCTTAAATAGAAAGATCATGTAATAATTAGTTATTGATTCTAGACATGTGTTGTATTGAAGTGTATATGTGTAATGGGGATGTATTTGCACGACAAGATAGGGTTTTAAGGGTTTCTTATCTTATTGTCCTTCATTGCATTAAATGCATGGATGGAGTGTTGAGTTGGTATTGTGTGACGTTGATTGGTAGCTTAGAGTTTACTGTTTCGAGGAGAGAACAGAGAGTGTTTTTGTGTGATTCATAAGTTGCCACTTATATGCTTATGCGTATGGATTTGATTGGTGCCAAGTAAGCTCGGTAATGGTTGCTAATGATGACTTCTAAAAAATATCTAAAGCTCTTGCCTTGCTCATGAAGTTCACGGTTTAGATGGAGAGAGAAGAAGAGAGTTCAAGTTTGTTTTAAGTTCCTTTCATGCATTTAATGCATAGATTATCTAAGATTTTCTAATAGAGGAGATGTCACTTTTAATCATTATAAGCCTAAGATATTTTTGAAACTTGGAAGATCTTCAAGGGACAAGTGGCGCCCCTCCTACTTTCTTTCTTTTGTTGGACGATTCAAGACTCACGTGAGGTCATTAGCACATGTTAATATTATTTAAAAGGCTTAAAAGATAAATGTCTAATCTATCTTGTAGTATATTAAATATTACACAAGTAAATATTTTAGTTAATTTTTAGAAAACATCTTCTAAAATTCATCTAAGACCCTTATTTTAATCTTATATTATTCTTGAGTTGAAAACAAAAGTTTTAAGTTTACGCGATTGAATATTTTTAGGGTTTTCACTTATGCAATTAGAGTTTCCAAACCCGATAGGTCAAATTAGGGTGATGGGTTCTACAGAATCAGAAATTTCTAAATTTCATGTTTGCGATATCAGAATTTTCATTTGAGATCTATATTTATTGATATTGATTTGTTTTTTTTTACCCTAACGCATATTTTTCATCTCTAGCAATTCATCTTTAAATTATCGTTTCATAATCAACAAGCTTTAAAAATTAATCGCTACAGTTTTCACTTGAAATCTAGAACTCTAATTGAATGCTAGTTGAGTTATGGACTCGTGTTACAAAATCTTGTCTTTGATATATTTTATTAGTTAGGAAAATTTCTAATTAAGTTTTAAGCTATCGATGAACTCATGACTATTCACAATCTTTTATTTAGGGCATTTGACTAACTATAAAATTACTATCTACCATGAATTGTCTAGTTTCTATTTATTATAATAGTATGAAAATTCTTGAGGATTACAATACTATTTTTGCATCGCACTGTATTGTTCTCGCAAATTTCTTTATCTTTAGATGGTGTTTTTGGCCATTTCTTACATTCTCATGTATTGCATAGAATAAATATTAAATGTGGATTCTATTTTTTACATTTTAATTGAATCGAGAAGGAAAATTGATTGGATAAGGAAAAAAATTGTTTTCGAGCTACAATCAATTATGATAAATGATAATACTTAAATATGTAAACATTGCTTCTAGGGATGCAACCGGGGCGGGTCATTATAGGATACCCGGCCTGTCCGAACCGTTAAAAACCCTAGAGGGTAGCAGAGCGAGTTTAGGAAATTACATGCTGACCTTATAAGGTTGAGGGTTGGGTTCGGGTCATGAAAAAAACCCGATGGGTAACCCAAACCCATTATATTATAAATAATTTAAAAAATTGAGTTTGAAATTAAAAAAATAAAACCCTACTAATTTTTGTCTTTAAAAATGATTGTTAATAGTTTTAACTTTTTTTTGTCTTTTTTTTTCTAATTTTTAATTTTATCTCTTAAAAAATTATTTTTACAATATTATTAATTTTTGTTGTTTTAACAAATAAAATAGCTAGTTCTATGAGCCTGTGAATTAGCGAATATGCTGTAACTAGCCTAGCTCGGTTCAAACCATACTGAAGTCTAGCTACCAGCCTACCACCCAATATTTTGTTGAAAGATGCAATTGAATTTAACTAGGAGTTGGAAAGGAAAAAAAAATGAAACGGATCTCGAGACGGGACAGGTTTGGATATTGAATAGAAAACCCTATAGGATCGCTGGTCAGGTTTAGGATACCCTATTGGGAAACAGGTCGGGTTCGGGTCTTATGTGACTTGTCCCAAATCCATCCTGATTACATCCCTAATTGTTTCCATGTTACATTTCTTAAAGTTAAATTTTTATCAATAAATTCGTTCATATGCCCTTTAAATTGAAAGTATGCGTTACTGTTCTCATAAATAGTTGATAGTTATCCCTATAAAGCAATAAAACCTTCTCTACTTTAACAATTTTTTTTTTTTTTAATACACTGCGTTCTCTACTTCAGACACATATACTATGTTTGATCTCTTTTATTTTAAATACAATCATCCTAAACTGCTTGATATTTACTCTTTAAGTTATTAAATTTGATAAAAACCAAAGTAAACACGTATTAAAATTGTGCATGTGTGTAAGTCGAACCTGAGCTACCATTAGCCATTTTCTATTGAGATGTCTCGTTCCATTTATTGCAACACGCAATGTCTCAGTCCATTGACAATATGTAGAATATTAACTATATGCCAATAACGCGGATTGCAACATACAACGGTTCATATCTCATGTAAGAATAAGATGAAGACAACTGGTCCACCAAAGCCTCAAGATGGTGAAATGGTGGAGTAACTACAAAAAGACCTGTCTTCCACTAAGGTTGCTTTCCACTAGAATGCACAAACAGGCTGGACGAGGGATGTGTGGGGTCTCCCACAAATATGTGTTGGATAAACTTTGGAAAATTATTTCAAAAAGTATTAACGTTTGAAGTAAGTTCATTTAAGGTATCAATGTTTCAACTCGTTTAAAAGAGATACAACGTTTTGCAAAATGGTCAAATAAGATATCAACGTTTTGTAAAATTCATTTAAGGTATCAACGTTTTGATTAGTTTTTAATTGAGTTTTTATTAATGGTCAATAATTGATATCTTATTTGACTTACTTTACAAAATGTTGGTATTTTCTTTTAACCATTTAGAACGTTGATACCTTAAATGAATTTATTTACAAACATTGATTTCTCTTTTGAATGAGTTAAAATGTTGATACCTTAAATGAACTTATCCTCGAACATTTGTAATTTACCCAATAAAGTTTCAATTTGTTTTAGAAAATGAATTGGGTTGTACACATTTTGAAATTGATGTCAGAATATGTTTCATTATGAGAATATAGGTAGGAATGGACTATTCGGTCATCAATCGTTTTTCCTATCTAGCCTAATAGACACGATGCAACTAATCATGGGAATGAAAGAAGCAAAACTACTATCAATTGTCAAAAACTGTTATAACGTAATGCAAAGAACACCGATCTCCTAATAGGATGGACTATGCTTAATTCCCTCATATTAGATAATGACTGTCCCCCAATAATCCTGGAGAAATTATGGATTGTAAGAATATTGCTGTTGGGGAAAGTTAACACAGTAGTGTGAAAGAAGCAAACTCTAAAATGCCCTTAGGGACCATGTTCTACCTTTTATTAGCACAATTGAGAACTTTGACCATGAAACAGGGGCTAGGTTGTCAAACTGTAATTCCACTTAGAATTGAAATATGTCTGCTTTGTCAAATAGTACAGAACAAATATCATAAGCTTCAAGAATTATATATCTAAATTCAAATTCCACTAAAAATATACTTAACTTTTTATGCATCCATTTTAATTATAGAAAAAGAAAAGTATAAAAATCGTAAAATAGTTCAAGTTAACTTGTGCTTTTATTTATCAAGAATAGGAGACAAGCTAAACCATAGATTGATTGAAGTACAAAGAAAGCATATGTACATTAAGTAGCAAGGATCATTATCTTTTCATTTTGTCAAGTAATCATTATTAGAGTTTACATAATCTATTATTATTAAAGCCTTTATTTAATCAATTTTAAATCTACTACAGTTATGCAATTGCTACAATAACTTCTTTTTTTCGAAATTAAGGCCACTCCCTCCATAAAACTCGAAACATTTTATGTATATTTTGAAAAAAAATTAACCACTCCCTCTCAAAATTTACTTCCAATTAACCTCTTTTATGAAGAAATTTTCCTATCCAATGTAATTCTACATTTTTTTTAAGTACCCATGTAACAGGTCCACGATTTGCTAGTATATATAAGTTTAAACTTTTAGATCAAATGTTTGTAATGCTAATTTCAACATGGTATGAAAGTTCCGGGTTAAAACAGCTGTACAAGCACTGTAACAAGCAGAAATTACTGTAAAGTTGCAAGTTGGATATATGGGGAGATGGAATTACTAAACTAATCCTTTTCCTTGCAATTAAACACTATGATGAAATCTAGGACACTGTAAATAGATAAAGACTAGTATTTATCTTAAAAAGGCAAAAACATATAACTGCTAAGGATCAAGAGATTAAGACAGGAAAAAACAACCTATAGAGCACCTCTTATGTGCATCCGGGTAAGAGCTTCAGGAAATAAGATGACTTTGGAAACGCTGATTTGATGCAGTTTTTTAGCTTGGAGCGGAAACTAGAACTATCTGCCTTCATTATTTATCAGCTGCGAAAATACTCGGCTTGTTGTAATGTCTGATCTACCACTTTCATTATCTCTCTCTATCCTTCTACTACTAGAAGGCACTTGGGGAACTGATCTAGCAGATGGTAGATCCAACGTACTATCACTGATATCATGGGTTTCTTCATGTCGATTATTTTCCTGAAGCTGTAGAGCATATTCCAAATTCCACAGAACATCGCCCATTGTTGGTCTATCCACACCATATTCAGCTAGACATTTTTCAGCTGTGTCACCATACTTTTTCAAACAGCTTGGTGATATCTGCCTGGCAAGATGGGGATCGATTATTTGCTCAAGCATTCCTTTTTTCTGCCATTGCATTGCCCATTCAGCTAGATTAACCTGCTCACGTGCAAGCAATGGATCTACAGCTGGTCTGGCACAAAGAACTTCGAAAAGAACAACACCAAACGAGTACACATCTGATTTATCTGTAAGTTGCTGCCGTCGGAAGTACTCTGGATCAAGATAACCAAAGCTACCCTTCACACCGGTGCTAACATGGGTCTCATTTAGGCATGGGCCGGACCGAAAGACCAAAATCTGCAACCTTTGCCACATAATTCACATCAAGTAATATATTGGTTGATTTGATATCGCGATGAATGATGCCCTGTGCAGAACCTGTGTGAAGGTAGTGAAGACCTCTCGCCGCACCAATACATATTTCAAGCCGCTGCTTCCAAGATAGAGGCGGAAGTCCTGATCCATACAAATGATGTTTCAAGGTGCCCCTCTCCATGTACTCATAGACTAATATCATCTCTGACTGTTCTTCACAGTAGCCAACCAATGAGACAAGATGCCGGTGGCGAATTTTAGATAAAACTGTTATTTCAGTTTGAAACTCAGGAAGGCCTTGCCTTGATCCAGGCACACCTCTCTTGACAGCTACCTTGGTGTTGTCTTTAAGAACACCCTTGTAAACCATACCAAACCCGCCTGAACCAATAACAAGACTCCTGTCAAAGTTGTTTGTTGCTGCTTGAATGTCAGCAAAAGGGATGCGCAAGCTCAGGTATCCATTAGGGCCAGGAGACGTAGTTGCAGTGCCCATAGAAGTTCTGCTGTGGGAACTGCCACCATAGACACGTAATGGAGTCCAAGCAGCAGTTTCCGAACGTTTTGACATTGGTTTTTTCTTCTTGCACTTCATAACCAGCAAGAGGGCCGATACCACTAAGCAAAGGACAGCGAATCCTCCAACAGCAGAACCAACAATTACCCCTATATTTTTCTTCCCTGGTTCTCTAGATGAAAGAGCAACATTCACCATTTTCATGATCTCCGCACCATTTAAAATAGCATTGACCCTTGCTGGAATGCTTAAATCGGAAGGACCAACACTAACCTGCATGATCCCTGAATTATCTGAGTCTACCACAAAATCAATGTAGTAAGGAGAGGCTAAAACATGAAATGTAAGGATAGATAGATCGACGTTGCTATAAGCAGCATAACCATCTATAAACACATTGAAATACAGCTGGTTAAGTGCTTTACTAACAATGTCACAGAAATGCAACCGAACCAGGTATCGTGCTGCACGAGATTCTATTGGGAAATTCCAGGTGACGTTAAACTTCGACACGACTGTTTCATTGTCTCTATTCATTTCCTGGGCTGTCATGTAAACATTGTCGGGAGCTACTTCCCGGGTTGCACCCCCGGTTTGATAATTAGGCGGGCTAGTGGTGTTTGCGCGTTTTGCAGCTGATTTGAGCACCAAATACTCATCATCATGTATCCAAGTCCTCCACAAAGTATCATTAAATGGAGTCAACTTTGAGCCACCAACATTTATCCTATGAATAGTCTCTAAAACTTGCGATGATAAATCCTTATACTCTTGAATCTCTGAAGCACTAATTAACCTAGCTCCATCATCAATAATTAAATCCTTAGGAGCCGAAAAAACTTCAATTGCATTAACAAACCCAAAAACAGAACCAGAATTGGAACCCGAACCCGAACCCGGATCCCCACTAGGACTAAACATAATTTCAACATAGCGATCCTCTAGTTTTAGTACATACTCCTTCAAGACATAACTTTTAGTACTAAAACCACTTAAAATCGAATACCCATTAACAGAAACACCAAAAGCTGCAAACTTTAAATCAAAGTTCTGAGCTTTAAATGGATAGAAATGGAAACGCAGGAAATGCAAACCTTTCTCCTTGATGCTGAACTTGTAAGTTAAAGTGTCCTGGAAAATCCTGGCAGTGTCATATAAAGGGGGTGAATTTGGAGGTGGGTTCTTGTCGGTTAAGGAAATGGAGGTGTCCTTGGAAAGAAAACTCGAACCGGGTTTCGCGGCATCGGCGATGAAAACGCGGTTGTCGAGTGTCGTATTGGTGGCTGAGCCACAATTGAGGAGGTAATTGTCAGGTGGAGCAAAGGGTGTGGAAAAATGAGGTAAGAGAGAGAGAATGGTTAGAGTGAGAAAGGGTAGGATTTTGGATTCCATGGGAAAATTATGGTGTTTGTTTTGGTAGTTGAAAGTTATGAACTGGAGTTACAACAGATTGGTGTGTACTTTTTTTTCTTTTGGAAAAAAGGAGGAAGATACTAATTTGCAGGAGCTGTAAAAAGTTCTTGTACTAGGAGCGGGCTAGTGTGTTTTTGGACCAAAATTTGACAGTTGTTGATGTGTTGGACTCTTGCTTTTATAGCTTCATTTTTTTGGTGTTGATCTTGAGCCGTTCAGACTTCGAAGAAGTGCATGCACACGCTATAGAAACTTTTATGTTTTTTTTTTTCCTTCGCCAAATTTTTATGTTTAGTAATGCGGAGAAAATATTAATAGAAAAAGAAAGAAATTTACACATTTGCGTGAATGCTTCCACAAATGAAGTCGAAACACTTATTAAAGATTTGACAGATACCAGATGTTCATAAAGCATTAGCATTAGTTGTGATCACTATTTATAAGAAAAATGTTATATCTATTATATGAATTTTATCTATTTTATAATTAATTAATTATTTTTTTAAACTATTTGAAGTTTAAAAATATCACACGAACTTTTTGAAACTATAAAATAGTTTCTAAATTAGACAATTTAATCAAAAAATAGATAAAATTTAGGTGGTTAAATGCATAAATAAGTATAATTCAGATGATTAATTATGTGGTAAGAAAAAAGCTTAAGGTTTGTTAGCAAATAGCATTGTCTGATTTTAATCAACATCTTATAATATATATGATCTGTATCTTATTTGTATTTGGTATGTTTGATCTGTTTATGAGTAAAAAAATCTATTTTTCATATATAGCTGTTTCTTGGCAAAT
This sequence comes from Combretum micranthum, assembly GCA_024138025.1. Classification (NCBI taxonomy): domain Eukaryota; kingdom Viridiplantae; phylum Streptophyta; class Magnoliopsida; order Myrtales; family Combretaceae; genus Combretum; species Combretum micranthum. The sequence continues at coordinate 525,721 of JAMXBD010000523.1, forward strand.
ATTTATTTAAAAACGATAAAAATAAAATGTAAAAATAATTAGAAAATAATGAAATAAAAATAAATAGAGCTTGAAACTAATGATAAACAAATTTAGGGACTAATGGGGGCGGCACTGCATTCCGTGCCTACCTTTATATCTTGCTCGAATGCCCATGACAAAACCAATCAAATGTGAGATGCCCAATTCGTCCGACTGTTGATCTCCCACACGGACTACCATTGTTTTGGCCATAACAAATCACTTCCATATTCTTGAAAAGTGACTTAGTGACATGTTAGTCACTAAGCAAGTAACTAAGATAAATTGATGTTATTGAACTTACACTTTGTCATTTTAATCATTTACTACTAATGATACCATGCTAATTTGACTGGTGGAGTGGTCTAAAAAGGACAACTCCCATATCAACTAATTCATTATTGTTTTGCCGGCTCATTTATTTAGAGATCCAAATCGATGATGATCTATTAGCACAATAAGGTCTCAACAAGTATAGAATCAATACTTTTAAACTTTTAATAGTTAATTATAAAAGTGAATAAGATTTGAGTATATATCAATATTTATATCATTAAATTATAATTATTTGAAATAAGCAATAATAGTGGTCATTTAACTTTTCGCAAGTGCACCGAGCACCAATGGCATTTTCGTAGTAATTATAATGCTGCCATTGCTATCATGTGCCGGCTTAGTAGAATTTACCAATAGTAGGGAAGAAAGCACCAAGTGGCGCTTTAGTAGAAAATTTTTCCAGTAAGTATAGCATCTTACAATGCATTAGGGAAGAGAGGGATGAGTGGGGAAAAATATTGAATGGATAATACACATCATGTGTATATACATACGTGGTGTGTAATTACTAAGCATAAGTTAATTGGATGGTGTAATAGGCAGTTTTCAAAGTAACTATTACTCATACAGTTATATGTTAGAATAGCATTAATAGTTACATACTATGTGTATATTACACGTGGTGTGAAATATCTACCAAATCCTTTCTCGATGGTAGGGTACTCAATAATAGATGGCATTTAGTGAAGAGATTTCACTGTTCTATTCAGTTTTAAATGGAATTTATTGTGTAATTATTTGCAATTATTTTAAAAATATATATCATAAGAAGTCTATCAATACTTATGAATCCTATAAAAAAAAATTGAAATATATTATTATGTACACTATCACTTGAAAAAAAAAAAAAGCTTAAGAAATAATTAGTAATTGTCAAAATTAGGCTGTTTGTTTCATCTTTTTCTTATTGGCTTGATATTTTACTTTTACCATTTCTAAAAAAAATGTTTGTCAAGAAATAAATACAGATGAAAAATAAATATTTTTACTCTTCAACAGACCAAACATGTCAAATATAAATAAGATACAAATAAAATACAGATGTAGATCAGATCAACAAGATATAGATGAAAATCAGACAATCTAAACAAATATGTTTTAAGCCTAGCATGATTAATAGTAATGGCACCCCAAATTTTTATTAGGAAACGTGCCAATGTTATATTTAGTATGCTGTAATGGACTCGAATGGAATCGCGATTCTGGGTTCCAATCCATTTCTTATGTTTGGATGCACTTTTAAAGTTGGAATAGCGATTCCATGGAATGGATGATTCCGGCTTCAAAGGAAATTCGATTCCATCTTCTCAAAGGCGGAATGACGATTTCATTCTAGTTTCATTAATTATGTAAAGTATCAATACTCTTTTATCCTGTCACATATTTGTATTTACATTTATTACTAGGGACGAGTTTGACAAAAATACTTTATAACCATTACATTTCATTCCATTCCATGTATCCATCCAAACATAGGAATGGATTTATCATTTCAGAACTCATTTCATTCCTATCCAATCCAATCCATTCCATTCTACGATTCTTGCATACCAAATGTGACATAAATGATATTCCTCGAGTATTTGTTAACAAATAAAAAAAAAGAATTTTTACATCTATTCATTCACTTAGTTTTTCACAAAATATATAATTAATGCTTTTCCCCTAAATGTGTAATCGTATTTAAAAGCTGAAAATTTTCTTTTTGATCATTCTTTAGGATGATCATTTACTAACCATATGTTCTTATTACTATGATTATTTCTTGATTGTTTGCGAGTGTGAACTGCCCTTTTTATTTTTCCTTTTTGTTTTGCCTAGGACTAAAGTTTGTTGATTTGTTATCCAATTAATTGGGTAATTAGAACATATTAGATCAGTCAAATAGCTATTACTTTTATTAAACTATAGAATGATATAGTATAGCCCAATGACATTTGTGCCAGTTTTCCAAATAAGATGAATAAAATTAGAATTCCTCTAGTGGCAATGGGAAATAAAATAAAAAGAAAAACCTATGCATTGATAAAGTGCATCCAACATGTTGTAAAAAATACAAAAAATCAAAAACCATACCATGCATTATAAAAAAGTTTAGGGTAATTTTTGCCTAGGTAATGGCATAACCATTCCCCCTTAGCCTATTTCGTTCTACATTAAATAGCATTTAGCAGCGTAAATCTTATCCATTATTTATTATATATGAGTAACTTCAAACAATACAAAACCTACTATACTATCGAGTCTTATAGGTTTTATAACTTAAAGTTTCAATAGGTTCTCTAGCGAGTAAAAATGATGATGTGGTGATAGTATAACATGGGAATTCTCTATCGTACAAGCAAGAAGTTTCCAAGTTCTTCTAAAGAACTCTAGGATACTCATGACTAAAACTCTAAAAATATAATTGAGCTAATTATTTGCATGTAGGTAGCATTTAATTGTAAGAATTAAAGTAGATAAGAAGATTTAACAACCCAATAAAAGAAAGTAGTGCAACTCTTTTGTACCATATGCATTATGCATGGTATATTGGTATTGGATAGATTTTTGTAATACCTATTATTTGGTATACACAAAAATTAAATTTTGACAATTATACTATTATATTGTCATCACAAATATTATAGTTAGTGAAAGTGATGATGATTTAGTGGTAGTTTTATGATGATAGCAATAAAAAAGTGTTGCTAGTATTGCATTGGTAGTAGTAATAACAGTAGTTGTAGTGACAACAATGATGATGGAGGTGGTAGTGGTGGTGGGGACTATGGTAGAAAGGTTAGAGTGATGAAAATGAGATTGTAGTAGTTGTGTTACTTTAATATCTTTGCCAAGAGATCTTATATTAATTTAGTTCTAATATTTTTGTGTCATTAAATATAAGAAACAATAATTTTAGGTTTTTTTTCAATACTATGGAGATAAATCTATCCAGTCTTAAATATATTTTATAGGCCAGTTATGCTACGATGACTTTTATATCAATTGAATACCATGAAAATTTGTGCAATCCAATGTTTTCTTCGTATTAACACCTTACACCAGGCATATGCATTCGACATAGCAAAAGTTATTTGGGCAACCAAACACTACCTTAATGTTATCAACAACCCTATGTTTGGAGTATTGGGCTAGCTATCATGTTTAATAGGGTTTGTGAATATATGCAGGTAAATAATAAGATTGTGATTTACAGAAGTAAAGATTAAGATAAAATGGTACCATTTCATATGTTTTTTATTCTTTGAAATTTGAGTCAATTCTCATTTAGCTCAGCAAAAACCGGAGAATTATGGAGTTTTTTCTTCCCCCACCGATCATATATCTACATCTTCAAATGTCATATAAACTATAAAGAAAACTTAAAGAATATGGAATTTCTTATGTGGTCAAGCGACTCTAAACCATATAATCTAAGATGAGCTATATTTTGCTCTTTTCCTAGGTAATAGATATGCACATACGGCCAATTGGATATACTTTTTACGTAAACATCTTTGTACTATAGGAAAAGTGAAAGGATCGTAAGTTCATGGTTGATAATGAACAGATATTATAACAGCCAAACTTTATGGAAAGTTTTGCGTGTGTGACATACTGTTTAGTATATGTGAATCAGAACAAATTAATGCGATTTGGTCTATTTATTATTGTTACTAGCGGTTTCTATTTCGGCATTCCGTGCAAATTTACTTCTTAACTATTAATCAAATAAAAAGGTACAATATCATAAATTTGAACAGATAAATACTTACCCTTATTAGATTTGGTGTTTATATTAAAGTTAGTGTCATATCATATCTCCTATGTTTAATCAAGAATAACAATAGTTTATGAACTAGGGTTAAATAATAATAAAAATTATAAATCTATGAGATCAACAAGATAAATTAATTATTTCCTATAGTAAGTGTAAAACTAGACAACGTTATTTGGAAAGAGATTATTATAACTAATTGATTACAAGATTTTGAAGTAAAACATTAATTTATAAGAGTGTCAAGATGATTTAGAGATTAAAAAGTTTTAAATTTAGAATCTAGGTAAATTGATCAACTTATTTGAAGATTGAGTCGATCATGTTGCAATTTGACTAACTTATTGGGGGAAATTTAAATTTAGTCAACTTAATAACAAACGAGGTGGACGAAGTTTCAAGCTAGGTTGATTGAATTGGTTTGTGCTGGGTTATGATCGACCCCCTTTAAGCCTTAGACAAATTATTAAGTTAAAATTGGAGATTAGATTTAAGAAACTAAATCCTCTTATACGATTAAGTTATTAATTATAGTATATTGCATGCGTTATAGACATATACAAATACAATTAAATTATCAAGACTTTGGAGTAAACAATGTAAGTAGACTGCAAATGAATATTAAATGTACCTGTTAGGCTAGAGAATAAATTGATGAAATATGGTGAGGATTTAAAGTGCAGTTTTGTTGGTTATGACTGACCAAAATCTCTTTAATGAAACTTAAAATCATTAAGATGCACACTTTGTAAAATTGGCTTAAGAAATATGCTTTGTATTTTCAAAACGATTCATGGACCTTTGGGATCATAAGGAACCACAATTTTAAAACGACTTATGAACTATTGACATTCGATGGATCCATAGTTTCAAATAATCGTAGCACTCATGGAGTTAGATCCACAATTCAAGATGATTGTAATGTTAGTCCATACTTTCAAATAGACGTCGCCGCTAGTTCTGGTTATAGGAAATGGGAAACTGCTACCGTAACCAGGATTCCCGGTTTTGGTTGGTTCCCAAACCGACGAACCGTTTTTTTTTTTTTTTTTTTTTTGGCCCCTCTCTTAAGTCCAACAACCAACCTTAATTAGAAATGAAAAAAATTAAGAGAAAAAATGGTCTAAATAAAAAGATGAAAAAAAAAAAAACAAAATAGATCCTGCAAGTTTATTTATTCTTCTTGATTTTATCTATTTGGAAACATCCTAAAAATATATTTGGTCCCAACTTTTAAGACTAAAATCAAACATATATATTTATAATTAATTATGGAAAGATATAAACATCATTCACATGTATCCACAGGACAAGAACACGTTTGGAAGAACTTGAGTTTGTACAATATTCGATAATCTTCAGTACCAAATCATAATATAATAAAAAACATGGATGACCATTTTCCTTGCCTTTCCCCCCACCTTTCTTTGTTGGAAATAAAGTTGAAAATATATTACGTTAAAGGTTTACACACCAAAACTATGAAAGCTAAACTAAATGCTTTCAAAAATATTCCAAAAGTATGCTTGCATCCTCACCTAGTCAAACTGTCTGCAACTAAATCAGAAAAATTCGAGACATCATCGTTATTTGTCTGTTCATAAAACAAGCTCATGTGCAAAATTTTTATAAATATAACGTTGTACAATTTAAACAAATAGAATAAAAATTTAGAGAATGTTTATGCAATTTAACTTGTCTTGTTTTCTATTGCTGATGTCCCGTTTCATCTCTTGTTTCTTCAAATCTTTCGCGTTTTTAATCTTTGTTCTGTTTTTGTTTTTCATATTGAAGGAGTATTTTTCATCAGCCATAGTAGTAGTCTTCTAGACTTGTAATTATAACTCATAACGGTACGGTAATTTACATTCAACAATAGCAAATATTGCAAGCACATTAACAGTTAAGAAAAACGATAACAAAAGTCAAACTAAGGTTTATTATGTGGCCAGTTTTTTTTTTTTTTTTCGAAACTGACTTGGTTTCGTTTGGATCTAAGTAAGAAAGGTTCAATATATAATAACATCCGTTATTGTCAAAAGATGATTTGTTACAATTGGTGAAATTATTAGGAGTTCAACCGCAGCATGTGACTAGTTTTTTTTTTTTTTTTTTTTGGAACCGGTATGGAACCGTCGGTTCCACAAGTTCCAGGCCATGGAACTGGCCTGGAACTGGTGGTTCTTTGTTGGTTCTGGAACCAACCTACACGGTTCGATTCCAGTCCAATTTTCGATTCCAACCCAAACCATGTAGACCACTACTTTCAAATTAACTTGAAGCCTTTTAAGAGTAAATTAAAAAACTAGCTTAAATAAGAGTAGGGGTGAAATGTGTTTTATAACTTTATCTCTTTTTACAATTCATGTCTAAATGATGCAATGTTATCAAACTAAACAATATATAAGCACAATATAATAAATAAAGAGATAGAGATTGAAGTAATAACACTGGACTTAAAATAGAGTTTGGTTTGTCCTCTAGTTTCCATGATCACACGACTACCTCCCAATGAAAGACTTCACGAGCACTTCATTAATTACAAAACAAATATCCTAAGGAGTCACACTACGACATTACACAAACACATTCACATAAACAATATATAATTGTACCTTTTCAATAAACACTCACACATAAGACACAACTCATACGCTTACAAAATCACACAACAAATACTTGAGTATTGCTTTACAAAGATTTGCCAACTTAACATCTAAAGGCATCTCTCTGTCTCTCTCTCTCTCTCTCTCTCTCTCACACACACACACACACGCACTCACACACACATAAAGAAATCTTGCATAGAAGTACAAGACACATAATTTGAGGAGAGTAGTACAATAAATTATTTATATTTGTCACTTTTTAAGTTTACCTAACCCTACAAAATCTGTCATCCGATTCTTATTTATAAGGCCCTTAAAATTTGTAGTCACTGCCATTTTCTCCCAACAATGCCCTTACATTAAAAGTTCAAAAGAGTTAATTTTTTATCGCTTATCGCCTAGATGCCTCCTTGAAAATTCATGTTGTCTTCACCTGATTTCTTTATCGTCCGTATCTTGCTTGTACCAAGTGCTTCCATTAGTCAAATGATACATCCTGGTCTCCAAACGCCAACGAAAATGCATGTGGTCAAAATTACATGACCAATCATACTTGTAGGTCATGTCTATTTGCCTGACCGCCTGGATGCCCATCTCTGGCATCCGGATGACAACTACAATTACATGACCAATCTTCTAAATATGTTAGTGTCCAGTTGTTATGCTCTGGTGTTTGAACAGCAAGACCATGCAAAAACAAAACAAACACAAACACATATATTGTACAAATAAAAGCCCAACATTTTACAAACATATTTTTTCTATTAAGCATGACTTAATTATATCATTTGAGCCATTTGGTAGTGTAATTCTTCAATAAAATCTGACTCGAACACTCTCGTGAAACATAAGTAAAGGTCAACACATTCAAAAAAAACTCTAAAGATTTAATTTCATGTATATTTTAAGAAAATGTAAACTATACTAGAAGGTTTTAACGTTTAGGGGTAAATTTACTTGAGGCGTTAATGTCAAGTGGTTCAAAAAAAATCATAACGTTTGGAGAAATAGGTCAATTGAGATTTTTATTAACATATATTAATAGAAAAAATATTTAATTAATCGTAGAAGACTCATTATTTTATGATATGTGTCAATGAAGATCTCATTTGACCACTTCTATAAACGTTAAGATCTTTTTTAAAACTCTAAAAACTTTGAGATATCAAATAAACTTACTTCCAAATATCGGGACATTCTAGTATAATTTTTCCTTTTAAGAAAGGTTTGGAATAATTGAATTGGTTGTCTTGGTTGATATTGATTGTTACATATTAAAATACTAAGTCGTGTGTGCATTAATTGTTCTATACTTGCTTCATCTACCATTTTTTCAACATTTACATTTTAGGCGACAATCTTGTTGACAATGTTGATTATTATACTTACTTGGGTTATGATGAATACTTTAGAGATGGAAGTAGTGATAGCACCTTCCATCCATATGACAAGTAGATGAAATTATTTTAGCAAGACTTCTGAATGTACTTGTGGTTTATTTTATGTTATTTAAAAATTTTAGTTGATAGGTTTGGGTTGGATATTATTACTATTATGAATAGTTGTTAATTCGAGAGTCGAGGTTAATTAAATAACATTTACAATATCTAATTGGTTTATACTCACATATTTAGTTTAGTTGTCACACTTTTGAATTTGAAACGTGACAATTAAGATTCCTAATAGATATACGAACCTACTAAAATGGATTAAAACTAGACAAGTCGATCTTATAGGTCTTGTTCAAAGCCTAATAACCCTAAATTGCCTACAACGATAGCATAATTATTTAGATAATATTTAATCTAAATAATTAGTTCATGTTGATACATTATATTTTATCCCCTTGAGACCTTTACAAATATGGGACCTATATAAAATGCTAGCGGTGCTTCAGTTCTTGTATAAAGACTCAAAATAAATGATCTATTCAAACTAGATCTATAATCTTTACGAAAAACTACCTCACCTCCACTCCACCGCACGACGGCTGGGCTGGCTTCCATTCCACCTACTCTCTCACGCGTGCATAGAGCATAATGTATCTTTAGACACGGTCGGGCAAGGTGATGAAAAGGACCGAAAATGCCAAATTTGTTATAATATAATCTACGTTTCAGTTTTCTTATGGGCAATTTCATAAAAGCTGTCTCCAACAATTAACATTGGATAATGGATTTTTTTTTTTCCCTCCCCTCCTTTGCTTTAAAAGGTGTCGATGGCTGATTCGATGTCCACGGTAGTAATCTAACTGTAATCCATTTTTCTCCTATCATTTTGCTTCTCTCTGTCTCCATATAAACAGTGGAAATGATGATGACTTGAGTTGAATATTGTGATCCGTTTGATTAATCTTCTAAAACTTCACAATCATGGTTTGATAATAATGATAATAATAATAAGTAACTAACTTTGTAATCTTTGGTTTTCTACTTTCGGTTGGTCATCGATTTAGGTTGATGTTGAGTGGTGGCCTATCATGGAAGGACACAAATCTTGTCATAATTAGTTTAATAAATAATGGGATAATGCATAACTCATAATCATTATCTAAGTTTTATTAGCTGTTCTAGTTTCACTTGAAGCTTGAAGTTGTTAAATATTATATTTAATTAAATTTTTATTTATTAAAATTCATGCTTAGGATTTGAAATTAATGCATTCTATCCAATTGACTGGTCACTTGCCAAATCTTTTATCTTCGTCACCTTTTAAATGGATGATGTGGTAAATTCTTATTAGTCAAAAAGTATAAATATGAATAAGATGGTAAATTCTACATGTAAAAATTTCAATGGGAAAATTTTGTGAGTTATAATTAATTCAATATTTGTACAAAATTGCTGGATTAAATAAATTATAGATCAAGAATTTTAGGCTTATAAGATTAGAGTTCTCCTCAGTCTGGGTTGGTTCGAACTGTAACCTGACTCGAAACATGGTGGGGTTGTTCGAACCATGGACCCACTAGTTCAAGGGTAGGTTCAAACAATTTTTTTTTTTATTGGACCTTTTTGGACCCGGTGAATCTCCCTAGCAAGTTCGACTTACATTGGATCGCCTGTGACCAATCCACGTCAAATCCCAATTCGGATCCTATCCAAAGAGATATCTGTATAAGATCATTCTTTTATATTTTTAATTTACAAAGTGAGTAGCTAAATGATTTTCAAGCAAACTAACCAATTTGCGCCATCTAAAATTCGTAAACAGTTATATTTAAATTTTTACCAAAAATTGCCAATTTTGATATGGTGATCATGAATTAAAAGGCTTCAGGTCATCCTGTTAAATTTCTATAGATGAGGGGAAATTTTGATGAGGTGTTCTTAGACGATTCGATATTAAAATCAGTCAAACCGGGTCACTGAAAAGATGCAAACAGGATTTCTTTAATCTTCAATTTTCGCTATAATTACTTGTTGTAATTAGCTATGATTTATGGATTTTTGACCATTTAGTCACCTTATCAAATTCCTATTTTCTAAAGTGAGCAGCCTGTGAGGTGTAATTTTAAAACAAAACAAGTCAATTTTGGTCATTAAAAATCATTAGATATTTTCTTTTGGACAGTATGTTTTCCATATGGATATAATCTCATTTATATTTTATTTATATGATATATTTATAAATAAAATATCTATTTTATATATATATATATATATCTATTTTTTATAAATAATTTTATTAAAACAAATATAAAATAAATATCAGACCAAAATCAAACCAATAAGCCATACATTTATAAATCATGGTTTTCAGTTTTGGGTTACCCCTCACTTTCCGATTTTTCAAAAGGATACAATCATTGAGGTATCCTAAGACCGACCAATTTTATAAAAAAAAAATTGACGAGTGGGTTTTTTTTTTTTTTTCCAAAATTGCTGATTTCAATAAACTATATACACACACATATATAATGAATTTTGTGGTTTTTACGTCACTTCATCGAATCCGTACCTTCCATAGAAAAAAAAAAATGCTGGAGAAATGTGTTGAGATGATGTAAAAAAAGAGGTAACTCATATTAGAAGATACTAATATTTAGAAATAAATTTGAATAAGTTATTAATATTTTAAATAGTTAAAAAAATTAATATTTTAAAAATTATTCGTACAAGGATCAATATTTTAAATAATAAAAAAATATTTATTATATAAAGTTATGCAAACAAAAGATTCTTCTTATTTTTTTTATTTATCACCAACTCAAACCACTGATCCATTTTTTTAATCATTTAAACCGTCGATTTCTTATTTGATTTGCTTGGCGAAACTTAATTCTTTTTTTTACCCACTGAAAACATTATATTTTTTTGCTTATTTAAACCTACTATCAAATATTAGTATTTTCAGCTACAATTTATTTTAAAAGGACTATTGAGTAGAGAGTTTTTTTCCCTTATTTTTATTCAAAATTACTAATTTTGATAAGTTACACATCATGAATTTTGAACTTCCAAGGTGATCGTGTTCAACTTTATTGTTTGAAAGATAACAGCTAATGAGGTATCCTTACATGGTTCTACTAACCAATCTAGCTAATAATAATAATGATTTTTTAATATATTTTTGTTCAAAATTACGAATTTTGAGTTACTATAAATAATGGATTATTAAGCTTCTGGGATAAATTTATTGAGCTTCCAATTTTTGAAAGAGACCAATCTTTAGGTGTCCATTCATTATTTTAGAGCAAAATTGGCCAAATTAGGTCACAGATATCCACAAGTAGTAATTTCGTCAATTGATCCCAAAATTACCAAATTATAAAAGGCCATTGATCAAAGATTTGGCGTTTGTCCCTATGAAATTGTTAATTTTTCATAGGAGAACAGCTAATAAAGTATCCTCTAATGATTTTTGAGCAAAAATTACCAATTTGAGTTCAATAAAATTTATGAGTGATTTTTTTTTTCAATTATGGCCAATTTAAATAGCTAATAAAGCACAAATTTTGGAATTCCGGAGCTATGTTATCAAATTTATTATTTTTTTTTAAAGGGAACAATAAGTTAAGTGTCCTTAAATAACTCATGAATAAAACCACCAAAATGGGATGAGCTAAAATTCTCCCGTAGCAATTTGTTTAGTTTTTGCTCAAAATTTCCTACTGAGACATAAACATGCTTCCAGAATCAAACAAAACCTGAACTAGAATTGGAATTGCCGGTTTTGTGTATTGAAAATGAGGAACCAGAATTAGAATATTTCTCCCACGGTTTCGGTCCGATTCTCTGAATCCGGCGGTTTCCGATTCCTATTTTGGGACCTTAGAATTGCACCTTTTTTTCAAGTGAAAATAAAAAAATAAATGAAATTTAATATTTAATAAATAAATTTTAAATTTCAAAGCAATTAATTATTTGGTCTAAAAATATTAAATTATTAAACCAACATTTCTAAAACTTTGTTTAGAATGTATATTTATTTATATACAAAGACAATCGATATCAATTGTGCTTAGTAACATGAAATTGCAAAATACTCTAGAGGATAAAAAGAAAATTACAATACAAAAAATAGTCTCACGTTATTAAGGTAGTGGATTTTGCTTTTAGGAGAAGTTTATATAAACTAAATTATATATGATTTTAAGTTATATTTATTTGCATCGTTGATAATAATATATTAAATATTGTAAATAGGTAATAAATGTTGATATTTATATGGAATAGTGTATAAATTGATAATTATATATTTAATATAATTTTCAATATTTTTATAATTTTCTTTTTTTTTAATAGAATCGACTGAAACTACCAGTTTCACCTGGTTCTAGGCCGTAGAACTGTCTAAGAATCGAAAAACCGGTAGTTCCTTAGCTGATTCTGGAATAGCCAAGTGGTCCGGTATGGTTCTCGATTTGGAACTGAACCGTGTCTACGTCTACTCCTATCTTTACTGGCAATAAATGATTGATAGTAGGCTTCCAAGCCAACCATTCAAATTACTCATTTTTAAAGGGAATTTGTAAATAGGATGTTCTCAGATGAATTTCGAACAAAATCCACCAATATAAATCACAAAAAAACTCTGTAAGTAGTTTTTTTTTTTCTAAATTATGTTTGAAAATTTTCAATTTTGATAGTTATAAGATAATGCATTTTGGGCTCTGAGAGTCATTCCATCAAATTCCTATTTTTCTAAGGGGGAACACTCGGTCAAGTTGCCCCTAATGATTCTAAAGTACAATCGGCCAAACTTAGACCAGGAAGGATTCCCGTGATCATTTTTTTTCCCGCATTATTGCCCAAAATACCAATACTGGCATGCTGTAAATTTTAGATTTTAGGCATCCGACGTCACCTTGTCATTATCCTATCTTTAGAAAATGGATAGTTGGTGAGATTCTTACAAGATTTTGATGGGGAAAATAGTCAATTGGGTTAAAAGAATTCACCAGCACTAATTGATTACAATTTTAGTCCAAAGTCTCTATTTTGATAGATTTTAGATGATGAATTTTGAGTTTCCAAAAATAACTCGTTAAATTACCATTTCTTTGAGAAAAACGCCACCGGATGTCCTTAGGTGATCCTTAAGCAAAATGGACCAATTTAAGTTGGAAGGGGGGAAAAAAAAAGAAGTATTAACGTGATTAGTTGAACTTTGTTTAAAATTGATTGATTTAGTATCTTAACTTTAAAATTAATTAATTTAATTCATAAAATAGCTTTTCGATTACGTCAACAATACTTCTATTAAGTTCTTTTAGATACTAAATGATCAATTTTAAGGTTTTTTTTAGGTGCTAAATTAATTAATTTTAAAGTTTAGGTACTTAATTGTATATTTTGCAAAAGTTCATGTACTATTCTTAACATGAAAAAAAAAAAAAAAACCAATAACATTTTCAATCTTTACTTATAATCACCAATTTTGATATGCTCTTGTCTATTGATCAAATCTTTCATTATTTCAAGGTTACCTAATTAAAATTATATTTTTAAACAAGAACCTTCTAGCTAGGTGACTTCATATGATAATGGAGCAAAACCAATCAATGGAATTCATCAAAATTTATAAGTGATGGCTTTCTTCTTCTTCTTCTTCTTCTTCTTCGTTAGTTTTGTTCAAAATCGCCAATTTTTATAGGTTTAGATCATAAATTTGGGACTTGTTGGCTTTCGGGGTTACTTCGTCAAACTCCAATTTGTTGCAAGGAATCTGCCAATTGAGGTGTACTCTAATGATTTTACAGTAAGAGTGATTTATCTAAATCATAAGATATATCTAATTTTTTTTCTTAATTTTAGCATGAATCCTCAACTTTTAATAGAGTTGTGTAAGCGAGTTAAACGGATACAACACTTTAGCCCATGGATTATCTGGGTTGGCCTACATAATAAAGTAGGAAAAAAATTTGGCCCACTGTACTATTATGTGGATCAGCCCACCAACTTATTAATTTTTTTTTGTACAATTTTAATATTGCAGTGTAGTTATACTAAAAGTAAATGTTATTTTAATTAAAATTAAAAAATACATATCAGATAAGAAATAGATAAAGATTAAAAAATACATATAAGATTAAGATAAAAAAATATTATCTAAAATTAATGTTTCATTTTATTATTCTTTTTAATTTAGCCTGTAAGTTAGCCTAACTTGCTTTTTTTGCATGCTAAACAGGTTAGCCCGCATGATTTGCTTCACTTGCACAGCTCGAACGTTGAAAGTTATAGATCATGTGTTTAAAATCTCTAATTTAGATTGGAGATTAAGTGTGAAAGCGTAAACACTAATTTAAGGTTTGTTTGGATGGTTTGTTTTTCATGAGTTCTGTATTGGTATTTGTATCACATCTATTTCATATCAGTATCTAGTTTGTTTGATTAATTTATAAGTAAAAATGTCTATTTTTCATTGATATCTATTTTTGAAAAACAATTTATTTGAAAACAACAAAAAGATGAAACCAATACAATAGAAAAATGAAGAAACAAACCAAACCTTTATCAATTTTTTTTCATACATTTAGTTTAATCTCGGCTAGTGTTAACTTTATACAATTAATCAATAAACATGCAAATAAGTAAATTGTATAAAATAAAAAAAAATGAGCAAGAGAAAATATTGTTGAGAGACATATAGAAGTTCTTATTATGAGTTAGTTATCTCTTTTAGCAAGTTAGTTACAGATTTGATTTATTTACCTTGACATATCCACTAACTAGGGAAAAAAATTACTAAGCTTACAAACACCAATTCACCAAACCTCTCAATCCTCCATGGATTATGTGAATACAACATATCAAACTCAACTAAACCATAGATTCTTTTTTAGAGCTTCTATGGTCCCAATATAACCGTTAAATCAATATAGTAATTAGAATATTAACTATTTTAATTATTTGATCACGGTTGGTTATAATGTGAGTTATTGGATAGTGACGAGATCGGTCCTGTTAAAATTAATGACGATACCATACAATTTCCCCCTCTCTAAACAATATAGATTATCCACTCTTTCGCTTGTTATAGTAAATGCATGTGCATGTTCTTTTTCCTTCTTAGTGTTATCTTTCATGGGTTAGACTTGGGTCAACTCACTCATAGGGAAGATGCAAGATCTATCGTTGGACCTTGCAATAAAGTTATAGCCTTGTAGGTTTGTTTAAAAAGTTGTAGGTATGATAGGTTATGTATAAAAGTTGCAAGTTGTAGGTGACTTAACCCAAGTAGGTCCCTATCTTCCATATCTTTATATTTTTGTAGTATGGGTGAGCAAATAACTTTATCATATAAAGTACCTATTTACCCCTTACTCAATTGGGTGGGGTTTGTGTTTGTATTAAGGGTCATATAATAGAGTATAAATATACATTTCTCAAAACCTACTCTTTTAGGATAGGATACGAGAATAAGGTGTTTATACCTGAATTGACCTTATTATAAATTATTAAAAAGCTTTAATAAATAAGAAGTAATTTACAACACTCCATTTTCTATTTTGCAACTACTTTTGTTTTAGATTATTATTTCTATACTATCTTTTTGAATTTTTATTTTATTTTTGAAGAACTTATATTGTTTCACTTAAAAAAAATTAATATTTTATTCTGGAAGAACTTTGATTGTGTGTACTTATACTTCTAAATTATATAGATGTGTAGTTTACTTATACTTCTAAATTATATAGATGTGTAGTTTATTTTTTAAGACAAATTTATATAGGAGTACTTCAAAGTTTTTTAAATTTTTTATTGTGCTGTAAGTTCTATACTTTTGTTTTGTATCACATAAAACAATTGCTACAGGTGTTTATTGTCATTCCAACATTTTCATATGAACAAATTCTATATATTATAGAATTCGTGATTTTAAGAAATTATTTTTTAATTTTGTTTCACTGATTGTTTAGAGTAAATATAAAAAGAGGATAATTATCATATTATATGAAGCCATATATATTATTAGAAAATTAAAATTTAAGAAAGAAAGAAAAAATTTGTAGATCTACAATGAAATTTATAGGTTCCACATGTACTATGTACCATGTAAGTTTCAGAGAGTACATGGTACAAGGGTACGAAATATAAGGTGTTATAAAATATGTTCAGCGTATAAAATTTAATATACTATACTTTATAAGAAAAGGTACATATAACATTTCATACCTTACCAATTCTATATCCACTCACTCCTTTTTTTTGCCTATATACATGGATAGGTGTAAAAGGAGGAGAAGTAATAAAAGTCCTCTTTTTTTTTTTTTTTTCAAATACTTTTAAGAAAACAATTACCACCCATTCAATTGACATGAATTTCTATTTATTCCCTCATTATTTTACATAAAGTGCTATTGTAGTGTTCGCTTAGGGGAAATGACAATTTATAATGAATTGCTATTACCTAAAATAATAAATAGCAATTCATATCTCCACGGCTATTGTAACCGAATGGTTTATTTTCCAACTTTATCATAAATAATCCTGTCTTGAAAATATTACCTGTATAATTATCTTCTCTATGTAATAAAGATAATGAGCATTATAGATATATTAACTTTCACTCAAATAGTTACTTGTTTTATTATAGATATATTAACTTTTGTATTATAGATATATCCCACACCCATAAATTGTAATAATGACATTCTCTCTCTCTCATCTCACACTTTTTTTCCCTAGATTTTCTAATCAAAACAACTGATAACATCAAATTTATTATTATAAAGCTATATTTTACTAAATAAGCTCTCTTAAATTGTCTCTCTATTAATAATAATTATATTATTCATATTATATTATAAATGTTCATGTAATATACTTGTATATAAAACAAGTTATATGACTTGGTTTATTATTTGATTTCCAATTCCCCAACTTTATGATTATGCATTTGTTCCTACTTCTACATATCGTCTCTTCTGTCCTCAAAACTTGTCTAGCATATAGTATTCATTTTTAATATTTAATTATTTGCAATTTTAGAAGTATCTATGGAGATGCTAACTAGAAATTTTGTTTTCCCTTCTTCAATGCATCCTTGTTTTTTAAATAATTCTTCATACTTTTTAAATAAAAATCTTCTTCAAAATAAGACTTATTTAACCATTTACTAAATTAAATCCTTGGTATGATACAAACTAGATATATTTAAGGTTGCATTTGTATAGGGTTGTAAATGAGCGGAGCCAAGTTAAGCTTTTTAAGGTTCATGCTTGGCTTGTTTAAAAATTACCAAGTTCAAGCTCGAGCCGAGCTTTAATTGAGCTTAGAGACTGCAGACTCCAACTTGAGCTCGTTTAGGTTTTAGAAGCTCAAGCCTGGCTTGGAAACTCGTTTATACATAAATGAGCTTATAATCAAGCCTAAGCCCGAGCTCATTTCCGCCTAGACAAGCCTAAGCTTGAAAAGCTTGTTTAGGCATAAATAATCCCAATCTTGAAAAGTGTCACGCTTTCATTGCCATAATGTTTTATTGACATGTGACCAGAAGCTACTATATAATTGTTGATTTCAATGACAAACTATAGTATTGTCTGTTATAACATTATGCTTCAAACAAGAACAACTCAAGATTGAAAAACGTTGAGAAAAAGTATTAGAAATAAAATACTTCAGGTTGTCTGGTCTAAGATTATGCTTCAAACAATTGGTGGGTGTGCGCTTTCGTCTTTCCTTTAGTTTAGTTTTGCTTTTTCAATTCTTTTTTCTTGACTTTTCTTTTGTATTTTTTTAAAATCATTTAAACAAATGTTGCAATTTATGGTGTAGCCTATAAACCATTCTAACTTCCTTAGGGAAATGGTACATAGACATCAACTATGAATTGGTATTATTTTAATTAAAACAATATTGTTAATAATTTAATTAACGAGCTTTGAATGCACTTGGCTCGTGAGCCTAGATTGAGCTTAGCTCACAAGATCTAAACGGGCCTATTCGCTAACTTAAACAAAAGCTCAAGCTCAAGCTTGGCTTATTTAACTAAATGAGCTTTACATTGAGGTCGGGCTTGGCTTGTTTAGTAATCGAGCTTAAGCCGAGCCAAGCTTAAACTGAGTTGAACTCAAGTAGTTCATGAGTAGCTCGGCTCGTTTACAGTCCCACATTTGAATATATATGTTTGTGTTTCTATTGCTTGTTCATGACCTTTTGATTCAAGTTTCACACTTTTCCTTTTCCTTTATTTTTTTATCTAAGTACTTAAACGAAAATCCATTGTTTACTCAAGTAACTTTACGTGTAAAATACAATATTAAGTTTTGTTATCATCAAAACATCTTAAAAAACTTCAATGATCATTAATTTTGATAGATTAAAAATTGCGTACTTAGTTTTTGGATCAACCTATTGAACTTCAATTTTTCAAAAGGAACTATTGGTGATGTATTCTCTGATGATTGCAAGTTGAAATTGGATTTTTAAAATCATCTCATCAAGTTCCTATTTTTGGAAGGGAAGAGCTATGAACATGCCCATTGATGTTTATTGTGCAAAATGATCACTTTGAATCATAAGAAATTCTCAACTATATAATTCTTTTTAATTTCAAATATCGTCATTGATCGTTGTTGCACAAGCTGATTACGGTGATAGAGATAGACTTCCTGCAAACATAGAAAAAGGGTTAGAGGTGCATCGAGAGGTTATCCAGCATGGTCACTTGGATACTTCAGTTAATTTATGAGTCTTTCTCTACAGATCTATCAATGGATATTCACTTAGTTAAAAAACTCTCTCCTATCCCCTTAGAGGGAAGGGCTATTTATTGTTCATGGCCATACCAAAATGGGGTCTACTAGATCTTTTCTTTAGTTGATTGGCACTAGAGGTGATGGGGATACCCAAGCTGGAGGAGTTATGGCTGCATAAAGTGTGCTCGAACTGGTGATCTCCACCCTTAATCCTAGGTCGGGACAGGGATGAAATGAGGTGTCATGATGATGACCTCAAGGTTGAGCCCGTGAGCTCCTTTGAGGTCGAGGTGAAAGCAAGATAAAGGGTTCCCTTCCAGGATGAGGTTCGAGAGGTCGTTGGCTATGGGCTTTCTTGTGAGCCTACGGAGTTGTGATCTTCTAGGCCATTCTTAAGCTCTTTAGTCTACGTGGAGATGGTAATGGACTAAGTGGGTTGTGGCACACATTCCACCGTCAACAATCGCCAATTCTGATAGTCTATATTTTATGAATTTTATGTTTTCCTAAGTCACTTTATTAATTTTTTTGAGGGAATTGCACATGAAGTGTCCTCATATGATTTTAGAGTAAGCTAGTTAATTTGGGTTATAAGAAACTCATGAGCAATAATCTTCCAAAATTTCACCTAACATCTTTAAGTTTAATATGTTATGAATCGTAGATTTCAAATTTTTAAGGTTAACAAATCAAATTCCTACTTTTCGAAAGGAAATAATTGTTTACATGTGCTCAAATGTTTTTGGATCAAATGGGCTAATCAAGATCTTAAAAAATTCATGAGTAGTAATCTGTTAATTATAATTGAAAACATTAATCTTATTTGCTATACATCATGGATTTCAGTCTTTTAAAGTCAACTGAGAAATTCTTTTCTTTCACGATGCTCTATTGACAAAGTTCTATCACATGATTTTGAAACAAAATCATTAATCGATCTAAGTTTCTAATATCACTAGTATTGATCTTTGATTTTCTTAAAAAGAATTGTAATGTTGATTAGCTATTTATCATCTGCTTTGTGTTCTTAGGTCAGTTCGTAAAGTTTGCTTCTTTTTTTTCTTTTTCAAAGAAAAAATCAATACAGTTGTATTTAAATGATTCTTAAAGACTCTCTCTCTCTCTCTCTCTCTCACACACACACACACACACATACGTCTTTCACAAACCCTAGTATAGAGGGACGACCTCTATCATTTCACTATCTAAATCATAGATCTATCGCTACTAATCTAAATATTTGTAGAGCTATCACATCTAATATTAGATCCGGGTATTGTATACTAATTTTGATATGTTCATTTGGTGTTTCTGCCATTGGAAGCGAGGTTGACAGATCTTGGTTGCCCGAAGATCGTGTAGATCAAGCGAAAAGATTTTGTTAGTATCATTTAGAAGAAGTGTTTTTTATTTTATGTAATTATTTATTCATTTTATTTTCATCCCTTATATGGGATCCTGCTATCCTTTTTATAGGACTTGATGTACTCTCTGGTAGAATGTGTTTAATTCTCTTAGGAGAAATAGTTGTATCCTTTATGTGGGACAATTTGACTATAGAAGGATGTGCCCTTTTATATGAATGGGTCCTCACACCTAACTCTTTATTTGTCGGTTTTGTATCAATTTACGTAATCGATGTATTTTCTTTCTCATGAATGAAACTCATCTTTATTGCTAAAAAATATATATATTATTGAGGAAAAAAAGGGTCAATATAGGTTTCCTAAAACTCTAGTGTTGTATTTTCTTTTCCTTTTTAATTATTGTTGTAAAAAAAAGTCAATTTTTATTAGTTGTAAATCATAAATTTTGAGGTTTCACATATACTCCATAGATTTCTTTTTAAGGTTGTAATAAGGCGGGCCATTATAGGATACATAATCCGTTTGATTTGTTAAAAATCCTAAAGGGTTTTAGGGTCTGATTTGAATATAAAGTAAAAACTCTATAAAACTATAGAGTCGGATTTGGGTTATATAACAAACCCTATAGGTATATGACAACCTAGTACTATAATTTAATAAATAAATAAATAAATAAATAAAACATTACTAAAGAGACAAGGAGAAAAATGAGACATGCAAGAGCTACAATCTTTTCTACCTCATAGAGATTTTTTCTTTTATGTTTACTAGAATAGTTAAAGATCTTAGAACTTTTCATTAACATTTGTTCAAGTTATGTTTGCTTTAATATTGTTCGATGTCTGTTATCTTTTAGCTTCAATAGGAGATTTAATTTAACTATGTTTTTAAAATGTTATGTCATTATCTATGTTATCTATTTCACATGAACCTTTTTCATTTTTGAATGTATAGAAAACGTATGTTAGAAGCACTAATTTCTTTTAAATTTATTATTAAAATATGAAAATAGGGTTGGAAAAAAAAAATAGGGTTATAGGATTATAGGATCGAGTTCTGAGTTCTAAATTAAACCCTATGAGGCAACTTTAGATATAGCATGAAGAACTTGTATGGTATAGGGTTGGGTTTAGTAGAATCTATAGAATAGTGGATCGGGTTCCAAGTTCATATGATCTATCCAAAACTCGACTCGGTTACATCTCTATTCCTTTTCTGAGAAGGAGATTAGTTAGTGGCATGTGATCAAATGATTCTAGTGTGAATCTGGTCTTAAAAAATTCACGAGTAAACATTTTTAGTTTTTACTAAAAAAACACAATTTTTGATAGATTATATATGTGCGTGTATGTATGTATACATCATGCATTTTAAAATTTCCATTATCTCCTTATAATATTCCTATCTTTTTAAGAACAACAATTAGTGTGGTGTTACCAAATAGTTTGAATAAAAAATTATAAAGCAAGCCCCATTTTTAAAAAAAAAATCTTTTGTTTTTTTCAGTTTTTTTAAGAAAAAAATGGGACAATTAATATAAAATATTTTCCTTTGTTTTGGAAAACATAGACTAATTCATAACTTAATTTTGGGAAAATAACTTACGAGATGTAAAAGTATAAGTAATTTTTCATCGATTTATGAGCTCATATACTGATCATTTACTATAAAAAACATTTATTATTAATTTTCAAAAATATTTTTCCTTTAGGGTGATTTATTTCTTATTATAATATTTTTATTTTTATTTTTTATTTTTTATACTTGAAATATATGAGTTGTCTTAAAGTTATACAGATAGAAGAAATGTATTTTCATAAAATTAGTCAAACATCTAAAAATATGTTACTTTTGAGAAAAACTTTTTTAAAGAAAAATATTTTTTTATTAATAAATACTTTATCTCAATTTGAAAATACTTTTCATGCATAAAATCATAATTATAGAAACTTTAATAATGAGTTCCTTATAGAGTTACTTGAAGTACCGCATCAACAATTTAAGCAACTCTTATAGTTAAGCAACTCTATACTTTATCAATGAATTACTTCAAGAGAGTTGCTTAATATTTTTTAATAATTTTTTAACTATTTTTACTTTATGTGAGTTTTTTTTTTTTCTCTAAGAAAATGAAAAAATTTTTGCTGCGGATTCAACTCTAGTTTTCACCACAGGAGACCATGGTTATTCTTCACCATGTTTTGCTATGAAGGTCATTAGGACAGCATCATATTCATAATTGGGTGGAGCACCTAACGTATCGGCAGCGTTCTAATGCTAATAAAAATTGAGCCGATGACCTCAGACACAAGAGAGATACTTTTACCTATATGAAAAATTAATCATATAATTATTAAGGATCATAAATCAAAATCTTACCAGTTGAGTTAACATCTATTAGTTACCTTAAGTGAGTTAAGTAACCCATTTTTTAAATTATTTAATAAAATAATTTTAATATTGATTCTTGTATTAAGAATCTTATTATATTAATTAGATGGAGTTACTTGGATTAGGATCTTGTGTTAAACCGTTCCGATGGTCGTAGTAGGTAGTAGCCAAATTGGAGACCATCTTCAGTTTTGTCTTTTTGTGATGCATGGTCGACAGACCCGCAACTGGGAATCTGATTTCACACTTCCAGTCCGGTCTGTCTCTTTCGTCTCCTACGTTCCTCCACCAAAATGGCCTTAAACCGTTTGTTTAGATACTTGGTAACATCTCCGGCGACGGCGAGGAGGAGCTCCGATCTCGATCATCCATCACCATCCTCCCGCCAAAAAGCTGACCAAATTCACAATCCCTAGCAACCCACACTCGCGCTCACTTTCCCAAGTTCACACGGTCACACCTTTAATCCCTGTAGATTCCCTCTTACAGTTCCCAAAAACAAAAGCCCCAGCCTGAAGTCATTACAGAATGTGTACCTGCGTGAATGTTGATATTAGGAGCTGCTATGGCAGTCAGGGTTTTATGTGGTAAAAATAAAAAGACAGATAGATGAGCAAATATGATTAGTATAGATGACTGTAATTAGCACTTATATGATATAAGAAAATATTATTATTATTATTTTTAAAATTTAATTATATTATTTTATTGGGTTAGTTTTCCGAGCCATCTCTGAAAAAAACGAAATCCAACCCCACGTCTTATAGGTTTTAAAACAACCTTCACACTTATCCAGTTATCCTAAAATTCTATGATGTTACAATTGGTATGCATATGTCTTTGAAATGGTATAAATCGGAATCAACAAGAAAACAAATGTATTTTTTTGTTTGGATACGAATGAGGAATGAAACGAAAAAAAATTACTTATATTTGAATTTATTAAAAATACTATTAATAAAATAATAAATTCATATAAGATAAAAAAGTTATTTAATAAAAAATCTTTAATGAAATGTGAAAAAAATCCTGATTCCGCCTTTTCAAATGCGGAATTAGATTCCGCCTTAAAGTTAACATCATCGATTCTAATGAATTATGATTCTGACTTCTCCTAATGCTTCCAAATATAGAAAAAAGAATGAAAGCAGGAATGCACGATTCCATTCCTATATATCAAACAAGCCATTTGTATAAAGTTGCAATTAAGTTAAGTCAAGATGGTATAATATTGAGTTTACCTTAGAATCTAAACATTTTCATTCAAGCTTGACTGAGCTTAAAATTTTATGCTAAAACTCTACTTGAGATATTTGAAATACTATTATATAAACTTGAGCTCGACTTGATTAAATTCATTTAAATTTAATTTATTAAAAAATATTTTTTATTATAAAATTCAACTTAATTTTACTATTTTTGAATTTAAATCGAGTGGAAATTAAACTCAATGTGAGTAATGCATCAACAGATTTGGCTCGTTTATATCCTAAGATTTGTATTTTGTACAAGGTAGTTATATATGAGATCAAAGTTAGTAGGTAGCAACCAAGTTGGAGACGGGACCACATGATTCCCAATGAACTGGAATCTGATTTTACACTCCCAGTCCACTCTCTCTCTTTCATCTCCTTCGTACCTCCGGCGGAATGGCCTCAAACCTTTTGTTTCGATACATGGTAACACCTCTGGCGACGGCGAGGAGGAGTTCCAATCTCGATCATCCATCACCATCCTACTGCCAAAAGCTGGCCAAATTCACAATCCCTAACAACCCAATCTCACATTCACTTTCCCAAGTTCACACCTTTAATACCACTACATTCCGCCTTACAGTTCCCAAAAACACAAAACCCTAGCTTGAAGTCATTTCGGAATGTATCAGTTAGGGCTAACCTGAACCTAAATTTCCCTCTCATAGGTGCTCTTGGTATTTGGTAATCTCCCTGCTAGCGTGGAATTAATAAAAATGAGTTTGATATTTCTGAATTAATCGAATACTACAAGCATTGAATTAGAGCAAAAAAATTGTTTACTTTACTGATATATATTTTGTAATATCTCTGGGAGATATTCATACATATAATTCATGCCAATATTGTAATAATGACTACTGATCCTGTTATACATGCTAAAGATACTAATGATGTGTTTGTTATGCCACATCATTAATTCTGTTATCATAAGAAAATATTGCTATATAATATCATTAGGCCTATTTGATTAAACCAGCTCATTTGTCATTATTTATTAAGACCCATGGGTACACACTCCTGCCCACCATTTTAGCCCATTACATTTCTCAACCCACTCGATAGGCAACATCTTCCACTGACTTCACATGTGATCCATCTTCAAACTCAAACACTTCACTTTCAGTCAAACACTTCATCTCTTCTCTTAAACTCGAACACTCCAATTATCAAACCCTAGCTTTTCCATTTATGCTCTGGCTTCTTCTTCTTGTGTAACCACATCACTTTTCTCACACCATATTGCATTCCCTTCTACTTCAAGAACCCTTGTCTACAAGGGTAGATCAGGATACCTCATCTTGACGTTGTTGTAGGATTCCTAAGTTGCCTATGATGGAGCGCGACCCTTCCAAGAGATAAGTATCATTGTCTCTGCATGGTTTCCTTTCTTTATCATTTTTCTTCCAAGGATTGCTTCAGGTACTAATTCGTTTTCTTCATGTATGTTAGTTAGCAACTGCAGGGATATATTAGACCTTGGTCCATGGTACTTCTTGAGCTGTGACACATGGAACGTCGGGTGGATTGCAACCTTGGTGGTAGATCTAGCTGGTAAGCCACCGATCCAACTTTTCTGATTATCTTATACGGTCCATCATACTTTGGTAGTAATTTATGAACCCTAGAATGCTTTAAAGAATACTGCTTGTATGGATGTAATTTTAGTAGTACTAGTTCCCTGCTGTGAAATTCTCTCTCACTTCTTTTTCTGTACTCTACTTGTTTCATCCTTTGCTGGCCTCGACACAGGTAGAACTTGAGTAGTTTAAGTCTATCTTCTCTCTCAGTTAGCATAGTGTCCACCGATGCGTTGCGAATCTCTAGTACATAGGGAATGTGTAAAGGAGGTTGATACCCATAGAAAGCTTCAAAAGGAGTCGATTTAGTGCTGGAGTGATAGTTGGTGTTATATCACCACTCAGCTAAAGGAAGGAATCGACTCCAACATTTAGGTTTTCTCCTGTAACACATCTCAAATAACATTCCAAACACTTGTTTACCACTTCCATTTGTTTATCAGTTTGGGGGTGATAGGCGGTTGACATATTGAATTCCACTGATTGTAATATGAAGAAATCTCTCCAAAATGAACTGATAGAAATGGGATCACGGTCACAGACTATTGTTTCTGGCATACCATGTAGTTTAAATACATTGTCAAGATAGGCTTAAGCTGTTGTAGCAGCATTGTAAGGGTGTGACAATGCTATAAAATGGCCATATTTACAAGCCTATCCACAATAACCATGATTACCTCTTTTCCTTGTGATTTGGGTAATCCTTCTATAAAGTCCATGCTAACACTTTGCCAACACTCACCAGGAATACTCAGAGGAGAAAGTAGTCCAGGAGTGGCTACATTCTCGAACTTGAATTATTGGCACCATAGCAGTTTCAAACTAGCTGCCTTACTTCTCTTTCCATCTTAGGCAATAAAATACTAGTGATAACCTCTTGTAAGTAGCTTGAACTCTTGAATGGCCACCCAATGGTCGCCATGATATAATGTAAGAAGCTTCTTTCTTAGATAGCCACCGATCCTACAACAATTCTGCCTCTTCTCCTTAAGATCTCCCCTTCATAAGTGAAATGTCCCACATCTTCTCCACCCCTGAGTTTTGTAATGATTTCCTCATAACCATTCTTTAAAATCCAACTGGCTTTAATCTCCTTTAGAATTTTTGGTACAGTCACATGTATCTATAATTGATTCAGTTGGTTAGGATTCCGTCTAGATAGTGAGTCAGCTGCTACTTTGAACTTCCACTTCTGTACTTAATTTCATAATCAAGTCCAAGTAGTTTAGTCAACCACTTTTGCTGACTGGGAGTAACCAATCTTTGCTCAGGAGATATTTTAGGCTCTGATGATCAGTTTTGATCACAAAGCTCCTACCAATCAACTAAAGTGCCATTTATCAATGCATAAACAAAAGCCAGTAGCTCTTTTTCGTATGTTGACATTCCCTTGTGTTTGTGAGCCAATGATTTGTTGATAAAAGCAATGGGATGTTTGTCTTGCATTAAAATAGCCCCAATCCCATCTCCACTCGCATCTGTCTCTATAACAAACTTCTTAGTGTAATCTGGTAACTTCAAAACTGGTGAATTCACCAACATTTCCTTTAATTTGTTAAAGGACTCTTGAGCCTCATTCCCCCAACGAAATTGGTCCTTCTTAAGTAATTGATTCAATGGTCGAGCAATAGTGCCAAAGCCATGTATGAATCATTGTAGCATCCTGCTAAACCCAAAAACCCACGCAATTGATGAATTCTGTGGCATGGGCCACTGTTCCACTGCTTAATTCTCCTTGGATCCGTAGATACTCCTTCTGTGTTATAATGTGTCCTAAATAATCAATTTATTGGACACAGAACACACATTTGCTTCTTTTAAGAAATAGTTGATCCTGCCTCAGAAGGCAGAAAGCAATCCTTAAATGGTCTATGTGTTGGTCCATGGTGGTACTATATATGCGTATATCATCAAAAAACACTAGTACAAACTTACGCAAATGAGGTCGAAACAATTCATTCATCAATCCTTGGAAAGGATGGGCATTTGTTAAGCCAAATGGCATAACAAGAAATTCATAGTGTCCTTCATGTGTGCAAAAAGCAGTCTTTATAACATCCTAAGGTGCATCAATATTTGATGGTACCCAGATCTTAAATCTAGCTTATTGAAATATTTAGTTCCATGGAGTTCATTAAACAAATCTTCAATTATTGGAATGGGAAATCTATCCTTCACTGTCTATCTATTAAGTTCTCTATAATCAACACACATTCGCCAAGAGTTATCATTCTTCTTTACCAATACAACTAGTGAAGCATATAGACCGTGGCTGGTGGAATAACCCACTATTTAGCATCTCTTTAATCATATTTTCTAGGACTGTTTTCTGTATGGTTGAGTACCTATAGGGCCTTAAGTTGACTGGTTGTGACCCTTTAGTTAAGTGTATCCGAATTACAAGCCCTATCAGGTGGTAGTGTTACTGGATCATAAAAAAGATCATGAAATTCTTCAAACAAGTAATCACTAAAGGATGTAATGTTTAAGGATTAGGTCTTGCTAAATCAACCAGATTGGTAATCATCAACACTGAATTTCCACATCAATAGTTGATGCATTTAGCAAGGAATTCAATGTAGTCCCTGAAATGGTCTTTAGTTTTTCCTGTTATCCCTTCAATGTACAATTTTGTCCTTGCCATTCAAAAGTCATACTCAATGTTCGGAAGTTCCAGTTTACAGTTCCCAATGAGATCAGCCAAGGCATGCCCAAAATCAATTCATAAGAATTCAAAGGAATAATATAAAAATCTGATTAAAAAGTAATTCCTTGCATCTTCCATTGAAACTCATGTACCATCTAAGTACTCTGTAACTTAGTTCCATATGCTAATATGACTGATATCGGAGTAGGGTTCGATCGAGTACAATTCAGTCTCTTAGCTAATTTAGCTTCATAAAGTTGGATGAGCTGCTAGTATCAATCAATATATTCAAAATCTTCATCTTATGATTTCCCTTAACCCGCATACCATGCTCCATAGTTTCACCATCTCTACCTCGAATTTAGCTGAAGCTGGGATAGATCTACTCCCAATTCATTAATACATTCCTCACTTCCTTCTTCCATATTAGTATCATCTTCTTGCTCCGCCACTAGTAAATTCAACCTCTTGCTTCTACAACAATGACCAGGCCTAAAAGACTCATCGCACCAAAAACATATTTTCTTTGCCTTTTCTCCTCAAGTTCCTCAAGGGTGAGTCGCTTAGTGGATCGATTAAAGTTGATGGTGTTTGGTTTGTTGGTGATAGGTGGTTTCGTGTTTAAATTTGGGGTAATGTATGGGCTCAGGGTAATGTATGGGGTAGTGTTTGGTCTGTTTGAGAAATTTGAGGAATTGGTTGAATAATGTGATGAATTGTAGTGGAAATTTTGGTTACTAGTACTGGATGGTCCTTTAGAGGATTTCAGATTTTGTTTTGAGGATAGGAGGGTGGCCTCCTGTAATTTTGCAAGAGTCAAGGCTTGTGTAAATGATTTAGGTTTAAACATTCTAATAGGGTACTGAATCTTGGGTTTCAATCCACTAAGGTAGCAACTAATGAGATGTAACTCAGATAATTGAACTGTGTTGACAGATATATAAATTCATCGTTGTAATCTTGTAAGGAACTAATCTGTTGCAGCTCTTTCAATTCAGACATAGGGTCTTCGAATCCTTTTTCATTGAATCTTGCATTTAAACTTTTGTGAATTCCTCCCATCGTAGTGGTGCATTTTTATCCAGTTTTAGAAAATGCATTATACCACTCATATGGTTTGTCATCAAGGTACATAGCAGCATTTTTAACTTTAAGATTATCTAGAGTATCATCTAGAGTAAAGAATTGCTTACCCTAGATACCCAATTCCTAAAACCTTCACCATTAACTCAATTTTGGTGTTTCTGTTGGTACCTGATAATTTGTTGATTTGCCGTTTGAATTTTCTGTATTATGGTTAGATTCAATCGTTGATTGACTTCCATTTCCACCCATAACATCCTTAGTTGCAGACTCGTCTATCACCGTGCCCTTACTCATGAATTGCAGTTTAAATGATTTAATCGTTTGATTCTGTTTCTCTATTAACTTTTGTTGTTTTGCAGGGCTTCGGAGAACATTTTAACCCATTCCTCCTGGCGATCAGCTTGCTCCTTGAGTGCAGCATCCTAGTGTTCTAATTGTTCGTTAAACATAGTCTTCAAGGCCTCTTCCATCCTCTTTCGTGTCTCCATCGTACAATAGCTCTAATACAAATGCTAGCGTGGAATCAATAAAAATGAGTTTGATCTTTCTGAATTAACCGAATACGGTTAAGGCTCGAATACAAGCATTGAATTAGAGCAAAAATTTGTTTACTTTACTGATATATCTTTTGTAATATCTCTTGGAGATATTTATACCTGTAATTCATGTCAATACTGTAATAATGACTACTGATCCAATTACTTGTGCTAAAGATACTAATGATGTGTTTGTTATGCCACATCATTAATTCTGTTATCATAAGAAAATATTGCTATATAATATCATTAGGCTTATTTGATTAAACCAGCCCATTTGTCATTATTTATTAAGACCCATGGGTGCACACTCCTGCCCACCATTTTAGCTCATCACATTTCTCAGCCCACTCGGATAAGCTACATTTTACTGACTTCACACGTGATCCATCTTCAAACTCAAACACTTCACTTTCAGCCAAACATTTCATCTCTTCTCTTAAACTCGAATACTCAGATTATCAAACCCTAGCTTTTTCATTTCTACTCTGCTTCTTCTTCTTGTGTAACCACGTCACTTTTTTCACACCATATTGCACTCTCTCTCCCCCTCCCACTCTCTTATATTTAATCTTGGCAAATGTTAGTGTGAGATATGTGTTCCCACCATCAATCATTTGTTGTGATCAGACCTGAAGTATCAAGATTCAAGTGGAGCCCGCAATAAATATTCATAGTAAACTACATTGACCAAGTACAGCAAACCCATCTTTTCTTTTTTTCTTTTTTTTTTTTTGGGTGGTCATCAGGACACCCATCTTTTCCAAATACAACATATAGCTCGGCTACCACATTTGCATATAGGACCTACCGCAATTAAATCATCCTATCCAAAGGAATCTACCACGTTTAGACAAGACTGACGGACCCTGGCACACATTTCATCGTACAACATTTGGACCAACATGCCACTCTTGCACCAACATCTATCACATTGGATGGAGTCTTATTTTATGTCGCCAGTACGCACTAAACTCAATAATTTCCGCAAATAACTCTGAAAATGTCAACACCGGTATACAACCTTTTCAAAATATAACAAATAGTCCCTAAAAAATTGTCAATATTTATCACGGTAGTCTACATGATTTACCTAATATTTATATTTGTGGTAGAATTTGAGTGTGTGATTGGAGAGAGAATATAGACAGAATACCCAACGAGTACATTTCATCCATGCTGAACAATTTTTTGTTGCATATATTTTGTTTGACTGATTGCACATCTTAAAGCACTGGGTGCATTCAGGATTTTCGCACATATTAGATAACCAAATCCCAATTGAAATGACATCTTCAGGATGATAAGTGCAATTATCCATTCAAAAAGAGGTCTATGTATATATATATATATTTATTTATATATTTGACTCATCCTGCTTTTAGAAATTCATGTTTAGGAACTAAGGATGAGAATTTCTTAGAATCTGGATAGTTTACATAGAAATCCTAGTGAACATTCCTAGAGTGAGGATGACTTCTGTTCTTATTTTATGATCCAATGCCAATGGAGATGGTGTCTTTTTCAACAATTGGCTGCGTAGGATTGTGCCTTTTTTAACAATCGGTTGTATAGGATTTATTTCTACTAAGAATTACAAAGAGCCCTAGTAAATCTCATTCATTATTTTTGTTAAGTATTGCAATACAGTCTATAGTTAGTTGGTAGTGAAGTTAGTACCGTGGAATATGTGATATATGTGCAGTCATAAATAGCTTGGAAGTAGTTTAAATAACAAGAAGAATCAACAAAATAAGATTTACCTCCAGCTTCTCTTTTCTCTTGCTGTGATCAAGCCACTGTTCACTTTTGTTTTTCTTCTCTTGGCCTCTTTCTAGCTACACAATTAATTATCCTTGCTTAAGCTAAAACTTGTGAATTAATTCGTAGGCCTACTTTTTATTGCATCCTGTTGACTTTACCTCAATTAAGGTGGGAAATATTAGATGTCAAACTATCTAAATATATGTAGTAGAAGTGAATGAACTGTGGCAAAAGTAGGGCTAGGAGATATCCATGGGTGTATGTCCATGAAAGGCAAAGGATCTCATGATCACCCATCAACATGATTATTATTCCTATCTCTCCACTATTCCAGCTGTGGTTAAATGCTAGACAGAACATAATGCCTCTTCATGGTGAGAGTTCCTAACAGGGTTCAAGAATACCATTAGATAACTGCTTTTCAAACAATGTTCTTTCTTTAATCGCATCCATCTAAATTGATAGCAAAGAGTTGCATCACTTAACTGTGGAAAAATTCTTTTATGTTTAGTTGTCTTCAGTTTTTTTATTGTGATTTGATGATATAAGGTCTGAGAAAACTGGCATTGGGAAAGCACTGAGTGGTGCTTTGGTCAGTACATTGGTGGGACTAGCAGCTACCAATCTGGGAATAATTCCATCTGATGCATCAGCTTACCGAATTGTTCTGGAATTCCTGCTTCCGTTAGCTGTTCCGTTACTCTTATTCAGAGCAGACTTGCGGCGGGACATAAAGTCCACTGGGAAACTTCTCTTGGTCTTTATGCTTGGATCAGGTGCTACTTAAAGTCATTATTATTGATTCATGTATAGATTTTCTCGGGTTATGATTGACCCGCAACTAATTTGTCTAAAGGTTCATGCTTGTAAAATATTTGTGGTGACTTGCTTCTTCTCATGTGTGTCAAGCTATTGGCTTAAGTCATCATATGGAAACTTGAATTTGGGACCTTCAATTCTGATACCATGAGAATTCAAGTGGATTATAAACAACTCATCAAGATGTCCATGCTTGTGGTGCTTTGTTTATACTTCAGCAAGTAAGAATTTGCATAGGCCGTGGAATCAACCATGAGTTCAGACTTATGACTTTCTCAAATAGTTATGCTTTAACACTCCCTTGAATGTGGATCGACACGTAGATTAAGTGCCATAATGTAGGCAAAGGATTTTGTTAACTAGTGTCAGGGTACTCGTTAACGTACTTTATGAGGAAAAGGTCCAACTAATCTCGAATTTTATCATATGACCCTCACATAAAATATATAAAGTTTCCATCAATACCGTCTTAATTAGTGCTTGAGTCACACTTTTAACAAAGCCATTATTTAATAAGAAATTCTGTAGTAAAATCTGTATATGGACACCAGACATCTACTTTGATAGCATGTGAAGATCCAAATCACATGACCAAATGGTTTTAATTGAAATCCCCTTAAGTTCCGCTTGTGCACATTTATTATAGGGGCTTGAGCCTGCATCCTATATATATGATAAAGTCGCGGGATCTTAATGCTAAACATGGAAAGATTAAGATGGCATTTGAGAACATACACACAGATCTTATGTATATTTCTCTTACTTGACCAAATTTATCTTAACCAAATAAGACAAACTTGGAAGAAAGAACAAAATTAATTCTAACATTAAATCTGCCAACAATTTTACATTTTTCACTACGTGAAGGCTTATTTGTGGCATTAAAGTAAAGATTAATATGCTACTTGAGATTTAATTTGCCAGTGATGGTTTCAGAAAATAGAGGATACTTGCGGTTGTTCTTTTAAGTTCATGGAAAATTTCTGACATACCCACATATATATATAATATATATATATTTTATATAATACATTTAGAATTTGGTTTCAATCAGTTGTAGAGCATAGGAAATCTAGTTAAATATAGAGGTCTTAATATCCCTATTTAAACTGCAACATCATCTGGAAATGATTTGAAAAGCAGAAAGAATGACATACCGAATGGAGAGTTTTCAATCAATTGTCGAGCATAGTAAATCTAGTGAAATAGAGGCCTTGATATCCCTATTTAAACCGCAACATTATCTGGAAATGATTTTAAAAGAAAAAGAAATAACATACTAAAAGGAGAATGCTGCAAGAAACTGTTTTCTCAGTACATATTCTATCTTCATCGTTGGCGAATCAGGCGGTCCTAATATTATAAAAGTAGGACAGCGTCTTTTTGAGCAAGCAATCCTAATACATAAAACGTAGGATAGCGCTCCTTTGAGGAGGCGATCCTAATACTATAAAGGTAGGACAGTACTCCTTTGAGCAGGCGATTCTAATACTATAAAGGTAGGACAGTGCTCTTTTAAGCAGATGATCCTAATACTATAATGGTAGGACAACGCTTCTTTAAGTAGGCGATCCTAATACTATAAGGGTAGGACAGTGCTCCTTTGACCAGGCGATCCTAATACGATAATGGTAGGACAACGCTCCTTTTAGCAGACGATCCTAATACTATAATGGTAGGCCAACGCTTCTTTGAGCAGGCGATCCTATAACAATAGGACGACGCTCCTTTAAGCAGGCAATCCTAATACTATAAAGATAGGACGGTGCTTCTTTAAGCAAGCAACCCTAATACTATAAAGGTAGGACAACGCTCCTTTGAGCAGACGATCCTAATACTATAACGGTAGGACAACGCTCATTTGAGCAGGCGATCCTAATATTATAAAAGGAGGACATCGCTTCCCTTTGAGCAGGTGATCCTAATACATGAAACGTAGGATAGTACTTCTTTAAGCAGGCGATCCTAATACTATAAAAGGTAGGACAATGCTCATTTGAGTAGGCGATCCTAAGGATTGAGAAAAAAAATATGAATTAATGAAATTTTTCAAACTAAACTTTTTTTTTTTTCAAATGTTTGGGCTAATGCTTTAATTTCAAAAACATTTTTTTTCCTTCCCTTAATTTTTGGTTTCTTTTCTTTTCTTTTTGAAAACTTTTTGAGTTAAGACTTTCTCTATTTATTTTTGAAAATTTTTTTATGGAAAAGTTTTTTGGAAAATTTTTTGAAAAATTCTTCTTACTTTCTTTCTCTCTTTTTTTTTTTTTGAAAATTCTCTTTTTAAAAACATTTGAAAAGGTTTTTTGTTTTTTTTTTTTTGTTTATTTGAAAAAATTGCCAACAAGTGATGATCCTTTGAGATTAGTTACGCATCCGGCTTGCCCCTGTTGATCACTCATTTTAGTTTAGCCTTAGGCTTGACTACTAAATCTCATTAAAAAAAAATTTAAATATTGGAAGTAAAACTTTTCTTTTTAGGACTTTAATTTGCTTCTATTAAGGCATTGTCTTTCAACTTTAGGGTAAATAGTTCTTAAACTTGAGGCAAATACCTTTCGAATTGGGACAAATGATTTTTCATGCCCTTGTAAATAATTTTCATATCAAGAGATAATTATCTCGTCCTGAATTGTCTAGTCCAAGAGGACTTCCTTATACTCTCTTAGGTTTATTTTCACACATTTGACTCGGATTCCAAAAACTATGATCCGACTTGTAAGTGATACATATTGGTTAATCTATTAGGACTTTTTTGGATCATAATGAAAGCTTTTTGGTTTTTGGCTTCAATCAAAAGGGATATCATATACATAGGCCATTTTGAAATTTATCTTCAATACTTCCCGGGTTTACAAATCAAGAACCTTTAAATAAAATTAATAATGCGCTTGTCCCTAATTTCAAGAGCATCAATAAATTAAGTCCTATGATCTGAAGAGCCTCCAAAAGGGTGGTATTATGGGTAAGTCTATGATATAAATATGTTGTAGACCTTGGACATTAAGTTCTGATAGGTTTTGGTGGTTTTGAGCTTTAAGCATATGTCTCCAATTAGGCATGATCACCTTGCTAGAATGTTATTCATTTGTCTTTTCTCTTCTCTCTCTTTTTTTTCTTTCATTTCAGTTTTCTTTTCTAATTCCATTTTCTTTCTCCATTTTTGTTCTTCTTTCCCTTCTTCCTTCCTTTTTTTTTTTTTTTTTTGTTTGAATTCAAGGTGATTTGTGTTTCATCAACTTTCCTTGGATGACTTATAACTCAAAGTGTATGGGTTGTGTATGTTTTGAAATAAAGTCTCTTCTTCCTTTCAAAGGAAATGAATTATCTATATCAAATGATTGCTCTTGAATTGATACAACTAGGGTAAGCACACATTAGTTTATCCTTTTTTTTTCTCCTTATTAATGACCCTAACCTCCAAATTGCCCCATTGTGGGGTGGTTTTTGACAGGGTTTACCTTTTAAAATAGTTCCTTAATAGCTCAACTGGGCTGGCAAGGGATAAGTGTATATTGAAATGAATGTTTAATATCATTTTGACCAAAATATCAAATTCAAGGCAAACCTCCTTTAAGGAATGAGTCAATTTCCTTTCTTTAATATCACTCTGCTCTCGAGTGTTTAGGGTTAGTGTTTAGGATTCATTTTATCTCTAATCATCCTAGACATTTTTTTATGAGATATTTTTCTTGGTTATCAAACATACGCTTTTCAATTGCCTCAAGATAATTTACTAAATGCCCTTTTTATATTGGGCTTATATTTTAGAAATTAAACCCGACAAATGCCCCTAATTAATGACTTATCAAGTCCTTTTGGTTGCTCCCTATATTTGATCTCTTCTCATTTGTAGTTCACTTTTAGCCTAAAGTGAGTGATTATTAGTCTCAAAATTTAAAAGGTCCTTGATTGTTAGCAAATTTCTCTTTCTATATCTTTTAAAAAAAATAAATTTTTTGAATTTTTTTTAATTTATTAAAAAAGTATATTCTAGAATTAACTAAATATTAATTAATGAAAGGATAGTGAATATTTACAAAGAAGTATTTAGAAACCACATTTTACAATAATTGTTTACAACCCTAAGTGGAAATTTATTTACGGAGATGATTCTTTTCTTTTTTTTTTTTTCTGAAAAATTCAAACCAAAACTTATTTTATAAATTAGCATTTTTTTTCTTTTTCAAAATAATTTGTAAAAAGTAATGACGACTTTTTTTTTCTTAAATATTCAAAAATTAGAGACAGACTTTTATAGAATAATAGACTTATGTTTAAAGGAGTAGAACACCTATAACAAAGAGATTCTAGTTGAAAAGAACCTATAACTATGTAGAAGAAGAATTAATCTAATGAATGATCAAATTATGTACAATCTATAGATATTTACAAGCCTACTATACATTTTTTAACAACTTTTATATACAAGTTTTGTATTTACTTTATTATGATCTATACAACCTAAAGAGTATTTACAAGTTTTTTTTTTTTAGAATTTCTCTATTTACAAAAAAAAAATAGAATTTTTTTATAATTATATTATATACAGATTTTTTATATCATAATGATGTACACTACTTTACATGAGTAAAAAAAAAAATTTATCTTTTTTTTTATTCAAGATAATTCACAAGCATTTTATTTTATTTTTTTATTTTTTGAACTATATACAAAGGACTATAATAATACCAATAAGCTATTATTTACAAAGTATAATAAATTATTCACATTACATATTACACATGCAATTCACACGAATGCAAACTTAGGGTTTGATGACTAATTAATCATGGGGCAATTATGAGATTTTTATTTCAGTGACAACCTTGTTTAAAAAAAAAAGAGATAAATAATATTCAAGAGGATGATTTTAAAAGGATTTGAAACAGTAACTTTTTAAAGCATGCCCCATTATTATTTAATCAACAACCCATGTTTATGAATGTAATTGGGTGGGTTCGAAATGTTCCCCAGTCTAGTGGATCGCAGATCAATACTAAACTAGATTGGGAGGTCATTTCATGAACCAGAGGGTGGAAAAGCCACGGCCCTCGGATCTCACCAATGACCTTCCTGCCTAGGGTCCTAAGACAACCTGGCTCTGACCGTATTTAGCAGGCATTTTTCATAAATTCCCCTTTAAAGATAACATTTGCCCCAATTAGGGCCATTTACAAAATTTTCTTTTTTATCTGCATCGCTTAAAGAAAAATATTAGTACAACTATTTACAAATTAATGGCTATATTAATAATATACTAGGATAAGCATGTAAATGATAAAATTTAAATTCAAAATTTCAAGTGGCTAACCCTCTTAAAAAATAAGCGTCCTAGTGGAGTCGCCAAGCTGTCGGCCTGAATTTTTATTTATAGTTTCATTTCTTTTAATCCAATTCATATTAAACCCAAACCCATTTAATATGAACCATTGACTAAGAATTAAAAGAAATTTAATTTTTGAAAAAAATTTAGAGTCCCACCCGATTGAAATCGAGAAAAATTTAAATTAGGATTAATGGGTTGGTTAATCCTAACTTAGCTACTAGTCTACGAAAAAATTGATTTACAAACCAAACTTTATAAACCAGAAATTTTGGATTCGAGGGCTAACTTATTAAAACCATATGGTTACTACTTGAAATTTAAAATTTAAAGTTTATCTTTTTAATGCTCGAAAATTTACTAAAAAAATATCTACAAATTTTAACGTCTACAAGTTATTATTGCAATTTTAAGGAATAAAAAAATTATTATTTAAATTAACATTTACAAATAAGTACAAATAATATTGATATTTAAAATTTATTATCAAAGCTTACAATATGAATAATGAATTAATTCAAAATAGAAATAAACCAAAATTTTTTTTTCATTTTTTATGTTGCCCTGGAGGTGCCTACGTATCCGCTAATCGAGATTAGACAACACGTAGTTTCTTTTTATAAAACTTTAATCTGTTGGTGATTTTTAGGATTTAGAACTCTTTTAGCTTTAAATTTATTAAATTTTAATTTTTTCTTAAAACGGATTTTTATATGAGACCCTATAAACTACCAAATCCATTTTTCTTATTTTAGAAAATAGATTTTTCTAAGTCTTAAAAGAATTTTTTTTGTTTAGTTATATATATATATATATTGCATTTTTATGTATTTATAAGTATTAATACATATATCTTATACATATACATATATTTATATACACATACTATATTCATATTTTGTATTTTTCTCTTTTTTTTAACTAATAATGATAATAATGCTAATAACCATAACAACAATAATAAAAAAATCGCATTCTATATATACATATATATAAAGACTACAATAATAATAATAATATATTAATCTTACCTGGATTGAGTTAGAGTTGCTGGAGTCGAGTCGAGTCGTGGTTGCCGGAGTGAGTCGCCAGAGTGGTTACCGACGTCTTCGAGCTGCCTCTAACTTAGATTCGGACTCTTTCTTGTGTTTTTCTTATGTGTTGTTTTGGTGTTGTGATATGCCGGTATTTATAGGCATTAGCATGCTCACCTACTACTCACCTACCACGATACAATGTATTCGGACGCTCTGACCTACTACTCACCTACCACGATACAATGTATCTAGATGCTCTAGCCTGCAGCTCACCTATCATGATACAATGTATCTCGACGCTCTGGCCCATAGCTTACCTACCATGATACGATGTATCCGGACACTTTGGCTTACCGCTCACTTACCTACTCGCTGATACGTACGTTTACCTCATTTAGCCAGTAAGAGCATATGGAAAAAATAAGGAGAAAAATGAATATTTGCCTCCTCATAGAGTTGAACTCAAGTCTCCTTTATGCATGCCAGTGACTTATCAATACAAACTATTTGCCTTAAATAAATTATATTTAAGGCTTCAAAAATGGGCTCAATTAAATAAACTCATTTACATTAGGTATTTAATTGGGTCCAAAATAAATCTATAATTAAAACTAGTATTATATCAAGCTCAAAAATATGTTTTGAAATTTATTATTACTTTTTCTCTTTTTTTTTATACATTTGTAATTATTTCTTTTTTCTTCTTTTTTTTTTGTTTTCCTTCCCTTTTTTTAAATCCTTTTTTCGTTGTAAATTGTAGGCTTAATATAATATTAATTTTTACTACAAATTGAAGCTTTAGATGGGCAAAAATGGGGTGTCTACAACCTCTCATCAAAAGTCACATCTCTAATAATTATGATTTTTGGTGAATTGGGATCTAGAGACCATAACTTGTAGCCCTTTACCCCAAATGGAAACCCAAGAAAAATGCATTTCTTAGCACGTGGCTCCAACCTGCCATCATTAACATTATATGCTAGGCTACCAAAAATATTTAAATCAAAACAATCACCAGGATTGCCAGACCAAACTTTCTCTAGAGTATAACCGCCAATTTCAATTAATGGAGATCAATTTACCAAATAGCAAGCAGTGGATGCAGCCTCTGCCTAGAACTTCTTTGACAAACCAACATTAGAGAGTAAACGTCATGTTTTCTCAATTATAGTCTTGTTAATACATTCTACAACTCCTTCTGTCATGAAGAACTCAATGTGTTTTGCAAGAATGAAGGGATAGCTCGACATCGCACTATTTTAGTCTCTTGAGTTTATTTTTATACATTTTGAGAGATAAACAATTTATAGGTGTATTAGAGTTTTTTTTTTTTTTTTTAGTGCTTCCACTTAATTTGTACTCCTTATTTAATTAATTGAAATTTTGCTCCTTCTTCGCCCATGGATGTAGGCTTTAAGCCGAAATATGTAAATTCTCTCTATCATATTTTTTTTCTTCCCATTTGCCTTATTGTTTTTCAATCTCTTAATTTCTGTGATTATTATTTGGTACAAATCTAGTTTAATTATCTCTCATCATAACAGTTCTTAATAACCTAAAATCATGTTGCGGCATCCGATGCACTTGCAATATACTGTCAGGGTAAGGCATTTCACTAGCAAAAGCTATCGTGATCTATGTAGTATAGGCCATACCAAATTTTGAAACTTATAACTGAGGCTATGAAATTGATGGCTCAAGCTATAAAAACAAATGCAGGCGAACTTTCATTTCTTCCTATCATTTTGATAGAAAATGCGAGTCCTCTCTGCTTCAAAGCCATCATTTTATTAGGCGGCGAATATATAGTGGAAATATTCTAGGCTCCTAGCAAAATAGGATAAATAACTTACAAAGGCTATCCCTTGGAAACTTTTATAATTGTGTAGATGCTCCAACTTTTGAAATTGTTGTTCTGTTTTATGTAATGTCTTTAGCATTTAAGCTTATTTCGAAAGAAAAAACTACGTTAAATTACAAGATTATGTAATCAAGTCAAACAAGGAACGAACAGGATACAAGAATTGCAAATTCTCTTGCAAACTTGTTGTTACACCTCGAATTAGAGTCTAGGCGTGTCTAGTTGCTACATACAATACTTATGCATTATACACTCGGGCTAACCTAAAAGACTTGTTTATCATAACCATTTGCTAATCACTTTTAGATTTTGGAATCTTATTATATTCTAGAAACAATTAGGTTTGCAGCGTAGTAAATATAAACTTTGACAAAAAATTTCAAAAGCTACTGATGTGGATTTTCTAATCACAGCCAATCAAATTAAATTAAAACCCTATTTTTACTATGCGACTAATCCTAGGCAAGCGTACTTATCGATTGTAGTACCGGTGTAAGCACAGTAGTTGTTCCACCAAAGACCTATAACTACCAGTAATTGCCTTTATTCTACTATCTAGCTAATCCAATTTGACTGATATCAATAATAATAATTAATATCTAACTAATTAATCAACTAACCCTAAAATCAAGATATTAAGATGTTCACGCCTTTAATATAAATATCAATCACAAAACATTACCTTAAATCTTGATTTACCGCTTAGCCTATTCAACTTCTTAATAAACATTCATTAGTGGATTGTTAAGTCTCTTGAACTACAGGAACCCCACATTCATCAATCCCTTTTTCAAGATAATTAAATTTTAATCTTATATGTCTAAAGGAAATTTCTTTCATCATTAGATTCATACAAGATT
Organism: Combretum micranthum; assembly: GCA_024138025.1. NCBI lineage: Eukaryota > Viridiplantae > Streptophyta > Magnoliopsida > Myrtales > Combretaceae > Combretum > Combretum micranthum. The sequence goes on from JAMXBD010000523.1 coordinate 567,122, forward strand.
GCATTAAAGATCATGATTCCCTAAAAAGATTAAATCTTTATACAAAAAGTTCATGCAATCTATATCTAGAATCACATTTAAACTTCTTTATTCATGCTAGATCTATCTTATCAATCAATTGATCGATTAAATCCACAAGAATCAAATAGTGATCTAATACTCCGCATATACTAAACCAAGAAACAAATATAAACGCATGAATAGATTCAAGAAACATGAACTTCCATTAATGAAACAATCTAATTATCTACATTAGGATTAGGTTTTCTCAAGATCTAGGGTAAAAGATATCTATTGTCCCATTGGGGAATGATTACAATAGTAGAGCATAGAAAAATAGATGAAACATATGATTACAACCCTTGAAAGTTATGTCTTGTGATCTCCTCAATAACTCTAGCGTTTCTCACTTTTGAAGTGTTATTTTCTCCGCTAGGATTTCTAAAATAATGATATTGTGTGTATAAATGACAAGTCAAGGCCTCTGTTTATAGGAAATAAGCAAAACATTCCTACACGACCACCATACGCGGCCCATGTTTGAGGTTATGTTGGATGAAAACTGGCGATTCTCTCAATTGGAAGGCTACACGACCCCGAGCATGGCCTGTGTAGACAGGCCGTCTCTGCCCATATTTCATCCTTAACATGAGTACTCTACACAACCTGTGTATGCTCCTTGCATACAATGAAAATGCTTGTTGGTCACTTTTTATCTTATATACCAATGTTCTACACAGCTTGTGTTGAAAGGTCATGTATGTTATAAATATTCCAAATTCCTATTTCTTCATTAAAGTCTTCCTTAACTCATTCAAAAGTCTTCATTAGGTTAAGAATTGCCTTTCATTCCTGAAATTGACATATTATCCCAAATAAGTATCCTTTTCTTTAATAATTCACATAAAATCTATATAATATATTATTAAAACAATGTGAATACTAAGGGTCTTTAGACATTTATCAGCTTCTTATGAGTAAACGAACATTCACTAACAAAACAATACCATCATATATCTCAAAACAAAGAGTACCTTGTGTCATGATAGTAAAACAAACATGAAAGTTTAATTACAAACCATGGGCTCCACAACCAAGCCTTTCAAAAAACAAAAGTTCAAAAAGATGAAACAAGATTTCAAACAAAACAAAATAAATATGGCGCTCCTAACCACTTCACTCGTCAACAAATTCCTTTACAATCACCTTATACCTGAATTAATCACCAGCATCGAAGTTAACACCTATAAGGAAAAATAATGAGTCGAAGCCCAATATAATAACAACACAAGTGTACACAAGATAGGTACACGTGTTAATTCTAAATGTAATGGAACAAATCAACAATTTATATATTTAATTAAAGCATAGCAAAATAACAATAAGCACTCACACTCCGATAATACGCCATGGGAATCCGGGGGTCCTGAGTAGTAGCAACTACTTAGACTCATTACATAATACAATCTAATTAAACCGGTCCCATAAACGTGAACCAAATTGCATTACTTTTCTCCGAGCCTAAGTAGACATTATCCCAATATAGTTTTTCCTATCAGCTACTTGCTGAGCCACCTAATAGTTATCATTAACAATGATCAGAAGTAGCCTAAGCGCCTAACTACCGTGATAACATCACTTAGCAAGGTTGCGCTTCTCGAACTAAATTTAACAACCATGTACAAACAACAACATATTATTAGTCGTCTTTAAGTTTTAGTTTATTTAGGATGTCTACCCTAGACAAACAACAAGCAAGTCATTACATACCTGGTTTACTATATGTAATCTAGCAAAAGTCAGAAGATAGACCAGAAGGTAAATAAGAAGGCAGACTCGTAGCAATTATTTGTTCAAGAGATTAATTCATATGAGCATTTAAATAAATTATCAACATATATGAAATTCATATCAAACACTCATTTTTCTAACAAATAGACATTTAAAACAACATACTTCTCGTATTGTTTATGGTATAGTCTAACATATTACAACCATATTATATCTAAGCCAATTACAAGTTAGTATAGTCTTATAAGAATTCACTAGTTAAATTAATAGTCAAACATAACTTTTTGGATTCTAAAGAATTTACTAAACCAATATTGATTAATAAAATCTTAATTTAGCCAAATTAAATAGAATTAATCAATTAAGTGCATTTTATACAAAATATATATATTAATTAAGTCCACTTTATATTTAAAAATCCATGTTAAATCTAATTAGTTGTTAAGTCTATTAATACACTCTATAATTCATAGTATATTTTGTATAAACATAAACTTAGCTCATTTATATTTATACAAGTATGTATTATTTATTATTTATTTTATTGATGACTTATTCATTTATTTATTTCTTATTTCTTTTCTTTTTTTTAACAATACTAGTGGATGGATCACGCCTCCGATCACGATCATGATAATCATAGGTAAGATCGCGCCGTAGATAATGCCCATGATTGTCTTATATATATATTAGTCAGTGTGTACAGGCATCATCACGGCCGTGATGGTCTTAAATTACATGTTCTGCTTGTATCATGGGCATGAGTGATGCATAGGGTATGAACTTTCACATTTTCCTTTGTTTACTTTCCCTAATCTAACTCATTTAACTAGGTAATATATTTGCAAATTCAACATAAAACACCTCAACATCAATGTACAAACTTCTATTCATGACTATATAACACTCTTATATAGAGTCTAATACATGTCTAAGGTCTTTATACAAAATAATTACTAATATACCGTTTAGATGAAATTAATTACCAATTTCCAGTTGTAAAATCGTGTTTAAGAAAAAGTTATGTAATTTTACACAAAAATCGCGTAAAAGAATCACAATTTAATGTTTGACTATGGTCGCAATATCGTGATTATTAATCGCAATATAAGTATTTTGTATGGATATTGCGATTAATAATCGCGATATTGCTTCGTACATCAAATATGTATTGCGTTTTATAATCGCGATATATATGTGTATATCGCGTCTTTTAAAACACGATATATATGCATTTACTGTTCACTCATATATCCCGTGATAAAAATGGATTTTGGTGTAGAAAATTGGTAATTATTTTCATTTTGGCCTTATTTAAGGAATTAATTTCAATTAGTGTCCTAAACAAGAAATTAATTCCTCTATTACTATGTTTTATTTTCTCTGACAATTTACCAAATACCTAATATACATAAACATGTACATACTTAGGTTTTAGCACATATGTTTACATATCACTAATCTACCAATATTATCAAAAATACTACATCTATTTACAACTAATTTCAGCATAGTTACATAGTCACAACAGTCAAACAGAAAAAATCAAACAAGCTTGCTTCTCTAGCGACCACCATCAACTAAACCCTTCACTTCCTACTATCTTCAATTTCACCTAAGATCATATGCATGTTGTTATGGGAGAGGGTTTTGTTGTGAAATTTTGGGAGTGTTGAAGAGAGAAATGAAGATAGAGAAAGAGAACGAAAGGGGCAGTTGAAAAATGAAAAGAATGAAAGTAAGAAAAAGAGACAAGGATTAGGGTTTCCTAAGGAAATTTATATAGGGTCATGGGTTGGTGTATTGTTGGGCTTAGGTTTCTTAAGCTTGGATTAAGCCTCTTAGGCTTTAGAAATGTGAAATAAATTGAAAGAGATCGAAGAATTTAGGGAATAAAAATAGATATATTGAATTAGAAATTTTAGCTTAGGAATTCACTTGAACTTGATATTTTGTTTAAGTTTGGGTATTTTTCAGACATGAATTGACATTTATGATCAAATAGTATTTATTGAATAGGAATTTGGAATTTAGGCTAAAATAACTAGATATTTAAAGGAAAAAAAAACATATTATGATCAAATAGTATTTGATATTTTGATATTTTGTCACTTTAGTAGGAATTTGATATTTTGTTTAAGTTTGGGTATTTTTAAGACATATGAATTGATATTTATGATCAAATAGTATTTATTGGATAGGAATTTGGAATTTAGGCTAAAATAACTAGATATTTAAAGGCAGAAAAAAACATATTAGGGGATAAAAAATTGAGTTAATTTATCTAATTATTTTATATCTAAGAGCAATTTCTAAATCAAATTTTAATCTAAGGCAAAAAAAACATATTAGGGGATCAAAAATTGAGTTAATTGATTGTTGAAAAGAATTGAGTAATTTGATTCAAAAATTGAGTTAATTTATCTAATTATTTTATATCTAAGAGCAATTTCTAAATCAAATTTTTAATCTAAGGTTTTATATTAACCACCGGAATTGAAATTTATGATCAAATAGTATTTATTGGATAGGAGGAATTCGGAATTTAGGCTAAAATAACTAGATATTTAAAGGCAAAAAAAAAACATATTAGGGGATCATAAATTGAGTTAATTGATTGTTGAAAAGAATTGAGTAATTTGATTCAATTATGTTAATTTATCTAATTATTTCATATCTAAGTTCAATTTCTAAATCAAATTTTTAATCTAAGGTTTTATATTAACCACCTATAACTATTTAATTTTGACATTTCAATTATGTTATGAGATTGTTTATAGTCCTACTAGAGCAATTACGCGGCAAGGACATTAAGAGAGTGCTTATGGCAAACAAAGCATATTGAAAAGAATTGAGTAATTTGATTCAATTATGAAATAATTTATCTAATTATTTCATATCTAAGTTCAATTTCTAAATCAAATTTTTAATCTAAGGTTTTATATTAACCACCTATAACTATTTAATTTTGACATTTCAATTATGTTAAGAGATTGTTTATAGTCCTACTAGAGCAATTACGCAGCAAGGACATTAAGAGAGTGATGGCAAACAAAGCATACTGAAAAGAATTGAGTAATTAAATTCAATTATGAAATAATTTATCTAATTATTTCATATCTAAATTCAATTTCTAAATCAAATTTTTAATCTAAGGTTTTATATTAACCACCTATAACTATTTAATTTTGACATTTCAATTATGTTAAGAGATTGTTTATAGTCCTACTAGAGCAATTACGCAGCAAGGACATTAAAAGAGTGCTTATGGCAAACAAAGCATATTGAAAAGAATTGAGTAATTTGATTCAATTAGGTTAATTTATCTAATTATTTCCTATCTTAAGTTCAATTTCTAAATCAAATTTTTAATCTAAGGTTCTATATTACCCACCTATAACTATTTAATTTTGACATTTCTAACTTAGGTCGGGAAAAATTTGGGGCATTTCTCACTTACATTGATTATTTTTATTCTAATAGCAAATGCGTGTCAAGGACACTAAGATTGTTTATAGTGAACAAAGCAAATTGTCCTGCTAGAGCAAATACGTGGCAAGGACACTAAGAGAGTGCTTATGGCAAACAAAGCAAATTGTCCTGCTAGAGAAGCTTTGGCCAGGTTCAGTTGACTGAAAAAACTAATTCAAGGTGTCCAGGATTATTTATTGCAAATGATGCATCATCCGGTGATAATAGCGTCTGAGACAGTAAGCATTGTTGTCTGAAAGAACTAATTCAACAGAAACACACCTTGTAAATGGCAGATAGCAGATGAGACTGATCATCCACAAGAAGATTGTGACTACACAAGAATTATTGCAATATCTTGCGATAAAACTTAACAATCAAACAAGAAAACCTAATAGAAACTAACAGTGGATTTAAGACCATCCACATAAGAGATCTTCATCACACTGTAGACACAAGTATCTCATAAGCCTAAACAAAAGTAGAATCAACATAGTTCTGATATTCTAACCTAAGCACAGGTTAAACCTTGAGATCTTTGGAGTTTCTGCCAATGTAAAATTGAAATCATCATATTTCTTCCAGAGCATGGAATCATAAGGCGATCCAGGACTACTAGGGTATGGTGAGTCCAGTTCCTTGAAGTGTTCATGCTTTTGAGGAGATCCAACAGCGGATAGCAGCTCAGTCATCTCTTCTTGTTGCATAGACCTTAAAAGATCCTCCATCTATTAAGGGTTAAAAAGCATAAAAATGTTAGCCTCGATCATCCTTCTCAAAATGTGCAGAGGAAACCTTGGAAAGTGTAAATAATATATGATCCAAACTGACCTTCAACCTACTGGATGGTGGAGTTGATAACTTCTTCGAAAGATCTATCCAAGGCAAGTTGGAAAACGTCATTAGACTGGTCCAACAAGGCAAAATAAAGATGCTATCAAGTTAACTTGATTACCCTTATGCAATCCAAGAGTTTCCATAAAATAACCTATGTCCTTATGACCAGCTTGTAGCTTAATGCATTCCTGGTGATTGTGAAGGAATCGCTCTTCAGCAATGGAGTCAATATGATGTGGTTCCTCAGCAAGAACCTTGAACATGGAATTCTTCTTCACTCTCTCAGATCCTCGAGGCTTGTCTGAATTAGAAATATCAGTAAGTGCCTTCCTAGTAGTAGTACTCCTCTGGACCCTCTCTGAGGATTTTATAGTGCTGCTCTTTCGGTTCACATCATCAGCAAGATTCTTTTTGCCTCCCTTTTTTAGCGTCAGATCAAGAGAAGGCTTCTGGGCATTGGACAAATCACCAAGAGGCCTCCTTCCACCAAGCCCCCCACCTTTCTTCTGGACTTTTGGAGGATCAATATTTCCACCAACTGAAGCACCTGATAGTCAAGAGTAAAAGTTGCATAGTCCCTTTAGGTATCCATTCCATTAATTCTTTTAACAAATAGAATATTGCCACAGTACATTAGGGTCTTGTTTAATGTGTGTCAAAAGTTCAATAAAATGATCACCTACATTTGAATCATGAACCACCTAATTTTTTAAACAAATCCCAGATAAGACAATCTAGTATATTGCAGAAATTGAATTAAGCAGCATAGTAGAATAGATTACCATTAAAGTTGATGCCATGGTTCTCATTTTGAACCAAACTAGAAGTCCTTAGTGCCATTGAAGCTTTGAATTGAAAAAACGTCGTTTCACAAGCTGCAAAATTTAATAACAATATGAAAAAATAAAAAAATAATACAAAAAATAATATACCTAAACCGCAACAACAAAAAGGAAAGGAAGTACATACAGGCTAAAGAATATGACTAGAAATGACAAAATTTTTGGTGGAGCATTCCTAAAGGAAATAAAATCTTTTCCCCTGTTTTTGTTTTTCTCCTAACACAACCAATTGTTGACCATTACCATCACCTCCCACGGCGTCTCCGGTGCTTTTAGTTATCACAACATCTTTTTTATTAATTTGCACCATAATATCAAAGATTTAAAACATGTTGAATGTAGCAGTCACTAAAGAAGAAGTATGAAAAACAATTTCAGGCAGAATGGATGCTTCGCAGATTAAAACAAGTAAATCAAACGGAATACATCCTCAAGAAAAAAACCAAAACCGATGCACAAGGATCGAAAACGGTCCTAGATTCACTAAATTTAGAAGGAGAAAGATTGCAGCGACGATACATATATCATAAAACATCTATTTTACTGCAAAGAAAGGTGAAAAGATGAAGAAAGGAACAAGAACTTACTCAGAAGAAGATTTTGCGAAAAGGTCGTTGTAATTCCTATGAAAGCTTCGATCTTTATTATGGTTTTCTTGTTGTTTTGCTCTGATTGTGTAATTCTCTCTTTTCACTGCACAGAAAAAACAATAAAACTTTCGAGGGATGATTTTTTTCACTTCACCGTTTGTTTCTTGGAATTTATAACGGGTGGCTGATTTAAAAAGGAAGTTCCAACGGTAACATTCATGAATTTACATAAATGCCCTTCACTCCGCTCTATGGGCCTAAGTAAAGCCCATTTTTTTAATTCTTTCTGCTTTATATGTGGTATCAGTTGATTAGATATGACAAAAGTATTTAAAAATATATGTGGGGATACTAGGGTTATATGTTATTTTATACATTTTTCACTTTTGGTATATATATTTTTATTTTCTATACTTAGGTGTCGGTGTGTTTAAAAATTACACAAAACAAATTTTATTTTCAGTCGGGTCTTCTTCTTTCTTACTTTTTTCTTTTTTCCTTCCCCCCCCCCCCCCCCCCCCCCAAAGTTTCATTTGTTTTCTTTCAAATTATCAACAGGATGTTTGTTTTTACTAACTTTACAGATTACGAGTACTTTAAAAATAAATAAATAAATAAAAGCATATCTACCCAGAGTGTTATTAGTTCAAATCCAACAGAGAAAGAAATAATTTTAGGTTTGCACGTATATATAAAGTTTGTACAATAAAATACAATTAGTGGTACGCTGAGGTGATCTAGTGCAACCACTCTAATACTTAAATTAGATTGCATCCAAATGTATAAAAGTTGATAAATATATGAGATATCAAAATAACGCTACTTCTCCTAGGACACATAATGAATATATTTATAAATAATGAACTATAGCAGTTATATGTCATGAATCATGAAGTAGTGAGAGATTAACATTGTTATCGAAAATGAGGCTAAGCCACTAATCCATGTCTAATAATGCCTGATGGAACCAATGACAATTAAATAGAATATGTCGAGTGATCTTGACTTAAGACCCGCCTAATCATATCACTTAATAGATCAACCTCCCAAACCAAAGAAGTTAGATTTTTGTGAGACTCAAAAGTGAGTCGGGATAAGCAGAGCTTAGGCCTAATAGGCCAGCTCTAGCATGGAAAGCTCATCATCAATATTTGACCATCAACACAGTAATAGAATATAAAAGCATAGATAACTTTACATGTACTTTATCCAAAAATAATTATATTAGTTATCAAAAACCTATGTTACCTGGTATCCAGTGTACATTTTGAAGATCAAACATTTTCATAGCTTTTATGAACACTTTTATAACTTTATGAACGCTGTGTTGGCAACTCTCCGCTATAATAATATATTGTACGTGTCTTCGAAAATGACACATCCTCAATTTCTAAGTGATTGCATTCTAAATCCAATTTTGATGTTTGTTACTTCATATGCTTTCACCACCTAAAACGAAAACATATGGATTAAAAAAAATTATAACACCATGAAATTATTATTATTTCTTCCAAAACAGGTACAACGGGCTCGCTTTCCAGCAAAGTAGGAATACAGAAGAAAATTAAAGAAACATTTCCAATTCTTTTTATAACACAAAAAAAATAAAAAAACAAATAAGCAAAGATTTCTCCCCAATTCTTTTGATCTACTGACTCCTTTACTCATAAACACGAAATGGCAATTATATTTCTTTCAATGTTCGTCCAATTCTTTTCCAATTTCAACCCATTTTCGTTTTCTTGAAAACTGCTAAACATAATTTGAAGAAGAGCATCCCTAAGGTAATTAAGTCTACATGATATTTCCAACAACTGAGTATAAATATTTAGATAAGAGAACACTGCAGTAAGTCTCCAGTCACTAATCCAAATGACCTTATAACAAATCATCCTATCAAAAAAGGTTGCGCATTTTACCACGTGAAAGGATCAACGAAATCAATAGACAAAAGTCTATACAAAAATTATTCATCCTGGCTAACAGGAGTTAAAAAGAAAAAGAAGAGACTAGAACACAACATCCCTCTAGTGTGACAACGAAACCTAGGACTTGAGCATGTCTTAGAATTGACCCAAGCACCAGCAGCAATTTTTTACATTGATCATAAAAAATTTCCGTCAATATCGTCTGGTTCCAGGACCAGCTGATTCATGTCTTCTGGTTATAATACCCAAAGTCACTGGATCATATAATTATGCCTGAAACTAAGAAGAAAAAGGAAAGAAAAAGCTACGTAGCCACACCAAATGCCAATCCTGCTAGCGATAGAGCTACCAGCCCGACAATGAAGATTCTTCAGCAATGAGACCCAGAAGAACCAACCTTCTAACAGATGAACCCAAGGCATAGTACAAGAGGGACATCTATTCCACTATAGAGGATACTTAAACTAAGTGTCTAACCGAACAGCCCCTGATAAAGGGATATGGCAGAAAGCATGACATCTACTCAAGTGTAAAGAAAACCGAAACGAAGAGTAACAAAGGAAAAACTATTAATATCCAAGAATCTGACACCGAGATCAAGAAGATGCAGACGTAGCTATGCTGCACCATCTAGCAGTTTTGATAGAAGGTGAAGTCGGCTGGTTATTTTAGGGGGACATGAGCTCATCTCTGATATGAGCTGTGGGACACAAAGAAGGTAAAATCAGGATGATTTACTTGTAAAAGCCTAAGCCAATTGTCAGCAGCTCGAAAGAGTGAGTTAGCCTTTAGAGACTCGGTGACCCCACTAGAGTTCCATACAGAGACCTTGAATTTGTACGAAGCAAGTCCAAAAACAGGCAATGCCAATTTCAAGGAAGCTGCATCCCCACCGTGAACTTCTCGTGCCCTCAAGCCATGGGAATCCAGTAGCCCATTACATTTACCTGCCAAGAAATTGCAAATACATCATCATCAACCATACTTGAACTACCCTCCAAAATAATTTAAATAGACACAGAGTGGGGGAGTACTACTTACTCCTATGTGAAGTAGATAATGAATGGAAAGTGAGGAAGCAAGCATCCAAGTTTTGTAATGTTGGACCTGTTGGTATCCTGTATATTGGGTACCTAATAGTATCAGGTTGTAATTCTTTAGTATATTATGCATCAGAGCTTGCATTAATTAATGCCATAAAAGTGATGAAAGCATACCATGCAACAGATATCCAACTAGAAGGCGATAGGTCACAGCTCCGGTATGTCCTCAGTTCAGGAAACCGAGATGCAAGAACTGAAATCTGTCATATCCACCAAAACATTATGTGAGTATATGGGAAGATGACCAGCTCAGCATTTTTCCCCTGTAAAAATATTGTGTACCTTGTCTACCAGAGGTTCCCGGTTGTATGGTGGATCTCGTTCTAAGTATTCAAAGATAAGTTGACCTGTCTGGTTGCTCACCTCAGCCTCATCACATGAAGAATCACTGCAGGACTTATCTTTCAGAGAGAGTCCATTAAAGCTCTGTTCTACCCATACCTCAGTACGAGTTTGGCTAAAAGGCCTACCATTGGTAGCGCCAGGTCCTCTAATTCGCCCACCTTCAAAGCTGCCATCACTACTTGTATCTTTGGATGACTCTGTATCACTCTCTTCACCAGGCCTCCTGTCACAAAATGATAACGTAAGTGCCATCAACTACCTTCTATTAAGCTTTTAAACATTTAGGCACACTTCAATGGATTTTCGTACAGAAAAGTTGGCAAAAGGGGGGGAAATCATAAAGTCCAAAAAATAACATGGTATAAAGAAACATGTGCAGGACTCCACAAAAATCAAGATATTTCATTAAGAATAAAGTAAAATGTCCATGCATATTCTACTGAAGAAGTAAAAATGAAAACATTGAGAATTAGAAGCACCTCAAGCAAAATTTTTAGTGGAAAAATAAAACACAAATTAGCAAACCAAACAAAAAAAATTAATAAGCAGTATCATGTTTACCATGAGCAGAATCCAAAAATCACTACTTGTACCAAAAAAAATGTTAACAAAAGGAAAGAGGGAGGATTCGATCTTTAAAAGTCTTTTTGGTTAATGACACTGCCTATCTTCAAAAGCTTAGTAGGAGATAAGACAATCAGATATTAATAAGAGAACACAAGCTAACACTGCATTCAAAGGCCAAGTTATTGTGTGATTCCAACAGAACAATTGAATGGTAAGAATAAAATAAGAGGATTCCTTTTCTTTTTTTATTTACAATTAATTATAAATAAGAGAATTCTTCTTCAATAAGCCATTCAAAAAAAAATGTCAAAAAGTTTAAAAGACAGGAAAATAGAAGAATGATGGGGCATGGACATAAAGAAATGGCATTTTGTTAAAGGAGACCATCAAAGCTATTGTTATACCTAGGATCAAGTTATAAGAACAAATAAAGGCCTTCAAATGAGCTTAATTCTGCAAAAAGATAAAAAGCTTTGAAGAGATGCCACTAAGAGGATATAATGGGTGATAAAGAAAAGTGCATTAAAAGTTTAAAATTATAGCCTTGCCAAAAATATCAGTAAGGAGTAAGGACTGATTCAAATTTGATTTATACCGCAATGTCTCAAAGGAAAAAGCAAAAGTGATAGAAGTTAAATAACGGGAGTTTCTTATCATGAACATGAAAAGGAAAGGTGTCAAGAATGAGCTAAACCATTTAATTATGATAAGTCAATGGCATGGAACATACACTGACTAATACCAGAAATTAAAAATGTCAGAAGGCCAGAATTTGACGGCATCAAACCCAAAAAAAAGCCATCTATTAAAGACGTAACTTTCATGAAGGACATTTCCTTTATGGTCACACTTAAACTGCGCTGTGAAAATTTCCACACTGTTGTAACAGAATTTTTTTGGGCCATTTCACTTTAAACCCTGTCGAAAGGGGTCCTAGAATAAATGGTGATCACAGATAACAAAACAGATATTTTGCAATTATAGTAATGCACTTTACTGACACCTAAGAAAGAAGTTGTTTACACAACTGAAGTATGAACTCAATCAAGTATGATTACTATACAATATATAGGTCATATCTTGCATTCCAGAATTTGGCTTGTCTCCAGTCTCCACTGTAAAAAAATGAACTAAAGAAACCATTTTATAAGACAATTAAAGGGACCTAGGCTGCCACCACCTGCAGTAAAATATTTCTGTTCTAGTACAAATCTCCTGACAATGCAGTGGCAGGTCAAGAAGCAGGTATCAAGCAGGAAATGGATCTGCATAAGCTGTTATTTTTGCAAATTGAAATCGGATTGACAATGCATCTATCATCAGGGACTCCATGCACCACAACCATAAACAAACCCATTTTTTTAATTAGTCAAGACAACAAGGTTCAGACAGCAAATGGATTTTTTTTTTTTTTTTTTTTTGGGCCAAAAAAGACAGCAAATGGATTCACCAAAAAGATTTACTATGAAACCAATGCAGTAAGATTCTGGCGTAACTTAGCAGCTAAAAGAACACAATCATTACCTATCATCAAAAGAATACCAGCACCACAGGAAAAAGAATATTGATCAAAGTGTCACATAAAACAACAAAACAACTTAAACTAACAATCTCATAATGTGTGTTACATAGATGGCTGACCTTCTCCTTGTAAGGTGCTTGTTAGGGTCTATATACAATTGTATCCCAGATAAGTATGGAACATAATATTGTATCACGGAATCACTGCCATTCAAGAGAAGAGGGACGCCTGCTCCATAAGCACTCCACTCTCGAAATGCTTCCCACAGATGCTCCAAGACAAAAAACGGTTGATAATCAGCTTCAGATCTTCTCCATGCACCCAAGGATCTCTGCAATTTCCCATAAAACCAGCTCAGGATTTTGCACAAGGTAAAGAGTAAAACAAGGCTACCAGCCAAAACTATACTAACAGTATAGCCATTTATACCCCTTTTGACTAATCAACCACAACCACGAACCAAACATACAAATGTAACCAGCTAATGGCCCACTAAGTTCTTGGGTGCAGCTTGACAGACCTCAACTTATGGGGTTTCAGGGGATCGTTATGCTATTTGCAAGCTCACACTCCATTTATCATAAGTTATCAATATCATTCCTTCCAAGAAATGAGCAGGAACTCTCTGAAATTACTGTGATTCCCAAGACAAAAGATGTAAAATCCACAGCCTTGGTGCAATACCGAGAATAAACATCTTATTTCAAAGATGAACCCTATATCCCAAATTAGCAAAAATAATTAAAAGCCTTATTCCCACAACACAGGATGGGCCAAATAGATACTGTTTCCCAATGTGCCCTGTGGAAAAAACCTAATCTTTCAAATTCCTAAATATATATAAAATTAAAGGTCATTCACTTAACGCCGACATTGTCTTGCCTAGAAATCCATGATTGGCCTTTTGACGTCATAAACCCTAATTCCAAAAATTAACCCTAAAATGACTGCTACTTTGCACTTGAAGCAATCAAATTTCCGATCTTATAACACAAGACTACATTTCTCATCTAATCATTACTAATAAACAATAATAACAACCCAAACTAAAATGATTGAACAATTCAACAGAAAGCCTTGAAAAAATAATTAAAAACTTTATATGCATTACTTTAGGCAAATACTGAGCCAGAACAGTAGGGGTAGCGTACTCCAAGAACCGATCCAAATTCGATGCCGAAACCGAGCAATTCGATGCAGATTCATCGCAATCCGTAACCGTTCTCTTCTCCGATTCAATTCCCAAATCAGCAATCTTCTTCGTACCCGAGGGTTTATAAACCCTACACTGTTCCCTTTCTTTTTCCCTCTCTCTCTCCTTCTCTTGCTGCTGCTGCTTTTCCTTCTCTTGCTGCTGCTGCTTTACCTTCTCTTGCTGCTGTCTTCTCAGTGCAGGAGGGCAATAGAATCGATTCTCACCTCGGCTCCGACTGGTCGAATTACCTGAACCGGGCATCTTACAACCTCACAAACCCTAGAATAAAAATTACCAAAAAAAAAAAAATCCAGATTCTGCGTTTTTGTAAAGTTTTAATCTTTAGGCAAAAATGGCGTCGAAATTTAAAGAGGGAGAGTGGGGGAGCGGTTTCGTCGCAATTGTGTAAATTAGGGCTTTTGGGAGGGGGTGAAATGAATTTGGGGACTTCGTTAAGTGTCGAAAAAAATTTGAAATTTCTTTTGGTTATTGGAAGCGATTTAGATTTCAATTTCGATTTCGATTTAGATTGTGATTGTTATGTTTGTTTTCTTCGTTGCGATCGATTGAATGACGATGGAGGATGTCTGGATAATGAATATTGTTGTCGTTGTTTTTTCTTTCTTTTTTTTTTTTTTGTGGGTTTGTGAAATTTATAAAATGACGATTGTGTCCTGAAGGTGTAGATCCACCATCACTCGAGTCTAGGGTTTATATGGGTATAATTGGAATCTGTGTTGACTCTCACGGCTTCTCAGAGCATCGTCCTTTTGTAGATCCGTTAGATATTGAAAATTTTGAAATATATTCTTTTGGGTTTTTTCTCTCAAAAATTAGCCATTATGCATGCTAAACAGATAATGCATCCATGTTGCCTATGTAAATATAATTATATGTGAAGTGATTAATAAAATTACTAAGGATGTGTCTGATTCATAATACATGTTAAATGTATAAAATAATTGAAATATTAATAATATAACATAATACATGTTAAATATAAAATCATTGCTTACAGATTTCGAGTTATAAAAATTTAGGAATAAATTTTAAAAAATCTAGAAAATGGCAAAGATATAGTAGGCAATTTGACAGTTTCTTTAAATTGTAAAAATTCATATTTTGCTAATGTTATAAAATATACTTGATTAAATTAATAGATTACTAATATAAAAAGATGATAAAAATGATGAAAATATTTGTATATAAGGGTATATATTGTAATTAAAATAGGGAAAAGAAATGAAGACTTAAAAAAAGCATCAAAAAGCATCTATCATCTTTATAATAATAGATAAATGGCATGTAAATATATAGGTGATTGGGTTGTGTTAGTAATTGTCCTATTTAATATTATTCTTCATCACATATTATACAAAAAGTATAAATCATAAAAATATTAAAAAAATTATTTGATAAAATATCTAATATAGCATAGAGCATCCACATTCGTCGAGTTCTTTACAAGGTTCTTAAAGTACTGTATCGGCATCTAAATGAACCTTCTTTTCGAATAACTCTCCATTTTATCCATAAGATCCTTCATATAAACTTATTCACTTCTTTTTATTTTTTTGTGAGTCTCATTTACTTTTACATAATACATTACTTTTATAAAATAATAATAAAATGTTTCAAAAGAACTCACTTTTTGGGATCCTTTTCTAAAAAGTTGAAGGACATATCCGTAAGTATCTCAAAAAGTGAGGTCATTTGCTTAGAATCGGTATCAATGATCACAGATGTAGATGCTCTTAAAATGTATGAATGCAATTACCATTTTTTGTTTTTTTTTTCAGCTACATAACACTTTTCATAAATAAAATTTTATATGCACACTTTTATTTAATATTTTTTGTTTTAGTTTTTGCATAATAATTTATAAGTTAACATTATGGTCTATTTGGATTGTCAGATTTTTATCTGGATCGTATTTTTTTATTTGTATTTATAACTTATTTGTGTCATATCTATATCGTATCTATTTGGTCAATTTATAAGTAAAATTGTCAGTTTTTCATTAGTATCTATTTCTTGACAAATATCTATTTGAAAAACGATTAAATTATAATGCCAGAATACCATAATATGATGCAATAAATAGACCCAGGTTGTTGATTTGTCTTATTCTAATTGTTTTAATATCTTATTTTGGTCATTTTTAAATAAATTGTTTGTTAATAAATAAATACAAATGAAAAACAATTATTTTTATTCATAAATAGATTAAACAAATTAGATGCAGATCGGATATAGATAAAATACATATGAAAATAAGATAATCTAAAGATAAGTATCAAGGAAACGCTAACGTACGTTTCACCTACGTTATATGTGCAAATAAAACAATACCTGTAAAGACTCATAAATCTTTTATCGTAAAATATTAATGTTTGATCATAGAAAAATCTATGTAGATTTTGTATTCAATATCGTAAAATATTAAATTGTTATTACTTTTTTATTTTAGATTGTAATGTAAATTTTTAAAAATAAAATTATAAAGAAAAGTAGTTATTGTTTCAAAAAGAGAAGTTATAAGAGTAGTTTTGTTTTTTTTTAAATTACAATAAGTAAATATACGAAAATATATAGTCTAAAGACACTAATCGTTTTTTTTTTATCTTTAATAATATAGATTATAATGAAAAAAAAAGATATTTTAGGTAGGAAAATTCTATGGGTTTGGGTTTGTGTGTGTGTGTGTGTTTTTTTTTTTTTTTTGCCCCCTAACGAAACTATCCTGCATTATCATTGAAAAGCTTGAATCCATTCCAATCATGATTGAATCTTCATATTTCATTTACACTAATCTTTTATAATTAATTTAATACTAGCATTATGATTGGTGTTTCTCCATAGCTATAGTAGTTAATTGTAATATTTCAATTTGATAGAGGAAGGATAATCTATTACATATAAACATTTGAATTAGCATTATACCTATTTATTTTTCATCACTAACCAGGGAATGTGGACTAAATAGTTGTAACTATTGTTTGTTTAAGATATAAAGGTGGTTTTTTAGTTTATAATTGCAAACCTATATAAGAAGATATAATCTTAGATTTTACTAACATAGATTGGAATTACATAAAAAAAAGGGTATACAAAGCATAGAGTTTTTATTGGGATTTTAAAGTATAGCTATAATTGTTAAAACTTAAACATGGGCACTTAAGTCATTTTCGAAGTTGTTGATGATCACTTTTGGAATATGGGCAAGCCCATAGGACCCAATTAAGGCTTGGATAGACTCACTTGGCTTAAGACTCAAGGTGACATAGCCATTACCATGCTAAATTGGTAACCTTTTAACTTTATTTTCTTATATCTTCCACCTAAGATAAACATTAACTTGAGCATCAAAGCAACCACACCAATAAACCTTTGGTGCAAGAAGGAGAGATTTAAACCATAGACCTTTCACATTAGAGACCAAGAGAGATGTTAGTAGGTTACAAGGCCATTGACAAACATAATTAGGTTTGTCATCATTTAAATCTATATAGAAAGATTTTAAATATGATTATTCATAATGGAAAATAATAAAATAAGAAGAAGAACATGTAAAACTTAATAAATAGGACTTTTCACTCTTTCTAAATTTTTATTCACTCTTATCGAAAGCTAACAATAACATAGATTTCTTACCTCCTGTAATAGGGCTTTAAAAATAAAAATATAAATATTATTTATTTATTTGGGCTTGACTCATGGACTAAGTGACAGGGTCTGACGAGTCCGACTCAATTATATTGGGATGGCTTGGGGAGATTTGGCTTGGTGGGCTTGGAACAGGGATCGTTGGACCGGTCTGCCACATCCAACCTTTCTCGGGCAAGCTCATGTACACACAAGAGATGACCGTTGGCTTTGGTCCATGAGGGGCTCATTCAAGATAAACATGAATTGAGCCTACTCCATCTCATCCATCAATCATTGAGGTGATTCGATAATCGTCATCAACAACAAGTGCTTATAAATACTCAGTCATTCCTCCTCATTTGCAACTATTGGAGAGACAAGACAAAATCTGTAAAGGAGGTTCTATTTAAAAGATCAAACAAGGCAATTTAAGTTATTTTTACTCCAACTGCTCAAGAACTGTAAAGTTGACGCACGAAATCTACTCAAGCCCTTACCTGTCACTTGTGCATTTGAGATACTGAGACTGTCTGTTCCTCCTCCCCAGTCATTTTCTCCAAGCCATCCCGTTATCAAGTGTCATTTCCTCAGCAGCACTCTGAAGCCACGTGCCAAGTACGAGATCCACGGGACATGTGCGTGACCGCTACTAGTAAGGACCCTCGCATCTATATTTTGGCGACTCTACTGGGGACTGAGGATTTTGATAGAGTCGTGATGGCATCTCCAAGAAAAAGCCAAGTAACACTGACAACAATACGTCAGCAACCCTAACCCCAACACTATTGATCCAGACATGCCAGCATTGGAAGATGCCAACAATAATGTCAACGCTAATCCTACTGTCAACATGCAAGGTATCATTGTTGACAGTGCACAAGTCATATGTGCTATAAAAGAAAGTAATGCAAAGACAATGCGAACCATTCAAGAGAATACCTGGGCTCTAAACCAGTTCTTGCATGCACTCACCCGTCTTATACCAGGGATGGCTGCTAATGCTGATGCACTCCAAGGTGCAGCCTTACCAGTCCCACCCCAGTTGCGCAGTAAAGCGTCCCCTCCTTATCCCAGCTTACTACTACTCCTACCTTTTCAAGAAAATACGCCTCAGGGGTGAATCTGCAAACTCTATTACCATAAGTTGTAATTGAGCACCAATCAGCCTCTGAAGCAGATAATACAAGATCTCAACTTGGCAGGTCGTCGTCCTCACATATGCACTATCGTGCCAGCCTGAGTGAGACCGCTTCCTCGCCTAATTTTAATCTTCCTCAAGCATCGATTCCTCCAATTGCACCGATGGCATCAGTTGCACCAACCGCATTGACTCCACTTATTACACCAGCTATGCCAACTGCCCCAGCTGCACCAGTTGTACCATCAGTATACGTGCCAAGGGAATCCTTTATCACAAAGGAAGTTTATTTGAAGGAGATTCAAGCTAAGTCTTCTGCTGGAGTTCTAGACTTGAAGCTTCTATACCACTACAAAATTGCTACAAAACCTTACCTAAAGGACTATGTTAGTCCCAAATTCATGTTGTTTGATGGCAAGAAGGGTAGTGCTGAAGAACACCTGCTCAAATTCATCGGAACATTGGAAGTCTATAGGTTTGATGATGAATCGAAGCTAAAAGAATTATCTAAGTCTTTGACCGAGAAGGCATACACCCGGTATGTCAATCTTCCCCCAGGGTTAATTGATTCATGGGCAACTATGTGCAAACTGTTCTTGGAGAAGTTCTTCTCTACTCAACACGGGTCACCATCACTGATATGGGAAGAACACGACAGAAGCCAAAGGAAGATCTTATGGACTACATCAAGCATTTTAGGGAATGCTCATTGGATATTCAAGACGTCTGTGACGAGAAAGAACTAGTGAAGATTGCGTCTAAGGGATGCTCACTAAATACATCGTCTGCCACGAAAATCTCAATTTGTGTTCCTTTACTGCTCTTGTTGAGAATGCGCGAAGGACTAATAACTCTGTATCTAAACAACATGGAGAAGGTGGAAGGTTTGGAAAGAGAGCTGCAAATGTTTGTTCACTTTAAGGAGAAGACTCTAGAAACAACAAGAAGCCGAGGAATGGTAAATCAACGAACGCTCCATCAGCACTCTTGTTCCCTTGCCCTATGGGGAAGGCTCATGCTGTGCTTGACCAATGGTTGAGAGATGAAAGCATCAAGCTCCCAAGGGTCGAACGTCTCACTAATGAAGCCGAGAAGAATGATTGTAAGTTCTGTAGATCTAATAGGATTGTGGGTCATCCCGCTAAAGAGTGTTGGACACTTGAGAAGATATTCAATGAACGAGTCAATAATGGAGAACTCGTCATTGAAGGTAATGATGTACGCAATAATCTACTCCCCACACATAATGCTTAGTGGGGTGCCGCAAGTGTTGCTTATCATGATCTAAGAACTGAAGAAGAAGAAACAATTTAACAAAGTTGAAAGCCATGTTATGTCTGATGGAAAATGATGTTATAGGTCTATGGGATCTGAAGAAGCCTTCATATCATTTTTAACATATTAAGAGCCTTTGTATGCAATTGTAATTGATGTATTTTCATCATTATTTGAATAAAATTACGGCTTGCATTCTTAAAGCCTTTTTAATATGATTTCCCTTGTTCTTGTTACTTTATAATTTTCTTTCGTTGCTGCAAAGTTAGAGATTTGTCTCCTTAGCACACAAAGATAGTAAACATGGCAAGAATAGAGCATTAATCACATACATTGCTGCTACTTAGTAAGAGTATAATCTCCTAAGTGCACGATGGCATGACAACATGTTAAGCTTGTGTACTGCAGACTGTTAAGAGTATTGACTCTCAGGCGCGGTACAAGCCATTGCAAAGAGAACCTCCTTGGTAACTCATACTAGATAGTTAAGTAGTGGGAAACACCTCCTTGACTAATAAAGTTAGAAATTTGGATCCCAAGCGATAACTGCCGCTATTGCTGCTTAAAGTGCAATTGAGTACTTTCTTAAAAAGGATCATTTAAATGCTATCACTGATAAGCCAAGAACCTTACTCTAATGCATAAAAAAACGTTGTAAGAGGTCCCTTAGATCATTGAGTCTAAGCAAGCCTCATATTCATGATAGTCAATTGCAATCATAATATCTTAAACATCACTGCTGCTTGGTAAGAGTGTTGTCCCCTAAGCACGTGATAACATGCTTTACTTATAGTGCTGACTGGTGGAAGCATTGTCTCTTAGGCGCATGGCAGCATGGTGTCATACTTAAGCGCGTGATAACACAGCAAGCCTATGTAACATGATACTATCGCTGCTTAAAACGCAATCGATTCACTATTCTAAGTCATGATAATGTTGTTGCTTGCAAGCGAGAATACTACTCCGATGTGCGACATAAGAATCATATAGCCTTTATTATATTGTGATCATTGCTACTAAGTGAAAGCAATGCTTCCTAAGCGCAAGCACATGCTACTAATGGCTTAATCCAGATTTCGACAATCACATATATATATATATATACGTATATAAGGAAAAGATCAATGACAACAATAAATTCAAATCCATTCATTCAAGTAAACAAGAATGATAATGCATTGTTCAGAATGGAAACAAAGTAACAATCATGTCTGAACTAAGGCTTGCAATCTAAGCCTACTATAGACTCTAAGTCATCATCTCCTAAAGTAGTCTCCATCAAAGTCTTTGCTGCTGCAACCTCGGCTTGAACTTCTTGTAGCTTCACCACCAATTTGTCATGATATCCCCTGGTATCCCTATAACTCAATAATCTCTTAGCCTTGTCAACAACAGGACAAAAGCTATCAATTCTGAATTGCAACATACGAGCCCCACTCAACACATTTGACAAGTTGCTTCAACTCTACCATTGATAAGGAGCTCCAACATCTCTCTATCAATAACATGGCTTCACCAATCATTTTCACCATTGCAGTAGCTACCTCGGTTCCTAACATAGGAGAACTGTCCCAAAAGTCCTTGTCCATGGCATTCAGACTCTCCAAAGGTGCTATCAAATGAGATGGTATGGTAAAGCTATGAAAGGAAGTCATCTTCTCTAATGCAACATAGTCCTTTGAAGTTACCGCTATATCTTGACAAGACGCGCCAGCAACTGAGGGAGGAAGGAGCTCAATAGGTGCATTGACAACAGGTGCACTCGTGATCCCATCATCAACAGTACGCTCATCATCCTCATAATTGAGCTCTTCAGTCTTGTGGACGTCATTTCCATTATCATCATAAAGGTTTGGAGATGGTTCGTAATCAATTTTGTCCAGGCCATCATCCTCATAATCTGGTACCATCCCAGGTGTAATAGCGCCATTAAAGCGATGCGAACTCAGAAAAGAGCTTGTGTCAACCTGAAAAGGACACAAAAGAAAACATTAGACAATAAAAGAAGAGTAACAATAGCAGGTTATACACAAGAAGACTTATTACCTTCTCAATGAGGACATGCTTTTCTGCCCTAGAATCTACTATCTGAGGTGGTGGATGGTAATTCTTTGATTTTAGAGGAGGTGCATCGTCAGAAGGCTCCACCTGGTCCAATGCAGGCTCTTCAATTATTTGGACACTAGCATTCGACCTACAGTATCTGTTCTTTGGTAACCTAAGGTAGAACTCATGATGATATATGAGTGGCGCTGGCAATGTATCATCAATAGATGCGAAGGCGTAGTCATGGAAGATGGCTATGCAATTCGACCAATGTGTCAACCAACCAGCAGAAGCAACTCCACGATACTCCATAAAAGGAAAGAATAGCTATCACACCATAGGATGGATGCACTTGAAGTCACTTAGCGAGATGGACTGGCAGCATGAATCAAAGCTCTGCGTAATGTTAAGAAGGCGCGGTACTCCTTGATTAAGCCCAAACTGTTACGCCACTCTGTGAGGGGAGTATGCCATCACCCTTTGCTCCAAGAATCACCCATGCAAATCTCCTTTGTCAAGCAAAGATGACAGGCCAAAGATGACAGGCCCCGAATGCACCAATGCATGAACATAGCTTGACTTTTATCTAGCTTATAACGATTAACTAAGATAACCTTGCCTTTAGAGCCTAGAGGATAAAGCTTGTCACCGTCTTGATAATTTTCAAGAGGCTCTATAAAAGGTCGAAACGTAAACTCCTTCTCGACATTGATGAGTTGAAGAAGTGGTCGATTGATCTCTACTCCAATCCACGCCCATGCCGGAGGGCTTACACCTTCTTCCGGCCCACCAAGGAACACGAACAGTAACAACCAAAATGCAATGAAGCCTATGAGCTCATACTTATACATCAAAGAACCAAAAGAGAAATGTATTAGTTAGAGAAGTCAAGTATAGAGCAATAATATGAACATACTTACTCTTTTCCACAAGCTAGTCCTGCTACTTGAGGCATGTTCTTTCTCCGCTCTTCAAAGAAGTATGTTATCTAGGTAGAGAAACACGGTTTCTTCTTATCATCACGGGCGAGCTTTAGAGCAGCTAGTAAAGATGCTTCGAGATGGCGCTCTTCACGCGAAGTCACAGTTGCAACAACATTACTTAGCCCAGAACATTCTAGGTTCAAAAGCATGACCATGTCTTCAAGAGTTGGTGATATTTCCCCCCATGCATTGATAAATGTATGAGTTTGGGTACTAGAGAGAGATGATGGCATGCCATATTTCCATCTTGTTTGTGCTGACAAGCCATAAGCGAGTAGAGGTAATGATGGCACCATAGACTTTGGCTTGTTTCAAAAGCTTCATGTATTCTAGTTGGTCAGTAATGTGGTATACCCAGTCGCTCCATCCAGGTGGGCTCCTTGAGAAATGCGAAGTGTGTACTGGAAAGAGGTAGCTCCTTTTGCTCATTCTTGAAACGTAGCATTGAGTCCCCCCTAATGTGCTCCTAGAATCGGCGCATAGCTCGAGCTCGATTAATCGAAAGTCACCATCAATAGGGGGAGTTGCACATAACTTAGGGTGAGAAGCTTTGTCCTAGAACTTGTCTTCAGAAATAGTGTCGTCCACCCACTAATGTCGCAGAAGCTAAATTTGTGGCGGATTGTCGTCTTGATGTACCAGCAAGTCCCGCTGCTTGATAACTTAAGGATAGAAACTCCTATCAAAGTTGATTAAGATGATGCCTACAAAGGAAAAGATAAGATCAAAATGGGTGGGACAAGAAATTAAAAAAAAGAAGAAGATATATTGATAGAAATCATGTTTATATTGTAAGTATATATATAGAGAAAGGAGCAGTCAAATTCGTCAGGAAGACACTCTTATATCACAGAATTCACTCTGAGTTGAAATGTATGCAAAGACTGTGCTAGTTATCGAGGTGGTAATTTGCAAAGTAAAGACAACAAAGTTAAAACAAAAAGTGGGGCGCAAAGATCATTAGATTATGATATTACAAAAAAAAAAAGTGTAAGAACGGTGCTAGATGGAACTCACTATTAGAATACATACGAGATACTGAGTCCCGTGCAGGTTGAGGATGAAAGTCACCACTTGCTATCACCAGAAAACAGGTTTATTCAGTATTAGACTCACAGTGTTGATTATCATGCCGTCAAGGTTATTGATATTGTGGATACTTTCAGGCTTCAAGAACAACCCTTCTTTGACATGAAGCAAACTGTTATATACCACTGTGCAAAAGTTGAATAACCAACCAGACATCACACCATGACTAAAACCATATAAATCCTCTTATATTGAGGATGATTCAGAGGTAGATCCTACAAAAGAGAAGTTATTTACTTATATGCCTTACAACTACAACAGCAATTGCAAAGGATGCAAAATATCGCTCTTTTAATAAGAAAAATCAAAGACTGTTACAAATTCAATATTAGCAGTTACAAATTCAACATTGATGGTTACAAATCCAATATTGGCGGTTACAAATTCAATACTAACAGTTACAAATTTAATACTGGTGGTTATGAATTCAATACTGGAATTTGAGTCGTTTCATTCCTACATCGGCAGTACAGGTGATAATGAATTTTTTTTTTTTTAATGTGGAGTAGTTACATTATCATATGATGCCAAAGGTTGCATAGTAAATCTA
The DNA here is from genome assembly GCA_024138025.1 of Combretum micranthum. Classification (NCBI taxonomy): domain Eukaryota; kingdom Viridiplantae; phylum Streptophyta; class Magnoliopsida; order Myrtales; family Combretaceae; genus Combretum; species Combretum micranthum. The sequence continues at coordinate 592,042 of JAMXBD010000523.1, forward strand.
CAAAGATAAAGGTCTGAAGTTTCTGGATGGATTTCAAGAGATATTATTAATATTTATTGGTGTAGGATTAATATGTCGCGGTTCTCATGGGGGAGTGGAAAGGCATTTATTATTTAGTGATTGCACTATGCCATTCATATTAAAATATGGATTAAATGTGCAAAAAAAAAAAAGAGATAGAGAGAGGAAAAATCGATCCAACAAGTATGATTGATACTATCATTGCAAATTTATGATGCATATATCTAACTGGACACTTGCGGAAGGAATCATCAAATCATTTACACATGTGAAAGAAATGAGGACCAAATATAATATCAAATGATTTCATGGGACAAGATCATTCAGATAAACATAAGACAACGTGTGCAATTGGACTGGTGCTGCGAGCTTGCATACTACAGTATAACTAAATGTACAATGGCGTTAGTTGCAGTGCTAGCGTTTGACCTTTACTCAACGATTCATCAACGACAATGAAGTCTTCAATCCTGTAAGAGCACTTGGCAGCATTATGCACCGAGTATTTATCAAGCCATGCATAGATGCAAGCATTACCTAAAATACTTAAACTCTGTCCAAGAATTTCGATTAGGGGACAAAATGTAATAGCGCTTTAAAAAATAAATAAAAATATAAATATTTTTTATTTATTTGGGCTTGACTTGTGGGCTAGGTGATAGGTCTGACGAGTTCGGCTCAATTATATTAGGGTGGCTTAGGGAGATTTAGCTTTATAGGCTTGGAATAGGGATCGTTGGACCAATCGCCAGATCCAACGTTTCTCAGGTGAGCTGATGCACACAAGAGATGACTGTTGGCCTTAGCTCATGAGAAGCTCATTCAGGATAAACATGAATTGAGTTTACTTCATCTCATCTATCGATCACTGAAGTGATCCGACGGTCGTCATCCACAACAAGTGCCTATAAATACTCAGTCATTCCTCCTCATTTGCAACTCTTGGAGAGAGAAGACAAACAAGAGTCTATAAAGGAGATTCTATTCAGAAAAATCAAACAAGGCAATTTAAGTGATTTCTACTCAACTGCTCAAGAACTGTAAGGTTGATGCGCGATGTCTACTCAAGCTTCCTTACCTGTCACTTGTGCATTTGAGACACCGAGACTACATGTTCTTCCTCCCCTGTCATTTTCTCTAAGCCATCTTATTATCAAGTGTCAGCAACACTCTGAAGTCATGTGCCAGGATCGAGATCCACGTGACGTGTGCATGACCGCTACCAGTAAGGACCCCCACATTTACACCTCCAAATTATTTTATCCTCTCTTTATCTCTCTCTTATATATATTCCATTGCCATTTTTGAGTGATTTAGAATTGGATTAGTGTTTTTAGAGTTTATGGCTATTTGGAAATGGAGAGATAGGAAATTGTTGAATCAAAGGAGGTTACAATCTTATTTTGATGAGAAAATGCATTACACAAATGCTTAATCCCTTAGTTAAGTTGCATTTAATAATCAAAATATATTTGTAATATGTTTGAGTTTTTTTACAATATATGTTTGTATTTGTTTTTGTGTTGTGTTTGTTGTTTTATCAAGATTGCAGAGTTTAAGCACATCGGCGCAAATCCAACTTACGAGTCAGCTCAAATGAACATTGCAATTGTCCCAAAATCAATGGAGATCGCATGGGAGACCATGGGAACAAATGACACACTAGTGAACCGGTGGGTTGTAGACCGACGAGTTGGTACACTGAAACTAGTCATTGTAGTAACAGATAGCTTTTTAGTGTGCCTATAAATAGAGTGTTTAGGATGTTTTTGTCTAAGAAAGTGAGGTTTTATTAGTAGAGATTATGTCAAAATACTTTCTCAATTTGTATTTGTATTAGTTGAGTGAAATTCATAATAGTGTCATAGTAAGATTTGCAAGCAAATATTGTAAGGCACTATTCACATTTGTTTGTATTTTGTTTAAGTATTTTAGACAAGTCCTTTTGTGTTTGAGACATAAGTGAAGTCCTCATGTGTTGAGACACTCGTGTGAAGTCCCGGTGCGTGGGACAATTGTTAAAGTCCTCTTATTAAGACATCGTTTGAGAGTGGAGCTTAATTGTAGAAATTATGTCAAAATACTTTTTCAATTTGTATTTGCATTATATTAGAGAAAGTGTGAATAGTGCCATAGTGTGTTTAGATGAAAATATTGTAAGGCACTATTTACACATTTGTTTGTGAGAGTTCTAATGAAGTCCTCATGTATTGAAGTACTTGTGTGAAGTCTTATTTGTGAGGCATTTGTGAAGTTCTCTTGTTAAGGCAATTGTTGTAGTCCTCTTGTCTAGGCATTGGTTAAACAGAATGGATGTGTGAAGTCCTCCTTGAGTGAGGCATTTATGGACCATAGAGACTAGGCGATGGGTTAAACTCGACATTAAATATGGTGCAAGCTTTCATTCCCTTATCTCTTTATTATTATTGTTGAAATTACATGAATTGAGCATAAATTTACAAAAGTGATAATGGTTGGATTAAGTAAGCTTAAAATTGGTTAGAAACCCGCATTGTAGCTTCGCATGTGAGTAATAGCCTAGTTGTCTTTTCGTTATTCAACGAAAATATCTAAAATCCAACTATGTAAAATAAATAAATCAATTGTTAAATAAAATAAAATAAAAAGTCCAACTGACTATGGTGTAAAGCAAGGAAGAAAGGCTTTATGGCATGCTTATTATGCTGGAATGCACCAAAATGCAATCATAATTTCGAATTTCGTTCCATTTCGATGTTTAGAACATTTTTATAAGTCGGAATTGCGATTTTATTGGAATTAATGATTTTAACTTTTAGGAAGAATTCCATTTGCCTTCTCAAACGTAGAATCGCAATTCTATTGCATCTTTATTGATTGTTATTGTTTTATTTACCTTTTATCTTACATATATCCATTATCTATATTTATTGAGAAGGCTGCTTTTGATAAATTTTATTACATACTTATTCCATTCCTTTCCATAAACATATCCAAATATAGGAATGGATTTCATATTCCTTCATTCATGCCATCCAATTACATTCCTTCTATTTCTATCCATTCCATTTGAGATGATCCCACTATACTAAATGTGACATTAGTGGATATTATACACACATGTAATATGCACATATTGAGTAAATACAAGTTATTTTTTAACGTGTATGGTAGTTATTTTAAAAACTATTATCATCTATTCTATATGTTAATATATGATTGGTAGTAACCCATCGCGTATTGATTAGTATTTTTTCCCTAGGGAAAGGGAATTGTTATGAAAATTCTAAATCTCAATATTGGTAAGAATGTTGAGCTATCAAAGTGGGGAATATACATGAGCCCAGATAGACCTCAACAACTTGAAAAATAGGGTTTTTATTATAAAATGGTACAATTTTTTTTTTTTAAATTCATAAATAGACTATGGTGAAAAATATTACGAATCTAGGCTAGTAAAGGCATTGTCTTTGATAGAGCCTTCATATTTATACTATAGGCATTGTTGAGGACAGCACCTTCAATGTAAATACAGTTACACTAAAGGTGCTATTTAAATAATGCTTTCACTATAGACGTAACAAACCTGCAAAATGGTTATTTTTTACACTTAAACTCAATTTGATAATCCAATACATCAAACCTAGCATGTCAAATGCCTCCCTATATGTAGAAACCACATGGGATAGGGTATCAGGTCATGTCCTAAACAATCCACTGTTGGGCAGTGATGGGTGCCCCATCATTGAGGGAGGGTCAAAACAAGCATGGGGGCAACACCAAAAAAGTGGTCCTATGCCCATATTTGCAACAACACAACTACTCCATCAATGTGAAAAGCATCATTACAAATAATGCCCGACATAAATATTGGTACAACTACTTAGGCATGCAAACCCCCAACTATACTGGCCAACCTATATCATGTCCTCTAGTAAGGATAAGACAATAGTATAAATCAACAACCCTGACTTATCTGTGAAAATATTCCATCCATTAGCTAAAGTATGTAGGCACGCGCATGCTTAACAATCTACTCCTTTATTGCATCATCAGGTGGATGAGCAAAATTAACAAGCAGCTAAGTAAGACTTAGACGACCTCCACTCGATGTTTCCCCCTAGGATAACCCCTCAGCAATCTTATACATATTACCCTCCATCCAGTGGATGTGGTACCCATAACCAGCAAGCTATTGACTGGAAGTCCTAGTTGAACCTCCATTTCCTAAAGGATGATAGTCATCTCCGCTTGTGGCATGTGAAATATATTTGTCTCTAGCTTCTATTTCTTAACTAATGCAGTAATGAGATGCTAGTTAAACTGAATGTATGGGATGCATATAAGTCCTATGAAGCCAGCTTACTCCAAATAAGGTAAAAGACGATCATCAATGGGCCTTCCAACCTCCACATGGCCCCATCTCTGCCCCTATATCTAATGACAAGTGCTATGGGTGAGGCTTGAAAAAAGAAGAAAAAAGTATAATCAGGCTTTGAATTTGATGCCCCTAGAAACTTAAAGGCTATGCAATGAGAGGATTCCTTACCTCATCTATCCAGACAACTGATAAACGGTGCCTCTCTTATTAGGTAAGCAAAGAAGGATCAATGGGTCCTAGCTCCATCTATCCTATATATGAGAAGAAAAGTGTTAAAACAAAGATCTATTGCAAAATGAAATAACATAACACAAGCATGCACATTAAATTGTGGAAAACAAACTACAATTGTTATATGAACATTACGTAATTGGCCATCTCAAACCTACCTATAACAAACTACGAATGTTAGATAGTACTTCTCACCCATTAAATTGTAGAAAACATCTTTGATAACTTAAACATTGATGATGCATACTCTAGAAGCTTCAATTTTATCTAGAAGACTAAGCTTAAGTAACTAGAGCATTCCACCAAGCACTATTTACACATCCATAATTTTTTTTATATAAAAATGACATGGATCGACCAATGCAAGTATACAAACATCACTAACGGTCTATACACTACTTCTATTGCATGTAGCATATTAAAATCACTAACTAAATCATATTGAATTGAACAAGAACAAACATGCAATTATTTCCAATATTCAACTAAAAATGGGTAAAACAACAACATTTAGAAAAAAAAAAAAAACAACAACATAATAGTACATTACCTAATATTAGGAAGCCAAATTCATGGTTAAATTGCCCGATTTAATGTTAGAAGGTGCTGCTTCATTCGTTGGGCAACAATGGTGTTTTGTAGAGGAAGATAGTGTATTGAGAGAGGAGAGCCTGTGGTGGGAATTGGTGCTATCGTGCAAAACTGCAAATTATTTTGAAATACTTGCAGTGAAGGTGATGTCTCACTGAAAGGTGTTGTCTTGGATTGCACATTCAGTGTAAATCATAAGTGTTGTCCTAGATGGTGCTTATAGTACAAATATGAACTAGCATAGATTCGTAATATTTTTTTGCCTTAGCCTATTTCCAGATTTTTTTTTTAAATCTATACTATTTTAGAACAAAAACCTGAAAAAAGACAAGATTATGTCCTTATCAACTACCATTATTTTGTGAAGCCCATTACTAACTATCCTTGCTAGGAAAAAGCATGAAACCAAAGACAAGCCCAACAACATTGGAAATCATAATAGGAGGTTGTTGAATCATAAAGGTGAAGCAAGCCTTTTAACTAATTTAAAAAATTCCCACTACTACCACATAAAATATAACATATCCTTTTTTTTTAAGATGAAAGAAATAATAATTATCTATATTGTTATATTTCCATATCTTAATCATAAGTCCAACCATAGTCAAGTATGATTTAAAATATACTGTTATTTGTAAATATATTGAGTCTATTAGTATTACCATTTTAGATACAACAAAAGCAAAACGATTAATACAACTTAATTGGCATAAAAATTGAAATTCTATTCCAATACCTTTTTTTTTTTCAACTAAATGTGTTATATGGTTGTAAAGTTCTTGATGGATCTGTTCAGACATCTTCATGATTCGGTTCCAAAAAATTAAGACTTAGAACCACCCTAGCCATGTGTAGGGAAGGATCCTACCTATAGACCCACTAAGTCTAAGTCAAGTACAGACTAGGTTCGAATCACCCAATTTTTTTTATAATTAATGAAGAAACAAATATTATTAATTTTAAAGTTAAATTTTAAACTTAGGACGTGCATTTTTTATACATAAGTACAAGCAATATGAGATTAGAATAATACTCTAAAAAAGAATTGAGAAGAAAAAGAAATCTCAATTATTTAAAAGTGAGATTATTCTCTTGGTAGAATACTATATAAATCAATGAGATATGTTTTTTTAATTATATTTATTACAAGTTTTGTTATCTACAACACATTATATATGGTGAATAGATAATAATTGCTTTTCACACGGAAAATAGAATAAATTATTTACAAATTTTAAAATTTTCATTACTTTTATTTTATATTTATTTATATTTCTAATTTTTACGTTAAAGATTTCCTATTTTTGAATATTTGGGACTCGGACTTGCCTCAGTCCACAGGTCCCAATTCAAACTTAGCCTATGGAGTTATATAAATCCATGAATTTCTTTTTCATTTAATAATACTAATGTACAACATATTTGCAATGCATCTGCAATATAACTATTTTAATTGCATATAATTATAATTATAAAATATTCCAACTAAACATCTCAACCCTAAAACTATTATAAAAAGGAAAATTGAAAATTCTAAACTGATATTGATGATTACTTGTGAGAAGAAAATGTAGTTTCTATTATTCTCGGTATTGTGGGAATATTGAGATTTCTTGTGCAAATAAGTAAAAAAAGAAGAAAAAGGAAAACCGATGATTAATTATATCATGAGTAATTGAAAGGAAAATCAATACTAATATGTAATAGTATTTATTTTCTATCCCAATATTTTGTATTAATTGAAAAGGAAATGAATTTTTTTATTATAAAATATGCTCTTTATCTTGTGAAAGATAGATTTTTTTTTTTTGCCGGAAGATAGATTATCATCTTATATTTATTTAAGGTTTTATATGGTTTTATTTATTAAAAGAAATAATGAATTGTCTAGTAATAGCTCATATTTTAAACTGATGTTGTTACTTGAAAAAATATTTGGAAAATTAAATTTTTTATCTCATTTTAATAATATTTATTCATATTATTAAAGGGAAGAAGGCAGCTTTGATGATCCCGTCGACGGGACCATCCAGTCAACCACCTAACCTTTAAAATAAATATAATAATTAGAAAATTAACTATTTTACTTATTGGATCACAATTGAGTATGAAGTGAGTTGCTTGATCATGAAAGGACCGGTCCCATCAATATTAATGATGGGATCATAGAATTTTCTTACAACTTGTTCACTAGAAGAGAATAACTATCTATTCCATCCCATTCTACATAAGGAGTTTATACCATCCTGTGGAATAAATATAGTAACTAGAATATCAAGTATTTTAGTTATTCGATTAGTGTTAGGTATGGTGTAAGCTGTTGGATGGTGATGGTATTGGGAATTTAGAGGTCGAATCATGGATTTTGCAGTGGAATATTATATATATATATATATATATTTTAAAACCTTAAATTCCTAAAAACGGATCCATGCATTTCAATTAAATTGAAATTAAAAGGTGATTCGAAATTTACCTTGCTTTATGAGTTCCAAATTATCCTTTGATGCGGATTTGTAGGCGCTGCAATGTTGCGAACGTCCTCTACAGTATCCACACACTAATGAATATGGTTCGGATCTTCCTTTGCGTGCTAGCGCGATCTAGAACATTTCTAGATCATATTGGGAATGAGTTTCTCAAGAGTCACGATTTTCTTTCTCTCTCTAGGGTTTCAGACGTTGACAACACATGTCATACATTCTCATGAGGAGACCATCATATTCTATTTATAGGGTGTCATCCTTTGCCCTAAT